>QUSF01000053.1:334463-500855 GCA_003676055.1 Chloebia gouldiae
TGGAGGGGGGCGCGGGGGTCGCGGAGCCCCCGCCGGGAGCGGCGGCGCCGGCACCGACCCGGGCGGGCAGCGCAGCGCCTCTTCCCCGGCTTCTGCCTCTCCTCCCTTCTCTTCCCGCCCCCTCAAGGTCAGCCGAGGGAGAGGCGCTCGGGGGGCTTCCCGCATCCCGGTCGGTGCGCGGGCGGGCAGAGCGAGGGGGCACGGCTAGCCGGGCTCTGTTCGCTCCCTTTTCCTTGGTGGCTTTGCCAGGAAAAGGGGACTGCCAGCGCACAGGCTTTCCTGTGTGTCTCAGGGCGGAAAATAACTGTAAAGGCAGCAGGTCGCGTCTTGGAGCTCGAAAGATTTGCCAAAAATACCGGGAGGGTTTTTTCCCTATTTTTTCTTTTTAAACTAAGGGAACACCATGTAACCGTGGGTTATCCTTCCGGCTTTTGCCACAATCCGTTTCAGTGCTGCCTCTAAAGGAGCTTCTGTCGGAGGTGTGCACCTGTCGCTCCCTTGTTTTGCTCCAAACAAGTAATCACGGAACTACGAGGAGCCGCCAGAATTGTGGATTAATCAGGGGACGGAGCGCTGTGAGCGCCGCCGGCGCAGCGGAGACATCGCTGCGGTCTCAGTGCTGTTGAAAGAGTTGTTTGTGCCGGTATCTTGGGGGTGCCGCTCGTTCCTCCGCCCCTGTCGCTGTGTTTGGCAGCGAGGGGACGCCGGAGGTTCCGTCGCTATCGGGTGTCTCCATCCCGGCAGTCCCGCATTCGCGGCGCGCTCCTTCCCACGTGTGAAGCGTGACTTGTGACTGCAGGGTTAATCCCGGCACCTGCTCACGTGTGGAATGGCTTTTCCAGCGTCCGTCATTAATATCTGAGTTTTCTCCTTGAGCGGTGTGGGCCTGGCAAATAATTTGTATTTATCTAAATTTAAATTGACCTTTGCGATTGATTTAACAGAGGCTCAGATTCATGCTTGGTTTCACTTCTTGGGCTAAGTGTAGCAGTAAATGTGTGAGAAAATAACAAAAAAAACCCAAAACCATTAAAAAGCCGTGAACCTTCTGTGTTTGCCCAGGATATAGAGCAGACGTGACTGAGGTGTGGGCATGTTAAAATCCTGCTGTCAGAGCCGTCTCCTTCACGAGCTTGGGGAAGGAGGAGGATTTTGCCAGTGTCCTGGGGACTGATGATTAGAAAGCCCTCCTGGCTTTAGTTGGGCTGTGCTGTTTGATTTTTGGCAGCCTGGCTGTGCTGTTGCAGTCATTAGTTTTTGGGTTTTTTTCAACAGGGAGGTTGTGTGCAGGTTGGTTGGGTTGAATCCCTGAGAACCAAGACATTGGGATCCAGGATCCTGGCAATTCCCTTCTGGCAG
Organism: Chloebia gouldiae; assembly: GCA_003676055.1. Lineage (NCBI taxonomy): Eukaryota > Metazoa > Chordata > Aves > Passeriformes > Passeridae > Chloebia > Chloebia gouldiae. Next base: position 335,823 of record QUSF01000053.1, read on the forward strand.
CATCTGTGATGTGCCTGTTTATCCTCTCACAGCAGAGATTAGTTATCCTTTTCCTCACACTGTACTTGAGAAACTCTGCAGACCACTGAGAACAGCTGAATCCTGGAATAAATGATCTGTGAGGAGAAATTAAAGGAACTGGAGCTCTTCATAATAAAGAGGAAATTGAAAGGAGGTGTTGCTGCAAAGAGGAAGCAGAAAACCCGACAAATCCTCATCAGGTGGGAGAAGGAATGGGCTGACAGTGTGAGCAGAGGGGTTTGGTTAGGTGCTGGCAGACTTTACTGGCAGTAAGAGCAGTGAAATGCTGAATTATTTCCTGGTAAAGCTGTTCAGTCTGTTATCAGAGGTGGCTAGGCTCACATCAGTCAGTTATGGCTGATGAAGAAGCGATCCTGCTGTGATGGGACTGGGATGTACAAGCTTCCTGAGACCACAGATTATATTAGAAAAGATGTAGGAAGAGTTTGTATAATATGGGTGTAATTAATAGAGTGCTTACATCAGGTGTGTCTGTGCAGTGTTGTTTTTAGTACCATCAATTCTACTTGGGTACTTCTCAGGGTGGCTGGTTTCTCGCAGAGGTGATAAATTAAATGGGCTTTCTTTGAAACGGGGTGGAAATGCTAAATGGTCTTATGGATGAGTTCTTTCAAAAGCAATATAAGTAATGCAGGAAGAAACTGTACCAATAGACCAGATTACTGTGTGAGGACAGTGCTGTAAAATAAACATTAAAACTCCTCCAGGTGGGTGAAATACAAAGGAGGAGGTTTCAATAACACCAAATGGAAGAGAGGGCGAGGAGGTGAGCAAATACTTGGATTATGAGTGACCAGTTGGGAGTACATCAATGCTGGAGGACACAGGACTTGAACGAAGCATTCACAGCTTGCTTGAGAGTTCTGAAACCTGGGGGAGTTGGGAAAGCTCGGTGGGGTCAGCATGGAGATGTTCCCACAGGAACAATGCCTTAGGGAGAAGACCACAAGTCTGTCCCTAAGAGCATCACAAGGGTGAGAGATCTGGGGAGGGGACTGCAAGAAACTTGAATGAGAAGTTCCTTCATTGATCTTGGTGGAGGAATAAACAAGAAGAAGGAAGTTTTTACTGGTAGTTGTCGATTTCCCCTCTGAGTGTGGTGGTGTTACACATCTCAGGATGGCTGAGCAGGGTGAGGAGCCCTGACCATGGAGCAAGTGGGGCTTGGGCATGTGACAGAGCTGAATAAATGAAGTGGGAGCAGAAGTATCAGAGGCTGCATCTCTTTCCAGTCTCCCTGTTTGGCTGCACACACAGAGGGTGGAGGAAGCCACGTTCCCAAATGTGTTTGCAGTGGAGAAGGTGCTGGAGTGGGCTGGGGGGTTGTAGTGTGTGGGAGGCCACACCTCCTGTTAGACAGCTTGTCCTCTGAGGGGCATGGAGAGAGAATGGAAGTGGGGCTGTTCCTCGGGGGAAACTTCCTCATGGAACAAGGGAAAGCCTTTCCCATCTCCTGCTTGTCCCAGGTGCTGTGGAAGTTGAGGGTCAGCTTCCCAAGGGCTGAGGTTTAGTGGGGCTTGGAAGCAGGCCTGGAAAAGCTTCACAAGAAAGCAAGCTATAAATGATTTTCAGTGATGTGGAAGTAGAAAAAATACTTAAATAAAATGCTTTGCTTTTGTCTGTTGAACACCTAATCCTCATGGCTTCCTTCCTGCAGAGATTAGAGGCTCCTGTTGCTGCATTTCCTGGTGCCCCTAGCCAGGGGTTGAGTTAGGTTGGATTGGAATGTAATCGGCTGGTGCAAAAATACCTATAAAAATCAAGGGCTTGGCTGTGTGTGGCATTCCTGTGGTAATTCATTCTAGCAGTTCTGGGCAAATCAGGAATATTGATTCCTAGTGCCTTCTTCTAAGCCTAAGAAGGAAAAACAGAACCCATCTGAGCCACAGCTGGATTTTGAGTAGGTATTGGACAACCTGCAGGTTTTTCTTTCTGCTCCTGAGAGCCAGGGTTACCTGTGTTGGTCCATCCTCCAAACCAGGTAGGATTTTGGTGCAGGCGGCTCAGGTTTGAGGATGCAATGGAGATTGTATCCTGCAAAGATCTTGTTCTGTGCCAAGGAGAGATGGGATAAGTCTCAAGAGGAGGATGCAGGGGACATCCTGCTGTGGCTGTCCTCTATTCACCACAGATCCAGTGTGTATTTAGTGAGGTTTTTTCCTATGCAGCACTGACTTCCAGAGAAACTGTAGCTCGATAGTGTGGTCATAATTTCCTGTGAGACCTCCTCAAGCCCCGGGGGCAAGACATGAGGAGTCTTTGCTTCTTTTTTGCCAGGGTCAGGATTAAATGTGTGAGATGGTATTTCTTGTTGGGACTCAGATGTTAGTTCTTCTCTCACAGACCCTGAGTTCTACAGCGCTTCAGTCTAACAAACTAATAATGGAGCTCCATCTCTCTCTCTCTGCAAGGCTTTTTAAGGCTAAACTGTCCAATTCAGAAATGACACCCAAATTATTTTTACTTTTAACCCAACAACCAACCACCCATGCCCATAATGAGGACTTCTTTATCCAATTACACAAAACCACCCAAACCCATGGAGAAAGAGGTGAAGAAGAAGGATCAGACTCTCCCCTAAAACCTCCATCTTGTTTTTATATATATATGACTATATTCTAAAACCTTAAACTCTTAAGTTTTCCACCCTGTGATATTACATACTTCTATTCAAACCCCACACCCACAATCCCAGATTTATGGGTAGGATTGAATTCTGTCATTCATTCAGATAGAACTGAGTTCTATTACTCAATTTGGGTGCCTTCTCCACGGCCTCAGATCAAATGCAGTGTTCTCTTGAGCGTCAGTGCCTGTCAGCACAGAAAGTCTAAAATTCTGGGTTCCAGCACCTCCCTGTCACAAAAGCCGCAGTTTATTGTCCCATTGTTGCCCAGCCCTTGAAGTAAATTTTCAGGTGAAGCTCAGGCAGTGGCAGTGGGTGGCTGCAGGGATGGTGGCACTTGGAAGACTGTGGGCTGTGTTTTTGCTGAGAATGGAAGCTGGCAGACTTGTTTAATTAACTGTACTGCTGTTTTTCTGACCTGGCGTACTGCTGATTGTGATTTTCCAAGGAATGAAGGAATGATTAAAAATCTGTGCTTTTTTTTTTCTTTTGTGAACAAAAGCTTCAAAGGGGATGACCAGCAAGTATTTTGGATGTATGTAAGTGGCTAAAATCAGAGAACATATTTTCAGGGCTATCTGTGTGAAAGAGGAGCGCAATACGAGGACAAGATGTTGGTTTCGGGTTTTTGACAGTTATTTGATGATTTACCATATTTTATTTATTATTTATTCCATGGGAATAATTAAGACTCTAGGTTCCCTGATGGGAAAGGAAGTTAAAGTCAAGATTAAGCTGATGCTGTCACTAAAATATAAAAATTTCAGGGCAGTTCTTTTTCCACAAGGGGACTGTTTCTCAGATGTGCTCAGACAGGAGGGGTATAGATCTCCTGACCAGAGCCAAGTCTTAGAAAGAGAGGAAGAAAAAAAGTTGTTCTTTTTCTAAAGCTGTTTTAAGACTCATCTTAAAGAGGAAACTTCCTGTGAGGCTAGGCTCCACCCAGTCTGGAGGGTGAAACATTACTTTTATGACTTAATTTCTGATTTGTGCTATGAGTCACCAGTTTGCCATTCTATAAAACATCATTGAGCTGACTCAAATATGCAATTTAAATTATTGTCCTGATTGCAGGTCTGTGGAAATACAGAAATTGTTTTAGATTTGGGTGGCTTGGTTTTTTTGAAAAAATAATTATTCATTTATTGCAGTGTCAGTTGGTGGTCAGCCACTCCTCCTAAAATCCCAGCTGCTGCTTTCTACTTCTGTGGCTTCTGGTAGGATGAGGAACTGTACTAAAAGTTTTGAAATTTGTTGAAACTAGATGAAGCTGTGTTCCCTGAGCTCACCATGGGGGCATACTTCTTATTTCTGAAGTGCTCTTGGGGTGAGAGACCACCTGTGATATTGCTGGGGATTTTATCATATTTTCCCTTTCCCAGTGCAAACTACAGCAATCAGGCTTTAAGGGCTATTTTGTCCTTGAGTATTCAATGCAGAAAGTGAAAGGACTTGTGCTTCTGCTGTTAAAGATTCTGAATAGGGTTTTCTCCCTGTTATTAAGATTTCAATTGGTCATCAAAATGAGATGTCATCTTAATGAAGATGAAAATGTGCAGCACTTGAGTGTGATGTGGAATTAGTTTCCAGCAGGACGAGCCTGTGGGGTATGGCTTTTGTCTCATGTAAAACACAGAGCATGTCCACTATCTTTTTCTGCATTCTTGGCAGCTCTTAAGGAATTAGGAAATGTGGAGCTCATTTCAGCAATTTGCCTTTGTTGACTTCCCCAGGGGGAAAGGACTGCCATGCAGTGTGGAAACTCTCCATTTCTGACACTCCCTGTTGGAGTAATTAGAACTTGAATTGCACTCAAATATGTAACTTGTGAAGAATCTGCAAGGGAGCAACCACCATAAAAACAGGCTCTGGGTGATTGTCAGTCTTGTGCTCTGTCAGTCTTGTCTTAAACCCTTGTTTTCTTCTGCCCAAACTGACTCCTGATGGTGCTGAGCTCTTTTGGATTTGCAGCTGAAACCCACAGAAGGAGCAGCAAAAGGATCTTTGCTGGCCAGGGTGCAGGTTGTAGATGGAATCAGAGTGGGAAGGAAATTAGTTCTGACAGATTGTTCTAAGAGGAAATAGTTATTCATTCCACTTCAACCATTCTTTAAAAATACATCCTCATAATTTAGCCTCGTCATTTTTCTTTGATGTTTGGACTTAAGTGAGAATGAGTTTTCTGCCTGGCAAAGCAACTCCAAAGATGACAATTTTAAGTACTACTCTGACTAATGAAGATAGTAAGAGAAAATGGGCTGCCTAAGATAGCACAAGAGTGATGTGGGATTTTTTTTGACTTGTGTCTTAAAAAGAAATATCTGGGGTCTGGATGATGGTTTTCCTATACAGATTTTCCTGCATGAATACTGTCCTGTCATTATTCATGCTTGCCTTTGAGAATAATTTGATATCCCACATCTCGCTCATGTTTTCTGCTTCCAGATAAAACTCACACGCTGTGAATATGCAGTGCAGCAGCAACCTTTTAATAGTAATTTAAATTAATTGGAAGCCTGTCCCAAACATTACAAGGATTCCTGGGGGGGGGGGGGGGGGGGGGGGGAAAGCTGGCAGCAAAAGTTATTTTCTCCCTGAAATAACAGTGAGCTGAAAAACTGCAGAGATTTCCCAGGGGGAGAAAAATATGATTCCTTTTTTGGAATGAAAATACCCTGATTTATCATGTGACTTGGGAAATCCTCTTGGCTTCCTGCAGAGGGGGAAAGGGTGAGTTGAAGGTTTGGTCGGGTGGTGAAGCCTGGCATGTTTGTGATGCAGAAGGACTCCTGTGGGAGCCTCCTTCTTTCTGCAAGGCTATTCCTGTTATCCAGGGACTTCTTCCTGAGGCGCTGACAACAGAAATTTCATTGTCTAAATATTGAGTAGATTGGATAATTGCACTCTTCAGCACTGTGTGGTTTTTCCCGGGTTTGGGGGTGTTGTATTTAAGTGGAGAGTGGGATCCTTCCCTTGGATTTTGGTGCAAGGGATTCAAGGGAACCAAACCCAGTGTCTCTGTTAAGAGAGACTTGTTTCATGAGCAGTGTATATTGCCAGTAATGAAACCAGCTCCACATACTCCCTTCTGCACGAAGGGAATATATTAAAAACTGTTCCCTTCTCATGATGAGCTGTCCTTGTGTTTCATCATCTGCCTAGAAAACCTCTGGCTGTGGCTTTTGTTGGGGCTGTGGTCAGTGCCCTGCATCACACGGGAGGACTGTTGTTGTTTTTGAACCTGGAAACCGTGGTGCTGCAAGGGAGGGAAACCACTGCAAGTGCTGAGACATCCGTTCCTCCTTGCTTGGCTGGGTGATGCGAGTCTGATTGCTAAGTAACGAGAGACTGATGGCCCAAAACAGAGCTTTGGGCTGAAGCCAAAAAGCCACGGATTGCTCTGACCACAGAGTTGAAGAGTGCTAAGATGGATTTTATTTTAAAGATAATTTTGTCCAAAGACAAAGACCATGACTCAGATTCACACATGTTCTCGTGGAAAACAAATCACAGTTTTGAATCAGCCACTCGCTCGTGTGTGTGGGAGCGACCATTTCCATATTTCCTCTTGGCATTTAGTGCTCAAGAGAGTAATTTTACACAAATAGTTTCACAAAGTACCTCATTATTGAGCAGGGCAGGATATGACAACACACAGATAGGGTTTTTTGAGCTGGCAAGGAAGTCAGGATTTTGAGAAGAGCATTGATACTATGCATTTGTGAAATTAATTGTCTTATAAATAACATTTTTAACAGATGTTGGGGTTTCTTTTTCATCTTTCCCCAAAGGTGGGTCGTTTCTGGTGACTGTCCCTGCACACCATTCAGTTTTCCTCTGCACAGCAGCTCCTTTGCTTGTGCTGAATCATGTTTTTTTTCTATTTGCAGTCAGTGGTACACACATGGCATCCACTGCAAGCTCACTGGTAACACAGCTCCAGTTTGTGTGGAGCACTTGGGGCTCTGGATCTGGGGCAGGGACTTTGGTGGAGCTGCTGCTTTCATGACCTACTTCTTCATGGAAGTGGAAAACTGCTCCTGGTGGCTCAGAGGAGAGATTTAGGCTTTTAAAAAAGAAAAAAAAAATCAGACTCTAATTTGATCCAGTCATACTCCTCGAGGTTGTTCCCTGAATTATTCCTGTTTTAGTGGCAAGAAAGCACAGGAACACCTATACCTAGAGCAGTGTGGCTTTGGGGATTTCAAGCAAGGACTGTGTGTTCCTGAGGAACTGTTTTGTTGTTGTGGTCAGTCAGATGTCATTCATTTCTTCATTTGTGCTTTTGTAGACAGTAGGTGTGTAACTGACTAGTCCTCAACACTGTATCTCCCATTTTTCCTTCAGTTTAAGACATTTGGCAACACTCATCAAGCCAAATCACTATGATTAGCCTGACATTTTATGTAATAGAGTGCACCAAAGAGGGCTGTTTGTTCTTGGAATTACAATGTCCAAGCACCACACTAGTTTTCAGGGCAGTCTTTACATAATTTGTGTGGATTTCCACTCGGATGGAATCACAGGAATACCCTCACGTTCCCTGGGTATCCATGCACGGGTTTCAGGGCGCTGCCAGAGCTCTGCTCGCCTCCTGCAGGAGCTGAGGATGCTCCAGGCAGGATTCTGACTCACAAACACTTCCAAGCTTCCTTACAGCCTTGGGAATATGGAAATATGTGGCCTGAAAGCTGAATTCGTGCCCTAGCCATGGCATCCCACTGAGGACCCGGAGACCCCACTGGCTGGGTGTTAAGTCCATGTTTTCTCAATTTCCTTGGCTAAAACGTTAAGCCAGCCCTTACCTCCTTTCCACTGAACACCCCCCAAAACCCCGCCTGACTGTTCTCTGTTAATGTATTTTAATGTACTCCAGCTCTGTTACTCTGCCTCCTCCTTTAGCTCTTCTAAAGAAAACTAATAAAAAAACAATAGTAAAGCTTTCAGCCTTCCATTGTCATGCTTTCCATTTTTATAATACCAACTAGCATCCCAAGAGTTGTTTTTAGAATAAGCTAATTTAGTTCTCAAGAGTATTTCCCTTTCTTTGTCATTTGTGAGCACGGGGTAGTTTAAAATGTGTATTATTTTGGCCATGATTTGCCTTGGAAAAAGCATTCTCTAGAACACTTTAATACAGTTATTTAATAGCTGTAAATAACTGCTGCTAGAGAACAGCTTGGCTGACCACTGGCAGTAATATGCATGAAACTTATTTAATCCTAAGTGATTAAACTTGAATTTTATGGGTTGTGTTTACAGCTGCAGTTCTCCAGCTCTGATTTCATCTCTGTGCTGCTTGAACCTTAATATTAATTTTCAGTCCTGGTGATCACTGACTTATGTGGGTGATGGCCAGATCTACCTCAGTCTGGTTTCTGAAGAAAATATAACAGCCAAAATAGAAGAAAAGACTTTTTTTTTTGTTGCTGCTGTTATTGTATCTTCCTCCTACTGCTCTGGTGTTTTGCTGAGTCCCCCAGCTTCTTCTCTTGGCTGTTTGAGATGCATGAAGAGCTCGTACATAAACATGAGAGAAATCCATGCAACTTCTTAGTAGAGAAATTTTGATTTATTGCACATTACCTGAGTGCAGAGCCCTTCCAGCTCTTGCTGTGAAAAATATCTGCCTATTTCCTTGTAGGTCTGAAGAGCATCACCCAAGTTGAAAGGACATTGTGAGTATAATATAACTTTATGTTTTTGCAATCAGTTAAAGAAGTTCAAGTTGTGTGATATTCAAAGTCAACTTGGTAATTTGCTGATCCATATGAATAAATTCCACTGACTCCCTGGGAAGGTGGTTATTTCCCAAAATCAAGGGAAAGGACAGTTGCAGGCAGACAATCAAAAATAGTGGGGGTGGGAAGAAGGTAGATGAAAAATAGGATGCTCTTGAGCTGTTGTCATCTGTTCATATTCCACTTTGCCATCTATCACTATTATTGTTATAAATACAGGAATTTGAAGGGACATGAAAGCACTTCACTGACTTCTCCTGGATTCCTGATTTATATTCTGGGAATTTTGGTGCAAAGATGCTATTCTTGATCATCCCTTGGCCTTTCTGATGCTGTTGCTGCAAGGTTGCTTTCCCCTCCTTGTTTGATAGTGTACCTGTAACGCAGGTTTGTCCCTATGCAAAGGCTTTTATCTTGCAATAATTACTAACATTATTGCATTATATAAATTAATTATTGGGTTATATAAAAATATATACAATACAAAAAAATATATAATACAGATATTAATATCTATGGGATTATATTATATAATCCAGTAATAACTGGGTTTTTTCCCCGACATCTTGCTGTGAGAACAAGACTACCAAGTCATTTTGGGGTTGTTAATTGCACTTTTTCACAAGAGACTGTAGGAGCACAACCTTAATAGGAAGTCTTAACTTTTAGCAGTTATAACTGCTGTTTGCAGCTTTAAATGTGGTGTGGCTTTTCCAGGTAGCGAATCTGATAGGAGAAGAATAACGAGGCTCTGACTAGGCACTTGCTTCATTTCTGCCCACAGCTCTGACCAGCCATTAATTTTCTTTCCCTCTCTGCAGTAATTAGTGTGGAGCTGTGAAACTCAGAGGTTGAACACAGTATATTAACCCTTGTGTCCCGGAGAGAGGAGATGGGAATTTTGGCCTCCTGTGAGAGTGCAAATCACCTGCTTTTTGTTAAGCTTCCGTTCTTAAAGTACTTCCTTTATAGAAAAGCTTTTAAGTAATATTCAGGTAGGATTTAAGTAATAAAGTTGAATAAAATGTGTGCCACTTCACTGCTAAAGTTGCTTGTTTCTTTTTTTTTTTTCTTAGTAGGGATGAGGACCAGTGGCCAGCATGATTAATTTTATGTGATGTGCTGATTTAGCACTCCAGAGCCTCCAGTGATAAATAGCTTTCTCCCTGTCCTCTTCCTTTTCTTCTGTCTTTCACCAAGTTTAGTTTCTAAGGCACAAACCCAAGCAGGCTGTGTAGAAGTGTAAAAAGTCTGCTTCAACCAGCACAAGCCATTAATTCCTCTCTGCATGGTTTTACATTTCTACAAATGAGTTTTTTGATCAATAGTTAACAAAAAATAGTAAGAGAATGCAAGTAAAATAGCAAAAATTAACAAGCATGTTTGAGAGCATATGGGGTTGAATAATCTCTTTCAGACCTTTGCCTGGCGATTAGTTTTGGACCAAATTGTTTCTTCTACTCTTAATTCCTGCACTCCCACTGAGAGGTTTTGGGGGAACCTCAGGTTTCTGGGGGCAGTTTTCACTCAGAATAGGTTGCAACTGATTTTTAAAAGACAGCTTTGAAGAGAACTGATTTCCAGACAAACATCTTATCTTTACTGTGCTTTTGTTAAGATTATCCTAGTTTAGAAAAATAATCTGGAATTAGTGTCAGTGAGACAGTAATGTGGCAGAGTGCAGGTTTAAATGGATACTGCTAACAAATCCCAGGCAGTGAACTGAGCAGAGCTTCAGCATCAAAATATTTCCAGTTTTCTTGTGGTTTTTGGAATTCTTTACATTTTGCTGATTATTTCATAGTCGGGACAGTGAAAAATGACTTGTATCTTTTGAGCTTTAGGGCCACCATGAATTTTTTTTACCGTCTCTTGGTTTCCTCATATGGTTTGTTTTTTTTTTTTGGCAAAGAGCTGCTTTGCCAGGCATCTATTACAAAACTGAAAACACTGGATCCTACACAACCTCACGGATTTTGCGGTTGCAGTTGTAGGATGCTCTGATTTATATCTGTTTGCTGTGGGGAAAATTAATATTTGGGTTGGAGGATGGCAAAAACCGGTGTTTTCATGTCCCGCAGTGAGTAAAGGCGTGCAGAGGGAGCAGCTGGTGGTTCTGCAGGAGTCAGCATGGATTGGGAAGCAGCAGCTGCAGGGTGACACGAGGTAGCTCCATGGTCACTGCTGGCAGAGGGGCTCGGAGGAAGGGATTTTTGCAGTTCCTGTGCAAGCACATGATTTGCCTTTATGAATCCTTCCTTGCCTGGATGCAGAAGAACTTTTCAGGGAAGGCTGAGGTGGCTGTGGGGATTCTCTCAGGATTTTGTGAATAAATATTTAGTTTCTAAGAATCGCTGGCCTTTGAGTGGCGATTGTGAGTCCCTTGCAAAGAAAAGGGCTGTTTGGACCTCCTGGAGGACTTTTGGCTTCTGACGTTTAATTTATCATTTGGAAACTCTCTTTGGGATTGCAAAGTAGTTCCTGTTGCAAGTATGAGCTGTGAAGAAGGAGGTTTAGCTGGTGAGCATCCCTGCAAACAGATGGACACTGGGCTGGTTGGGAACTGGGTGTCTTAATGCAGCTTATGTGGCTTTCTGGGGGATAAGTAGGAATGGATTGTGACTTACTGCCACTAAATTGGGAAAAAAATGTAATTAGTGTTAACATTTACTCTGTGTAGATACATAACACTTAATTTACAACTGTTTTCAGAGCAGTTTTCCTTCAACTGATAATACCAGCCATAAAAATTTCACTTCTGCAGCATGGCCATAAAAAATAATGACCTATTCCAACATACTGTTGCATTCCTGAGCTTTAGGAAATGTCTCTCTGGGGTCAAATCTGCACTTGGGGCTCTGCTTTGGAGCAGCAGGGATAGAGCTTGATTTGTATGTGAGGGGTGGTTGATGCTGCAGAAAAGGAGGCAATTTGTAGAAAAATTTAGGAAAGAGCTTGGAAAATTGAGGAAAGAGCGGGGAGCTTGAAGGGCAGAGCTGCTTACTGCCTGGGACAGCTATCTTTCTTTTCCAGCACTTCCAAGGAGGGGAGTTTGTCCCTTTGCTATTGTGTGCCTCTTCTGCCACTGCAGTATTTAACTGGGCATTTTCTCTGTCTAGAAAATATTTATTTATCAAGTTTTGATGTTTTGAGGCAAAAATCCACAAATGTTAGGATAGAGATTAAACCAATTAGCAGCTTTGCTGATGTATCACAGAATCCCAGAATGGTCTGTGTTGGAAGGTGTCTGATTAATCTCTTTTCTGATCCAGAGATGGGGCAACTGAGAGGCATTTTAAAAACATTTATTCCATTTTCAGTCTCATGTGAAGGGTGAGACAATACAGATGTTATAATTCACACCATCACAATCAGAAGCCAACTATTTCCTAATTACAATGCATTATAAATGTTTCTTGGCCTATCAGCTTTTTGCCACACCATGTTGTAAATGCCTCAAAGCCAATCGTCTAAAATTACCCCTCGTGGGTCCCACTACAATCCATCTTTCATGGTTCTATTTCTCCAAGATATCCAGTCTTTTTTACAAGGCCATCCTTAGAAACTTGTTTCTGGTTCCATTTCTCTCTCAGCAATGTCTGTCCTATTCCATGGCATTTCTAAGTCAGCATTTCTTATGTCAAAGTTTGCATACAGATGCACACTCTGTGAGCCCTCTGTCAGGTTTTGAGAATTCTCTACAAATCCATTTCCCACATTGACCTTAAAACCCATCCCAGTCCCGTTTATGGGTAGGATCCCATTATCCCAGGTCACTCCAATCCTGTCCAGCCTGGCCTTGGGCACTGCCAGGGATCCAGAGGCAGCCCCAGCTGCTCTGGGCACCCTGTGCCAGGGCCTGCCCACCCTCCCAGGGAACAGTTCCTCCCCGTATCCCATCTAAATTTCTCCTCCCTTGCTTTGAAACCATTCCCCCTTGTCCTCTTAATCTGCAGCTGTAGAAAGTCACTCACTCTATTTTTTATAAGCCCTTTTTAAGTGGAAGGAACCCCAGGTTTCCTTGGAGCTTTTTCTTCTCCAGACTGAGCAGCCCCAGCTCTCCCAGCCTGCCTCAGGGGACTTGGTTGTAAAAATAATTCACAAGGGGGAACACAATGGGGATTTCTGTGTCCCCTCAGCAGCTTTGCTCAGTGCCCAGCTCAGAACCAGCTGGGCAGTGGATGACAGCCCCACCCTGGTGGGTTTGAAGGGGTCGTTCCCACCTGACCCTGGGGGCTGGAGGGGCTTTGTGCCCATTAGGGGAATGAGGAGCAGGTGAGGGTGGTGAGCAGCGTGGAAAGGCTGGGAGAGAATCCCTCTCTCTGCTGGTGCTGCCTCAGATCTCTGTTTTCCTCAGCCTGGAGCGTGTGGTGAGTGATACCTCTTATTTCTGCCTGCAGAGTGGTGGGGCTGCAATTAGCTTTCCAAGTTACTGACTGTGTTGTGTTGTAATTTTCTGGCATTTCAAGTGTTTCCATCCTCATGTGTTGGGCCAGAGCTTGGGATGTGTGTTATGAATGCCCAGCAACTGGGGGAGTAAACTTTTTGTAGAAAGAATTCAGCACTTACCACCAGGACAGACCTGGGGGAAGTGAGGCTTTTGCCTTCCAAGCCTTGTTTTCTTCTGTAGCCTTTCCCCACACCTCAAAGGGAGTACCTAGCAGCTGAAAACTATGGCAGGGATGTTTTTGGTGCCTATTATATTTTTTTATACTTTAGTTACTTAAACATAACTTTCCTTATGTTTATACTTTAGTAGTAAATCCATGCAAATGTCTCAATTGAGGAGAAAAAATTGGGAAGCTTTATAACCAGCTTGGTGTCTTGGTTATGTGAGTATTGAGATCAGAATGAGCCTTTTAAATTGGTAGGGTAAAGGGACAAAGAAATGCTTTTTTAAGTATGCAAGTGGTTGGATAAAGTAAATAAAAGTGAAGACATACAAATATTTGCTGCTTGGATTGTGTGTGATAGGGCGTTCGATATGGTGATAAAAAATTCCTCCTTTTTGTATACAAAGTCGGTTTTATTCTTGGTTTTCAAGCTAACAAAGAGGTCAATATTAAAATGCTGCTGTCACCTTTTCAAGGAAGTAATGTGGGCAGGATTATCTGGCTTTTCCTAGAGACAGAAGTCTAAACAATTGTCACTAGCAGATGTTTTGTGTAAGGCTTTCTTAAAAATGTCAAGTTGCTGTTCTCATGACAAATTTCAAGTCAAACCTGAAGTTAAATGTATCTTGTTTTTTCCTTGTCAGTCTGTGTGGGGCCTTAAAGTATTTACCAGCCAGGAGTAGGGCTGCTGCAGCAGGAATGTTTATCAGCAAATCTGTGAAAATCTAAGTCCTCTGTGAGCTTGTCTTACACTGAATGTCAGTTTTGCATAGAAAGGATTAATGAAAGTCCGCACAGTTTTAATCACCTGACCAAGAACTGCTGAGGAGCCCTCCCTGTTGTTGAAGGAGTAGCAAAGTTGCCTGTTTCAACAACACTAAAATTTCTAGAACTAAGTTCTTTGCAAGATAACTATGTGTGAGTTTCTTGGAAGTTTCTGTGTAATGCCAGCAAATGTCCAGGATTTACTGTCTCAGTGACCCCCTGGGACTGTGTGTTACAGCAGGTGTACATTGGTAATTTAATTAGATATAATTAAATGGAGATATTCCCTCTTCAAAACAAGCTCATGGAATAGCTCCTTTTCCTCCTTTTGCCAAGCAGGTGTGGAAGCTATGCCTGAGCATGGAAAACAGCACCTGAATGATTTGTGAGAGCTGGGGGGAATGAAAACTCAAATGCAATTCACAGACAGATGATTCAAAGTTTGAAAGGCACTGGGATAAATCCAAGTACCACTGGGTGGTATTGTGGTTTGAGAAGTTACCATGGCTAATTTCTTAGCTGAAATTGCAGCCAATTAGGACTTTCAGCTGGGGCTAAACATCATCTGATGGGCAAAGACATGGTTAATTAATCACACCTGATGGCTTAAAAGTGGTGTTCAGGGCCGGGTGGTGGTGATTTGGTTGGTGGCAGTATGATTTGGTTGGCAAGATGTTGGTGTCTGAGCACACCCCTGTGGCTTTCTACATTGGGAACTTTCAGATTGAAGAATTAGATCATCCTGAAGAAAGATATTTTGATTTATCTTTATCATGGCTTAGTCAGTGTTCAAGCTGGAAGGAGGTCAAATTTTGCAAGTTTTCCTTATGGCTATTAATCAGCAGTAAACCTGAACAGTTGTTGGGAATGACTGGGTAGGTTTTTGTTGGAGTAAACCTTTATTTGTCTTGAAGTGCCTGAGTTTTGGGGTGGAGATTTCTAGTCCCAGGTAATTGCATTTTGGAGTTTGGCAGTGCTGTTGTTTTCAGACTTTAATTAAACTCCATCCTGATTAATGAGGTTTTTTGCTGCTTCCCTCTCACCCCTGCCAAGTTACTTGTTCTCTGCTGGCATTTTTTGTTCTTCTCTTCCCTGTTTTATCATCCTGATCTTCACCCTTTTGTCTACCAGCATGAAAATAAAACCTGGAAGTCTTGGGTAGTAAAGATTTCAGCTCTTGGGGATGTGTTGAATATCATCATTGATACAAGTTTCAGTGTCCATGGCAAGAAACTTCTGGAGCTCTTTAGATAACATGTAAAAGGGAAAAAGGAAATACCTGTTCTTAAAGCTCCATCAAAGGTGTGAGCTGGGAATGTGGCCAGAGAATAACTTGAAAAATTGCACCTAAATCCAGAAGGGTTTTGACTACATTGGATGCATCCTCCTGTTAATTGGGAAGTGTGACTGAAAAATAAGTCATCTATTTTGGGAGAAAATAGATGGGATTTGTTCAAAAAGCAGCATTAATCTGCATTTGTTTAAGGTTAGCAATGACTGATACATTATTGAGTAGTAATAGAAAAGGCAGGATGAATTACTATGGTTGAGATGGGAGTTTAGAGGTTTTTCATTATCTGCTGATAAGGGAAAGTGGTGTGGCATTTCTGAATGAGGTCGATATGGAGACCAGTTCATTTCATCATAGGCCTCTGGCTTTTTGCATGAGGGATTTTAAGTGTACATGAAAATTCTGAAGTCTAATAATTCACATTCATCATGGAATTGTTTTTTAGAGCTCTGTCTTGCTGGGAACTGGCTGGATATTTGCCCAAGTGAAAGCTTTTATTTAAAGTGTTGGTTTTGTAGGCATTTAGACAGATTCAGGGGAATTAATATCATAATTGTCCCTCTTCACACTATACCAGTGCCTTAGATGGCTCTTAAGCCTCTGAACATTGAAAGGAGCTGATGATTTTCTCCTCTGAAGGAGTGTCAAAATACCACATTGTTTTTTTCAATTCAGGCAGCCCAGTAGGAGAAAGTAATTGGGAGTTTTTCCTACCAAGGAGTGTTTGAGCAGAAAATCATCTTGGGTTACAGCACCCTGGGTTTTACCAATCAAACTATTCACCTTCCTCATGTTTGACCTGACAGATGATGGCAGTCTGCAATTTTTTCAATGACAAATAATGTAATGGCAAATAAATTCAGCTTTTCTGGTTTAGGACTGACTCTTCCTTTCCTCCCTGTGCCTTTAGCCCAGAGTGCACAGTTGCATTCTCTGTGGTGAGACTGTTTTGTTGGGATATCACACGTCAGCCAGAGCCAGTTTGGCAAGATGTTCGTTTTTAGGGTGGGTTTGTCTTTCCTCTTTTGAAGATACTCAGTTTACTGAAGGCTGAGCAGGTGGTAATGAGGCAGTTTTTATAGCTCCATGGCTTCTGCTGGAGGCTATAAACAGCAAGAGGATGGATTTACATTCATGGCTTTATTGCATGAGTGTTTGTCTGCTGTTTGTAGAACCTCTGAGTACTATGACAATTAATCCACCTGCACCCTTCTTTGCTGCTGGGACATCCCTGACTTTTCCAGGGAGTGTTCTGAGGTTTTTGTTGATAGCCTAAAATTGTAGGCTGGTCCTGTATTTATGTACCAGCTGTACATTTTGGATAAGTGGGAGTCTCTTGATCAGTTCTGTGCCCTTGTGGCTGAGCAGAAAATTATTTGTGCACCCACTTCAGCCTGTGGAAACACAGAAACTTCAGTGTGGCCCCTGACCTCTGTCTCCTCTCTAACCAGTCCAAGGGTTAGGGGTGGAATTCATGAAGAAGCCTTCCAGGTGGTGGTGTGTCTCTTATGACTTGTCTGTTCCTGTCTCAGACTGCAAGAAATACTCTCAAGTGTCTGATGGAATTAATGCTTTTGCCTTGCCTAAGGTGGATTTATTCTAAGGTGGATTTATTCCAAGGTTTGTGGGCTGCCTTGACTGAGAAGGGACTTGGCTGATATTTTGTAGCAGGTCAAGTATCTGGGACAAGTTCTGTTCAGTGAAATTGTTCTGAATGATTTTTAAAAAACCTAAACCTAAAAACCCACCATGCTTTAGAGAATCATCTGTTCTCTACCTTGCTTTTGTGGTTCATTTTGGCAGTAGGAAGGAATATGAACATGTGAGTTGGATTAAAATGAATGTTCTTGGTTCCAAACTCTGGGTGCTGTCCTGGTGTTAGGCTGGGGTTTGACATTACAGGTGCACAGTGGTTTTCTTCTTCCTCAGTCTGTTTTGGCACAAGTAACACAACATTTGTGTTTTGAATGGGTAATACACAGTTTACAAACCTGAGAGGTTTTCTTTCTTTCCTGTTATCTTTCCTTACTGAGGTGTTTCAGGCTGGAATCCCTGATGGGGTGGGAGCAGTGCAGATAAGGAATGTTGCCTTTTGCAGCTGTGACTCAGTTTTGCTTTATTCAGGTCAAATAGACAGGTAGCAGGGGAAAAGCCACTAAAACCCTCAGCACAGACTGTATCAGACCTGTTCAAAATGGAAGCAAAACTTGTTTGATTTTTTTAGATGATAAACACAATTCACATGCTGATTTCTGGAGAGGGAAGTGTTTTACCAGGACGCAGATGGAGTGTTTTTTTTTTTTTAATGAGTGCATTTAGTTCCTTTAGGCTCTCCCAAGTTCATTTCCTCCAAAGGCTAAACCTTGAAGAACTTTACCCATATCTTCATAAGCTAAGAGTCAGTTTGGCATTAGTGTGTGAACTGTGTTTATCGCCTGAAAAACCACACAATTTTAATATTTAATGTACAAATAAACCTAGCAGCATGATCTGGAGAACAGATTCCAAATCCCTGTTATAAAGCTGATTGAACCAAGCTCACCTGCTCCATCCTTTTGATTTCAATGCCCAATTTGTAGGTAAACATGTGGAGGAAGGTGATGGCAAATACTTGAGGTTGTTCACTTGTTAGGACCACACCAGTCAGTTATTCCTTGGGATTTTGAGGTCTGTAGATCTTTGCTGATCCTGGGCAGGATGTTTATACCTGCAAGGCATTGTCTGGGTTTTGTTGGTTTTATTTGCTGCCCCTGGAAACGTGTATAAGTGTAGGTGTAATAGAAAGGAATTTCTTAGTGATTTTTAAATGAAGACCAGGATTAGACCTATAATACAATTCTATATAATAACAGTGATCTCAGGTGAGCCTGGGCCTCTCCTTGGGGCTACTGGCTGGGATGGGAAGGGCAGGCAGGACGTGTCCAGCCTTAGCCCCCTACAGCCCGAATCTCTTGCAAATTTACCAAAATCAGAGACTTTTATCAGTGTGCAGAGAGATTTGTGTGTCTGTAAATAGTGTGTGTATGTTCAGACTTGTGTAGGTTGGTTTGGTTTTCTTTCAGGTTGGTGTTATGCCCTTGTGTACTTTGAACAGATAGTGGGGGATTGTAGGTATTGATGATTTGAGAGGAGCTTTTTCATTATCTTTGTTTTCTTTCTTTTGCTGGGGGTTCTATCAAGGTCTATCAAAGCTGCAACAGAGGGGCTCCTGAAATACAGGACAGGATCCAAACATACTTTCCTCGTGTGATAGGTGAGGGTTTTGGTGCAATCTTGTTAATATGTGACTGTGATTTCTGGTTTTCAGTGCTGCTGTTCATTTTTTCCTCCCTACTATTGCTATAATCTTTGGGATAAATCCTAATTGCAGGAGTGTTCTGATTTGGGTGACTTTGTAAAAAGCCTTATTTGCAAATTTGAACCAGTGAAGTGTGTGAGGCTGACTCTGTTCAAGTCTGTTGCTGATGACTGCAAAGCCAGATGATGTTGGACATGGGGTTGTATATGGAATAGAAGTTTGTCAGCTTCATGATTTATCAGGATTATTAAGTTGTGGTTGCCCCATCCCTGGAAGTGTCCAAGGCTAGGCTGGAAGCTGCTTGGAGCACCCTGAGATCATCATGTGATATGGCAGGGGATGGAATGAGATGAGCTTTAAGGTCTGTTCCAACCCACACCATTCCTTGATTCTGTCTGAGGGGGTCTGAATGGTATTTAGAGCTTAAAAAGCCCATGGAGAATCAGAGGGAGCCTTGCCATGATTGCCCCAGCTGCCTGACCTGCCAAGCTGCTGCTTCTGGCTGGTTATTTACCTGCTTTTTGTCCTCTGCACTCATGACAACTCTGCTTTCCCACATCTGTCTGATTTTTACTCCGTCTTCAGAGCTCTGCAGTCCTTTGGCAGCGCTCAGAGGTCTGAGTGATGCCTTGTGAAGGCTGACCTAGAACAGAGACTAGATGGAGCTAAAGAACAAAAAGCAGGGATTTATTAGGAGGTTTTCATAGATCCACCTTGGGCAGCACAAGAGCCAAGCCAGGGCTGCACCCAAGATGAACCAAAATGGTCACAAATGCACAACTGCTCCTGGGGTCTCTCACTTTGATCAGTTCTGCTCCATTTGCATACGGGAGTTCATTGTCCAATTCCAGCTTCAGGTTATGAGGTCCCATCCTGTTTGTTTTTCTCTCTTCAGTCCGTGTTGTTTATGCTCTTGAAATTTGGATTTATACTATGAAATTTGGATCATTTCTCCTTGGTCCCCAGCTAGAGAAGGAATTGTTTGGTCTCCCTGCTCTGTGAGGAGAGCTCACCATCCCTTAATGTGAAGCTCAAATCTACACACTAAAGCAGCACAGAATCTGAAATATATAAAACCTAAACCTGAGGCATCATGAGGGTGCTGTGGAGGGTGGTAACTGCTGGAGTTCCCAGGCTGTTGGACAGAGGGGCAGAGCTGTCAGGTTGGATGCTTCAAGAAGTGTCCTCAAGAAGCACAGGCTGTCCTGGAGGCCTGGGGGCTCTGCAGGACCTGTCAGTGCTCCCCACTGGCTGCAGCCTAGCTCAGGATTTTGCAGCAGTCAGAAGAGTTGCGTGGGAGAAGGTTTTTTTTTTTCTTTGCAGCACCTTGGAAGTAGGAAAGCTATTTCAAACATTTTGCTTTATGTGCTTTCCTAGAAATTCATGTGGATTAAGTGGTGAGGTTATGGCTGCCAGCTGCAGAGTGCTTTTTTTCCTTTGATGTATGTATTTTATAGCTGGTCTGGGGTGGGGGGGGGTGTATTACTCTGCTGGGGTCATGGGAAGTCTGACTAGAGGAAGAACAGATGTGTGTGGCAATAAGGAACTGTGCAGGGGTCACACTGAGGCATTTTGCACTCTAATGGGAACAGATGGATCCAGACATGCGAGTAATGGAGTCGTCTCAGAGACAGAAAAGTTGTTCTGATGTGGTGGTGCTGCACAGGGCCTGAACCACAGCTGCTTCCATCCCTCACTTTTGTTCCTAGATTATTGACAGGGCAGGCTCCTGACTGCTTTTTTGCCTTTTGCTGTAGATCAGCTGCTCTCTGGGTTTCTGAGGCAGAAATTCTGGTGCTTGTGTTGTCCCTGTCCAGCCTTCCTGCAGCAGAACTGTGTAAATAAAAAGCTTGGCACATCCAAGAACGTTGCAGATCCTTTCAGCCAGGAGGATCCTGTTGGATTAACCTTGTTGGGTCCCTGCTCCTTGGTTTCCTTCCCTCTGCTGCTCCTAGAAACCTCCTGGGCTGAAGTGGTCTCCATGTTTGGGGGAAGCAAGTGTTGGTTTTGGGCATTTTACTGAGACAGGAGGAAGCCTTTTGCAGCATGAGGTTCCATGCATCCAAATATTCTTCTTAATAGGAAAGATTTGTCAGTTTTTACTACTGAGCGCTGCTGGAGCTATCCAATTCAAATTTGGTACCCAGGCAGGGAAGTTTATGCAAAACACCTCTGTATTATAGATAATTTTTAAATGCTTAGTGTTGTTTGCACAGAAAAAAATCCTGTAGAGAATGGATTTCCTCTGTGAGTCCCCATGGCTATAATAATGATGTTACTTTTGGCAAAAATGACACAATTTAATCCTGTTTCATGCATAGTCTCTGATTTAACAGGTGACAAAGGAAATGTAAATCACATTTCTCATTTCAGTGAGATGGAGAATGTCCACATCTAACTGGTGACAAGTGAAGTTAATTATGACAGTCATGCTCTGGTGTTTGGTGGAGCTTCATGTAGTGTTGCACAGAAATATAATGGGAATCCAGAAGTTCTCCAGACAGTTCTGAACAGTTTTTTGTTACCTCATTTTTCACTTGTGTTCAGAGCCTGTCAAAATGTACATTGAGCTTTCCTTTTTCCTCAGTGTACTTTACAGGAGCCCTGTGCTGGCTCCTTGAATTACACCACCTCTGGCATGGGAGCTCTGAGCCCTTAGGAACAAGGGGAATGCTGTCCTGTTTTCCCACCAGGAGCACTCCTTGGGAAGCACAAACAGCTGCAGTGCATAGCTCTAAGGCACTTTGGGTGTTTTCCTGGTGCCTGTGCTCATGTTTTCCAGCCAGTTTTCTCCCCAGGAGTTTGGGAAGCACAACTGCTAGGTCATAAACACACCAGATCTTCTGCTTGCATTCTCCTCCTAAAGCTGAAGAGAAGTTGAAGTACTGAGGCTCCTGTCTAGGGTTTGTTGGCAGAAGTTTGTTCTCCTTTAGCTCTGTGTGGTTCTCAGCCATGGAAAGGCACCGGGAGCCTGTCATGGATGGGAGGCTCTAGGGAGAAGGAAAGATGAGGTGCAGAGGGATGTGCTGAGTGGCTTCTGCAGGTGAAGGTTTTGTTGTCACGCTGTCAGGGCACTGCAGCCTGGTAAACTCATGTAACACCCTGTTCTCACTGATGTCCCTTCTTAGAAATGACACTACTTTATCTTGCTTCCATTGTAAATACTCAGGAAATGTGTGCTGCAGTCCATTTACCTGGGGGTTGGTGTCCAGCTCCTGCAGAAGAGCACAAATCCCTCATCCTTGGTCACTCCTTGCTGATCTCCAGGCCCTGGGAGCATCCCTGGCTGGGAGCTCTTTTGGCAGGGAGCTTGTTCTTGGGAAAACTGCGTGTGTCTAAATAAAAACAAAAGCTCTGCCAAGCTCCTCTGATATTCCTGGTATGAAACTTTCAAGTTAGGAACACCAAGGCCTCCACAAATCTTTTGGTTCTGGGCTCCATTCATTCAGCACGTTCTTAGTGATCAGTGTTACAATCGTGCTCTGTATAAAATATTTTGTGTGGTTTGAATCCATATAAGGATCTTGCTGTCAAAACCACAGTATCATCAAAGGCCTCTTTCTGAAGGAGAGCTTCTATATAAATGCTTTTAAGATTATGCAAGTTGCTTATTTTTGAAATATTGGCACCAGAGCTACTTGCTGTGAATTCCTCTTTCTCCTTTACAGAGAGGCTGTCGCTGGTTGTGATTCTAAAAGCAAAACAAAAACAACCTCCCCCTCAAATTACTCATTAGAGGCAGCTTGGAAAAATAATGACATCTCTAAATATGTTGGACAGGAAACCTTATCTGAGTCTCCATCTTGAAAAGAAAAATGTTTAGTCTCAGAGTTTTGCTTGGAATTTGCTCTAGAAATGGTATCAATTATGTGGATTAATGAGACATTGCTGTCGTTGGCCACATCTTGTTAATAATAATAATAATTCTTGTCAATAAATCTCTTCTAAACAGCATTTATTAAAAAAAAGGTCGTCCTTATAGCAGAACAGTATTTTTATAGAAGCAGATGAGTAGACTCAGTTGAGCTTCACTGGACAGTTAAGAACGGGGTGTTTTGGTTATTTAACTTACCCATCCTGCTTTGGGGAGATAAAAGCTGTGGTTGCCATCCGTTGGTCACATCCTTGGATAAGGACAGATGTTCTTCTTTCCAGAATCTGCTGGAGATATTTTGAGCTGTTATGTTCCCTGTTAAAGCTGGAGTAAAAGAGGAGAACAGCTTCAGGTGTCTGGGAGGTCCCATCCAGCCTAGGCTGTGCTGTGGTGCTTGCCTTGTCCTGTCCTTGGTGGCTGGAGTTGGTGCTTGGCAAAATTATTCACATGGTAGAGAATGTTGTGTCATAGTGACTTCAAATCCTCTTGGGAGCTTATATTTCTCCAGGCAGTTGGTAGAACTGGAGAACCAATGGATTTGAGACAAAGGAAAAATGCACTCACCCTACCAAAAGGGGCTGTGTAGCTGCTGTCACAGCTTCTGAGATGGAGCCACTTGGTGCCAAATAATTACATGCTCTCAGCTGGAAAGAAGCTGCCTCATTCCATCTAGCAGAATATAAAATTAGTTTCCTGTGATTGGCTGCTCAGCCCTACTTGAATATCTTGTTTGGGAGTTTTTTGAACTGTCAAAAGCATGAAGTCAAGGCCAGTGAAGAGCTGGTCTGCTTTGTAAGTGACTTGGATTGATAGATGCTTACCCAGTTTTGTTTGTTTTGTTTTTATTTGTTTTTGGGTTTTTTTTGTGGGTTTTTTTTTGTTCGTTTTTTTTTGTTTTTAACGTTTCTCCAGTGCTTGGGGAGTGTTTTGCTGAGATCAGCCTTGCAGAAGGCACCAGCCTGGGTTGTAGGGCAGCAATGTTGCTGGCTGGAGCTGTTGCTAGGGGTGGTGTCTGTGCTCCAGCACACACCTGACACTGGATAGAAGCCTTGCTTTGTTTAAAAACCACTTGCTTTGTTTAAAAACAGTATTTGTATTCCTGGCCAAGGCAGCCCTCCTTGAGGAGAGGTGGTGCTGCAGGAATTACTGATTGCACTAGTTTGAAATCAGTGTAAACTGCCTCCTCTAGTGAAAAGTTTTGCCAAATGCAAGCCTTTAACCCAACGGAATTAGCCTAAAAATGGGAGTGTGAGGGTTCAGTCGCTCTTGGAATCCCCCACACTTGGAAAAGCACATCCCAAAACTGGAGATTGAGTTTTGGTGTAAATGGAGCTGCCAAAATAAATGCACTACAAGAACAGATCCAGAGTGACAGTAAGCACCTCTAGGTGTAATTGTGCATTAGGTAATTGGGAAGTGAGCTACACCTACTAAAATAGGAGAACAAGTGCCTTAATCTGGTCTTAATTGGGTGTTTTATTTCCCCCACCCTCTTTGGCTGTGAGATGACTTGGCTGCCAGCACTGGAAGGTACCTGAGTTATCATTAGGAGCTCTGACACATCCAGCCTTCCTGCCTTTGGAATAATTAATTTCCCTTTCCTTTGAGGTAACAGAGACGGGCAGTGGGAGACTGATGAAATAACAGTGTTGTGTGTGAAGTGTTGTCTTTTAGGTGTTTGAGCTTGGAGTCTCTTTTGAGTCCTTCCCAGAGGGCTTCAGCACTGGGAAATGAATGCAGTGCCTCCCCTGTAAAGCCTTGGAAAACATTAGAATGATTAGAGAAAACAAATGTTAGGAGACCGACCAAAACCCACTCTTGCTTTCCTTTGCAGCAAATTCACCTTAATTCACTCCAGGTAAAGGGAATTCCATTTTCTGAGCTGATAGAAAACACAGTGACAAAGAAGCTTGCAAGTTTGCAGCCTTCATTTCAGAGATATATATATATATATATGTACACACACAATATTTTCAGTGGTAATTTAAAGTTTATATATATCCACACACACAGAGTATTCTAAATGGTAATTTGTCTGGGATTTGGGGTGCTTGTGAAATGTGGATGTCTACAGAAAGAAAAAATGATCCATGAAAAACCTGTTGATTAAATGGTGTATTTGATAGAGTAAAAAGCATTAGTAATGGTTCAAATATATCCAAGGGGTTTTAAATCCTGTTTTCTCCTTTTTGCTGAGGGCAGGGGTTTTTCCTGCCTGAGAGAGCCTGGAGCACTCTCCCTGTGTAGCCTGGGCTTTCCCTTTCAGCAGGGTGTGTGGAGCTGTCCCTGTGCTTCTGTAAGCATGACTAATCTTGCAACTTGAGCTTCACCTTCCTGAAGGAAAAACCTCTTAAAGATGGCATTCAATTCAGTCCTGCAGCATCCAGCTCCTATGACTTGTAATGAGTTTTTGATGTCTCATGGCAGCAGGTCATCTTTAATGATGAATTAATTTTGAGTGAGGCATCAACTGTGGTGTCAGACAGAATTTAAGCCCCTGGAATTGTTAGTGATACTAAGCCTGATGTAATTCTTCAGTTAAGGTGCTCTGAACCAAAGTTGCCCTGACTGGCTTTGCTTTCTTGCTTCTATCCTAATGTAGAAAACCCCTGGTTAATTTTTTTCCCCTCCCAGACTTCTTAGTCTGACTGTTGGAGCTTTTAAAAGCTGGAAAATACTTACTGTGGCATTAAATGCTGACTTACTCTGCAATCCTGGATACTGGGGGCTTTTTAGAGAGCCACTGTAATTGTGTCTTAGCAGCTTAATTGCTGGCTGAGCTTTGTATCAAAAAAAAAATCCACATGTAATTTTTCCTTTGTGTGGGGAAGCTCTTGTCAGATATTATGAACAGCCTGAAATAAGTGCTTTAGGTAGGACTCCAGAAGTGCTGCTAACTGGTGGATTGTCCTTTACCAAGGAGGGAGCTGGGGAGCTAATGGGGCATTTTGATCAAGGAAGTTGAGTGTCTTGTCTTCAGTGATTTGCAGCACAGGGTGTCCCTTAAGAGACTTTATTGGGAGCAAAGTCTCACGGGGTATCCAGTGGCTTCTGACACTGTTTAGACAATAAGACAGCAAACTGCTGCTGGTGGAACCACTGGGGTAGCTGGAGCCAAGGTCCCTCCAGGGCAATAAACAAATAATATTGAGCCATGGCACCACCCTGCTGCTCTTTGCTTTTGGCTCTTGTTTTCTGTGTTTCTTGGGTTGAAGATATGGTGATTGTGATTTCCATTTTGTTTCTTCACAAGGGAATTCTCGTGGGCAGGTGTTGAAGTCCTCTGAAGTGGTTTATTCCATGGAAATTACTGTACAAGTTAGTGATGTATGCCTGTGCTCAGGTAGGAGGATGGGAGCCCAAGTCAGGTTCAGCTCACAGCCAGAGTTATTTGGAAAATCCTGTAATGATATTTGCATGGGAATACTTTGGCAAGTGGTAAACATTTGTGTTGGTAACTACCCAGAGCAAAACCTACAGTTAGCTGTTTTCAATATGCACATTTCAGTAACTTCCCAACATTTTAATCTGTTTATTTCCCCAAAACAGCAGGAACAGAAACCTCCTGACTGTTTGAGCTGAGCCTAGTGGGCCTTAATTTTGATAGCTTCTCTATAGCTGTGCCAAATAGCTGCTGCCTTGAAGGGACCAAGATTTACTCCAGTCTCTGTGCTTCCCTCAGTGATGATTTTCCCACTCACATTGCATGACCAGTGCTCCTGTGGCCTTTGTGTTGAATGTTACAGAAGTGGTTCCTTTTTCCCTTCTCTCCTTCTGTGTCATCCCAATTTGATAGGCTGCCTTCTCATTTCTGTTGACACTGTAACCTAGTCTGCTCTTCCTAAAAAATCCTCCTGTTGACACTCTTTCACCTCCAAAATGGGACAGAAACATCCTTGCAACCGGGTTCTTGGAGAGAGTGCAGGGAATGAGCCCTTGTTTAGACCAACACAGCTCCTGTCAGTACTGAAGAGCAGAGAAGCCTCTGGTTTCCTGCCAGTCCTGAATTTAAATAAATGTTTCTGCTGAGGAAAAGGTCTTAAGGAGAGAAACATGGTCAGTATTTCTGGTAGGACTCTGTACAAGTTGTCATGAATTCCAGTATCTCAGAAGTCGGAGTCAGTCATGCAGCACCGCCCTAACTGGAAGTGATGAAGGATCCTGAGTGTTGCTTGAGATGAGGGTTGGCACCATACTGTTGTTTTGATATCAACATTAACTATCTGTGACCTTTAAAGGAGGACTCAAAATTAAGACTTTGAATTCCCCTGGAATTGCACCTTCCACTGCATTTCAAGCCTCTGTGTGATGCACCATGTTGGGATATTTCTGGGAACATGTGGAAATAACTTTGTGGTTGCATCCTTTTTTTTTGCTTCTTTGTGTGATTGCATCTTTTTTGTTGTTGTTGTTGCTGTTGTTTCTTTGTGTGATTGCATCTTTTTTTTTTTTTTTTGTGTGTGTGTGTCTTTGCTTGGCAGCTCTGAACTTTGAAGGGCCCTGTGAAGGTCTGTGGCAAAGCAGTTTGAGCTCAGCATCATGGCACAAGTGTGCCTTTGGGTCATCAGTGTAGAAGAAACCTGGGTGACTTGGGAGCAGCCCTCACCCTTTAATCTTTTTCTCAGATGGAACTCTATAATCTCTTTAGTTTTTTATTTTTGTGGCTGTTTGGCAAATGCCTTAATCCAGAGATCCTTTAAATTAACCTTTAGGTCTTGTACCTGTTGAGCCTGACTGTTGGAAGCCGGGTTGCTGAGAATTTCAGACTTTGTGTGCTGCCAGGCACTGACCCCCAAGAGAACACTGCATTTAATCTGAGGCCATGGAGAAGGCTTCCAGAATTGAATTATGGAAATGGAATTGTGGGTGTGGAGTTTGAATAGAAGTGTGTGATACCACAGGGTGGGAAACTTAGAGTTTAAGGTTTTAGAATATCATAATATATATAAAAAAACGTGGAGGTTTTAAGGCAGAGGCTGGTTCTTTTTCTTTACCTTCTTCATCCTTTTTTTCACCTTCTTCTCCCTGGGTTTGGTTGGTTTTGTGTAATTGGATAAAAAAGTCCCCATTGTGGGCCATGGGTGGTTGGTTATTGGGTTAAAAGTAAAAATAATTTAGATGTCATTTCCTAATTGGACAGTTTATCCTTAAATGGCCTTGTAGAGAGAGATACAGGGCCATTTTGTAGCTTGTTAGTGAAGAGCTGCAGAACTCATGGCATGTAAGATTGTGATATAGATGAGAACTAATAAACCTCAGAGTCCAAACACAAAATACCATCTTGAGAGCCTTTCAATCCCAACCCTGACCCAGGTAGGAAAAGAAGCTAAAACTCGACATGACAGCAGCTCCTTGTTTAGGCTGTAACCACTCTTTGCATCCTTCTGTTTCCCTGTGTCGTTCCTGCCCTGATTACAGAGCATTTTTGGGAGAGAGTGTTTATCTTTGCCACAGAGAACACTTCTGTTTCCTTCCTCTCTGTGTAATTGCTGGCATGTTGTGTGTTTGGGAGGGGTGGCAGCTTTTTCAGGCACTACTCTCTGCTGCTTTTGTTGCTTATTCCTCCCCGCTGTGTGGTTGTATTCCCAGCTCAGGCTTAAATAGTAAATGGGAAAAGTTTGGGATGTTGAGGGAGGTGATGAGGCCTTGTACAGGCTTTCCCAAAAAGCAGGGAACACTTATTCCTGATGTGTGACCAAGGTGAGTAACTTTATCCTCCTCTCCTAGAGAGAAAAGAATTTTGTTCACCTCATACCTTTTTCCAGTTGAGTGTGCATGCGAAGTTTCTCCAAATATGGCTTATTTTTTAGCTTTGTGACCTTGATGGGATGCTGAAATCACTTTGGCCTTCCATGCACAGGTTAAAAGGGTGGGAAAGGCTTTTTGAATTCCTTCAGCTTTGCCCAGTCCACCTGCTAGGAAGTTTTTTAGCTCAGGTGATTATGATGACCTGATTATAATTATGATGATATCTTGGAGGTGATAGCTGATATTTCAGTCTCTACACTTTGCTTCTGAGTGACATGAGAGACCTGCTATCCTTTGGAGGCTTGTCTTCTTCCTGCAGGGAAAGGGTGGGGATGAGATGAGAAGCAATATAAATATTGCCAAGTGATGTTTATTGCTGGGTGGAATCAGTGGAAAGTTCCAGGCTTTGCAGAGGAATTGTGCCAGGGAGTCTCTACATCTTTAAATGTGTGCAGAATATTCTGGAAGAGTGTTTGGGAACTGATTCCTCACCTGTGTGTGCTTTGGTATATGTCTAGAGAGTGCTTGTTTCATCTCTTAAACTGCTTTTGTGGTGCTTTTACTGATTTTGTGTGATTTTCACTGTGCTTTCTTGTGGCTTTTGCCCTCTTACACAGTGCTGCACATAATAGGTGCTTTTAGCTAAGCTTCCCAATTTTGTAAAGCTTGGCTTGAAATCGTTCAGCAGGAGATCCAGGGAGAAGTGTCTCGAGCAAGAGATTTTGGTTGTGGGGCGGGTGTGTCTATAAAAAGTTCTGATGAATAATGCACCGTGCTGGCACCAGTGCTGGAGGCTTATTGTGGTTCTGGGAGTGCCATGAGTTGTGCAAGTTGTAGTAGAATACTATTGCCTGGGCACTGCTCTGTGCCTGTATCAGCAGATGTGGACAAAAAATTAAAAATACTGTGGTGTTGCTGAATGCACAGTAGAGAATTTAGTGGGATGTGTTCGAAAATAAGGCATTTAATGTTCTATGAAAAAAAAGATGTCTGCAGCTGTTTAAAAGAAAAATATGACTGCAAAATGCTGTAAGAGCCAAAATATTTTTATAGGGTCATTGAGGTTGGGAAAGACCTTCAGGATCATCAAGCCCAAGCTCTACCCACCTTGTCCCCAGCCCAGAGCACTCAGTGCCACCTCCAGCCCTTCCTGGGACACCTCCAGGGATGGGCACTCCAAAGCTCCCTGGGCAGCCCTGCCAAGGCCTGAGCCCCCTTTCCATGGAGAAATTCCTGCTGCTGTCCCAGCTGAGCCTCCCCTGGCCCAGCCTGAGGCTGTTTCCCCCTGTCCTGTCCCTGTGCCCTGGAGCAGAGCCCGACCCCCCCTGGCTGTCCCCTCCTGGCAGGAGCTGTGCAGAGCCACAAGGTCCCCCCTGAGCCTCCTTTTCTCCAGGCTCAGCCCCTTCCCAGCTCCCTCAGCCCTCCTGGGGCTCCAGCCCCTTCCCCAGCTCCCTTCCCTTCCCTGGCCACGCTCCAGCCCCTCCAGGGCCCAGAACTGGGCACAGCCCTGGGGTCCCTCAGCAGGGCCAGCCCAGGGCACAGACCCTGCCCCAGGCTTGTGCCCACAGCACTGCTGGGCCAGATGTATCAAAAGAGGTACTTGTAAAGAAGTCTTTTGGTGCCAGCATTTTGTCTACAAACTTACTTTGTTTGTATATATGAAAAAAATAAATCAGTGGGACAGTTTTTCAACATACCAAGAGGGTTTGGTTACATGGAGTAAGTGTAATAATAAATGGCACCCCAAAGGCCTGAGCTGTGCTGTGGGATGCTGGGGAACAAATACCAGTGTGCTGTGAGCTCTGTTAAACTCTCTTGTGACACTAGCTGTGTGGCAAACAGAGACTTTAATGTATTTAGTTCCTCTGCAGGGTTTTGCAGATTATCAATTACTTTTCTCCTGCTTGCAGAGCTATAGGTAAGAAACCCCTTGACAGCCTGCAGTGAAAAGGGTGTAAAAAACTTTCCAGCTTCAGATGCTGCATCCCAGGCTTCCCACCCTCAGCAGCAGCTGCTGGCAGCACCTCCAGGCTGTGCTTTGGTTGCTTTTGGCTCCTGAGTGCTGTGTGAGGAGCACAGAGAGTGGAATTTATGGTGTAGCGCCCAGTTGGGATCTCAGTAGGGTTTTCTCTACTGCATCTTTCTATTTCGTCTCTGCTGTTTTGAAATATGAGTTTGCTGGAAGAATCCTCCTGGGGACAAATCTAGATGTGATCTGGTACTCCTGAGTGCCAAGAAGAAAGTCTCTTTTTCTCTGTGCATGTGTGGGGAAATTGTAATTAGCAGGATCTTGGGTGCCTGGATTGTTTTGGACTGAATTTGCTGTGCTGGAAAATGAAGATCAGTTGAGGTACCAAACCTGCCTGAAATGAACTGCAGGAATTTGAGAGGAAAGAGGGAGGTGACTTGTTTTACATGGTGTTGCCCTAGAAATCTTGGGGTTTAGCAAATTTTATTTTCGATCATGTATTGTTTTTCTTTGTTTTCCACTATATGTTGCCAGCAAGATCAGCTGAGGCTCTAAAGAGCTGTTTAAAAGAAAAAGTGGGGACTTGGGAATTCTACCATGAAATTAGGAAGAAATGAACATTACTTCTGAAAAAGCTTGAGTCCTGTTAAAAAGGCATCACTGAATTATTCAATTTCTGAACCAAACAGAATAAACTGCCTTCTGGCCACGGCTTTGCTGTGCTGTCAGTAACCTGACAAAAACCCTGCGGCCCTGTTTGTCTCTCCTCAAACCATTTTTATTTCCCCCAGTGCTGTTGGGAGAGTGTTGTAGCTCTGTGCCACACCTGCTCCTAAGCTGGGATTTGTGTGTTATATTCTTGGCTCTGTGTGGCTTGAGAAGCCCTCTCAAGGAGTTTGTGCTCACTGAAGTTGTGCTGCTGGAACTCTGCCTGCTCAGCTTTGGCCGTTCTCTCCCGGATGCTGGCAGAGGAAATACTTGGTGTTCAATCTGTAGTTAATAAAGAAGTGGTCAGTGAAAAGCAGATGCCCCAGTGGACTGCTCCAGCAGTTTTATCGTTTTTCTTTTCTCCTAAATAGCCTTTCCAGCTCTGTTAGCAGGGATGTGGTGCCCCCTTCCATGCTCACCACATGGAGGGAAGCGATGCCAGCACCACTGTGCTCGCCCTTCAGGGTGTGAGGTGGTGTGAGGGAGCAGAGGTCAAGCTATTTATTTCATGTGTTAGAGCTGTGAAATGCTGGCATTGACTAATTCCAGCTCATGAAAACATCTTGCAGTAATCCCCTGTCTCCCCCAGGGACATGGAGCAGCAAGTGTGAAACAGCAGCAGCTGCAGCTCCCTGTGCCACTGGCTCAGGAGCCCCTCAGAGGTGTCTTGTCCCCCTACCCCTGGAAAAAAATTATCTGCCTTCTCTTCCTACAGCCAGGATTTATAATTCCCTGTTGATTTATTAGTGGGCAAGGATTTCCATTAGGCAGCAGTATGCAGAACTGGACATAGTAAAACCCAGGCTGCAGTCAGTCCTGCTAACAGTGGGATTAATGAGCTCTGCTCCCCAAAACCTGGGCTGTCATTCTCTTTCCATAGCGATTTACATGTTTGCATAGCATTTTTGCATGTTGTTAATTATAAGTGTTGATAGTAATGATGAGACAGTAAAATTAGGATTAGCTGGGACTCTGATGTGCAAAGCAGGTGTGGCTGAGAGATGGGAGAGCTGTTTCTGCAGTGGCTCTGTGGTAGGTGTTGGGTATTTTCTGAACTGACCCAGGTTTGAATCTCCCTTCACAGGAGTGTGTAGGCTTTTTGCATTATTTATTGAAGAAAATGCGTAATCAGGCTTTTTTTTTCTTTTTTTCTATTTCTGTCTTAAAGCAGCAAGACCTCCATGGCAAAGGCAGCCTTCCAGAGCTCCAAGTGCAAAAGGCAGTGCTAAGGCTGTTTCCAAATCAGGTTTTTATGTTTTGTTGCATGCAGTTTATTTTTCTAAACACAGAGAAACCAAATCAGAGACAGAAATATATCTGTAACGTAAAACATGAGGTTCCTACTTCAGTGGCTGCAGGGGAGATGGTTTAAGCATGGCACAACTTTTATCCTTAAAGACCTAGCAAGTGAGGATAGCACTAATGCTGCCTTGGAATGCAGTGGATCTCACAATCCATCCTGGTCCTGGTGAGAGGAGATGGAAGGGCTTGCTTCCTTTATAAGCTGCTTAGAGACAAAGCTGATGGGCTGAGTGCCACCTGTATGTTTTGCCATATGCTGCTACTCCTCAGAGTGATTTTCTACTTGTGCTTAGTGTATAGAATTAAATTATCTTTAAAAGGCAATCTGGAGAAATATCTTCTGACTCGGAAGGAGGGGGTACAAACAGCCCCATATGAACCCTTGCAGGGGGAAGAGGTGACTGTATTTAGGAGATATAATTAAGTATGTTAAAAGAAAAATTGCTATTAGCCTGGGCAGGCAGCTGCCCAGCATCAAGATTTGGCATGTGCTATCTTTGACCTTATAGGAGCGTGTCTTGGACTGTGGCTGGCTTTTCTGAGCTTCAGGAGGGATGGGTGAGTCACTCTGGAAACTGGGAATGCCCTCTGATGAGTTTGGTCTTAGATGGTTTCCATCTTGGCTTTGTGTTCAGCTGAACCCCGGGGAGCCAAGGAATTTCACATGAGGAGCACTTGGATGGCTTTCTGAGCTCTAATGAAAACTAAAATTGCAGGTTTGCTGACACTGCCTCAGTGAGGCTGTTAGAGGGATCTGGGAAAGAGCTTTTGCTCACATGGTGGTGGGTCAGGAGCAGGCTGCAGTGCCCAGGGTGATTTCCAGTGCCCTGGCTGGGATGCAGGCACACTGTGTGTGTGTGAAGGTGTGAATCCTCATATGCCATGGCTCATGGGAAGAAGGTGAGAGTACAGCACAAGGAAATAACCTTTGTGCTTCCTACTGCTGTTTCCTGTCCCAAACATAAAAGATTGTGTATCTGCTGGATATCACCGGTGTTATAAAATCAAGTTCACCAGAGATTATTGTTAACCTGCTCTTGCCATCTTGTGCTGAGCCTAAAGGCAGGGAGTGCCTGGAACTGTTGAAAATGCAGTCAGGCACTCTTCAAATTCATCAGCAAGTTTGTCATAACCTATTGCCACAAACTAATTCCCAGTGTCCTTTCAGAGACCTTTTCTGCATAACTGGTGGAAATAAAATAGCAGCCAGGTCCTTGCTGGCAGGTTTAGCTGCATAATTAGATACTACCTCCCCCCCAAAATAATAAATAAGCTGAACAATCTAAAACCCTTTGGCTTCAGGACACAATCATGCAATGTGTGGGTGTTCTTGTTTTCTGCATATATTAATAAGAAAATTATTGAGACGGTGTTGAAGGCCATCTCCACCAAAGTCAGGACCATTGCCTCAGGGTTTCCAGAGGTCACTCAATACTGAGAAGTTTTCCTCTTGGTCAGGCAGCCTCATTAAAAGCCTTACAAAAGAGGAAAGAAATGGGCTGCTGGGACTGCACTAGCTGCTGCCGACTCAGGTGTAACTGCCCAATTAGTGGGAATTGGGGTAATGAGGATCTAGTAAATGACACAAGAATCCCTTTTATGCTGTCTCTGTTGAGTATTCTCTTTGTGCTAATAGAAGAAGTGGAAAGTATTGCTTTACTTCTCTGCTGCAAGCTAACATACCTGTACCAGCTGGAAAATAAAGCCTTAAAATCAGGATCTTTGTAAGAGAACTGGAGATTTTGGCTGTGTTGTAGCCAAATAATGATATGATAGCATATGTTGTGAAGCTGCCCTACATAAATGTATGAAGAGAGCTTGATTTTTCTGAAAGTCATCCCTTGAGATATGTGAATGCACAGTGTTAGTCAAATATGCTGCTAAAATTGTCTACAAACCCACACCAGGATAATTCAGCGTGTGTTCCTGTGTTTCCCTTTCTACATAACGTGGTTTATAAATATCTCAAAGCCCATTCCTTGGGCACTGCTGTGTCTTGTGTGTGCTTGTCTCAAGGTATGTGGGGTTGATCCCAAGAGTAATAGGCCCTGGGAATAGCTCCAAGAGGATTCCAGTGCAGCAGTGGGGGGGAAGGATAAAGGTGATGCGGTGTGGACAAGAGTAAATCTTAAAGCTCACTTCATTCCAGCCTGGCCTTGGACACTTCCAGGGATCCAGGGGCAGCCACAGCTGCTCTGGGCACCCTGTGCCAGGGCCTGCCCACTCTCACGATATAGAATTTCTTCCCACTATCTCATCTTTCCCTGCCCTCTGGCAGTTTGAAGCCATTTTCTGTGTCCTGTCCCTCCATCCCTTGTCCCCAGTCCTTCTCCAGCTCTCCTGGAGCCCCTCTAGGCTCTGCAAGGGGCTCTGAGCTCTCCTTGTTTTCTCCAGGTTAAATAACCTCTGCTCTCTCAGGCTGAGGCTGAGATCTTTTAGCTGCTGACAGCAGCTGGCATTAATTTGTGTCAAGTGCCTCTGGATTGACTTTCACACGTGTTGGGAAGTCAAATTGAAGAGCTTCCTGCAGTAGACACTTGGATATAGATAGGCTCCCTAATGATGGACAGAAAAAATATTCAATCAGGCTTTATAGTGATGTTGTCTGAGTTAACTGAGCTCACAGCTTCATTAGCAAGGATGTCTCATGGCCTGGAATGCTCTGCCATGTGGAGATTTGGAAATAAAAATCTCTTGTAAATATTTCCAGAGAAATTCATGCTTTTGTTCTTCCCCTGTAGCCATGTTGGAGACTGCTGTGTTCTTTTTCACAGCTATTGATTGAAATAGTTTGGCTTCTTTGCTACTCCATTTAAAGCCATAGTAAAAAGATGCTGGAAAGAACTCTTAAAAAAAGCAGCTTGCTCCTTGGGGTTTTTTTATGCACTGCATACCCAAGAAAGTTTCACATCAGAGCTGTAGCAGGTTTGGGTTTGATTGAAAGAATAGTGGCAGCTCCAGGCAGTAGTTAGTCACTGTCTGGGGAGATGTGAGAAGGTCTGCAGAGATGTGCTGTGGTCATCTTGTTCCTGCTGCCCTGCTTACTCCCCCTTTGAGCAGATACCTCTCTGGGAATTATTTTAAAGACAGAAAAATTTTGGACTTGTTTTCTGGAACAGACTTCTGAGTTTTATTGGCATCAAAAAAAACAAAAAAAGCTTGTTGTGGCTAAAAAAGCTGCACTTGCACAGGAAGGTGATGTAACTCCTCCTGCTCTTCACTGCTCAGAACAGGCAGGTGGCTCTCAAAAATACACTCAGCTGAAGGAAGCCCTGAATGTGGCTCTGAGAACAATGCAAATAAATACCTGCATTCCCTCTGCCCCTTCCCATGAAAGTGTTTGTGTTGCATTTTGGATGCTTTTCTGGAGAAGGTAAAATACCTGTGATTTGTGAAATGACTTGGGAAACTTTAATTACTTTACTACCTGAAGCCTCAGCTGGTTTTGCTGGAGATAAGCCCTGGCTGTCATGACAGTAGGACTGTCCCTATTTAGGGATGTCCAGAGTCTCCAACACCATGGAAAGGCATTGGTGAAAATCTTTGTGACTTTCTCATCACAGCCTTCATTGTCATGTTGCTGTGGAAAAGATGTGTACCTCCACATTTTATTATGGAAAAAAAGAAAAAAAGCTTTAATATTAGAAGTGCTGCTTTCATTCATCTTTAAGGAACTGAGGTTAGTTCAGGGAGTGAGAGAAATTTCAAGGCTGCTCTATAAATAATAGTAAACATAATAAAGATATAATAGATATTACAAGATGGTATAAAGACATAATATTATATTTAATATAAAATAATAAGTATATTTTTTCTGTAATAACTTCAGCAAACAAGGAAGTTATGTGATGGAAATACAGTTATAAGAGCTGGGAACAAAGAGAACGTGTCTCAAAGCTTGGAGCTGAACAGAAACATGTAAGACCTAATACATAGGTTGGTTGAGGTGCTTTTTTTAGCCCTTTGTTGTGACTGAAACCTTTCTCTGGTGGCTTTATCAGTTCAGCTGTGCTCTGCAAAGGAAAATGCTTTTTTTTTTTTTTCCACTGCTGCTGGACAGCAGGGATCTCATCCCACTGGGATGAGAAGGAGCAGCACAGCCTTGAAGTTCATTACATTCTGCATGAGGGCTCCTGCTCAGGTAGGGAAGGTGGCCTGGGATCTCTTTTTCTCCATCCCACCTGTATGTCCTTCCTGAAAATCTGTAAATTAAGGCTGAAAGCAAGTCCAAAACTGTGGTGCGGTAATTGTTAACAGAGGCAATTACAGCAGGAGGGGTGTGGACTGCAAATAATGAATGTGGGTTTTTTCCTCTCCCTGAGAGTGGATAGGAAATCCAATGTTTTGTGCCAGGCAGAAACACCTCTGGGGGTGAAGAGTGAGCTCTGTAAGGTTAATAAACAGTGTTGTGCTGCAGGGGCTGTAGCTGAGAGTTTGCTGAGCTGGTGGGGTTCAGGCTGTTCAGTACCAACGTAGATTTTCTAAATGAGCATTGAAGTGAGCAGCTGAAAAAACAGGTGATTCTCTAAATGAATTTCTGCCTCAGAGGAAATCTTGGGGGAAAAAAAAAAGAGACAGCATTTCATTAGATGTCACAAGAGCTCGTGCTTCCCTTTTTCACCCAGCTGAAAACCGGAACGCTGTGTCCCGAGGCATGGGAATCTCCTGCTTCTCCCTGCTCTGCTCTTACCATGCAAGAGAGGGGCTGTGCTTTCATTTGTAGGCAGCCAGGTAGGACTGAACTGAGAGCTTCAATAAAACCTTTTGATTGCTGGTTGCTCTGAGCTTGCAAATCAGTTAATTTCTGCCTGCTTTTCCAAGCCCTGCCACCTCCATAAACGGAAAGCATGGCTCACTGCTGTCCAGGTGGGAGTGAAACTGGGAGCACACAGTGGGTCTCTCTGTGCTCTTTACGTGCTCCAAAGCTCGCTGGTGAACGTGCCAGAGCACTGAGAACAACTTGTGAGCCAAGCTGGGGGGATTGTCATGGACATATCTGGTGTTGCTCAGGGAGCTATTTAATGTACAGCGTCACTCGGGGAGTTTTGTTGCCTGCCACGACCTTTGGAGTCAAATCCATGCTCTTTCCCCTCTCCTTTGATGCTCTTGGTGTCCCCCTGGCAGATGAAGGCACTGTTGGAAATGTGCTCCCCCAGCCTAGGAGCTGCTGTCTTCAGGGAAATCATATGGCAGAGCCTTGAGGAAGAGCCAGGGCAGGAGTGAGTTTGCTCTGATTTAAAGAGAGAAATGATCTCATTGTGGAGCATATGCATTTTTCTTACCCATTGATACTGTGAACATGAATTTTTCACTGAAGGGACACGTTATTTCTTGGGAAGAATGATTAGAAGTCTTTGACTTCTTTGCTGCCTCCCAAGCAATTTTCTGTGCATGTGGTATCCAAAATGTGGCTGACATTTACCCATTTATCAGTTTTACTCATTTATCAGTGTCCTACCATTCCCTCTGGCTGTTCATAAAATGAAGCATATAACAGGATAGTGGATAAATACACTGAGCAGAATATGCCTGTGTCTACTAAACAACCAAGTTTAAATTGGAAAATATATTTTTGTGTCTGGCTGTAGCTGAAGGCTGATTTTCCAGATGAGTTACTGAAATAACTCCCAATCCAAATGTTGACCTTCATTTAAACCTGATTTCACCCTTCCCCTTCCTGTAACACTGGGCAGCGGCTGCAACAGGGTGAGAAGTTGCACTCTCATTTTCCTTCCTTATAACTTCTTGAGAAATGCTGAGCTCTGTGGTTTGAGTGTGAACACTCAAATGTCTGCAATAAAAGCTTCAGTCCTAAAAATTCAGCATGTGAGCTGAATTTAGGTACCAGCTACGGTGGAGCTGCCAGCTTGGTCAGGATGGCAAGTTCCTCTGAATTTCAGAAATGGAGCCAAATCCTGATGGGGAGAATGTTCACGTGCTTCAAAAAACGTAGAGAAAGGAGTTGTGTGCAGGGTGGGAAACCTCGACCTCCCAGTTTTGTGTTTGTGGAAATTTTGTTGTTCTGTACACAAGCTCTTACCTGCTGTGTAGGTCTGGTGTTTGCACTTAGTTGAAACAGATACCTAGCTCAAATAAATATAAAGTACAAATACAGAATGAATTACTTGCAGAGTACAGTTTGTTGCCCCACAGGAAGGCAGCAGTTGATGCCATCCTGTGTTGCCATGCTCTGCCTTGGGCAAGGCTCTTTCCCTGCCCAGGGAGTTCCAGTGTAGGTCTCGGGCACTCCTCTGTGTCCAATGGAACAGCATCGGTAGGAAAAGGAATGCTTGTTTAAACCTCTTGTTGGAAAAAGGGGCTTCTGAGGGAATATGAAAAGAGAAAAATCTCCCAGAGCTTTCTGTTTAGTGTAAATATTGTGGTGTCTAAGTTCTATTTTTCTAGTTAAAATCCCTATTTGTGTTTCAGAACTAAAGTGCTCTGCCCAGCCATCCCAATTTCTGAATGTAGTTACAAACACTCTTACTTCTCAAGCTTGACTATTTTGGTTATTTCAAGGACAAGATACCTGTTGAAACGGGGGGGGGGGGAATCCCATGTCGGGTCTTTAATGTGGTCTCTGTAATTAGTTCCAGTGCTTAGCCACTACATGTGGCTAGATGATGTTCCACTGACAGGTACTCCAGACTAAAAAGAATGAATTCTTAGAACATCACGATTCCACTCTGCAGCAATAGCTACAGTAGAAGCATTTGGCTGCAGCAGAAGGAACAGAATGATTTCTGCAGGAGTAACTCCGTGTTAGTGCGACTCTGTGCTATGCTCTTAAAGGAAAGACATCTCCTTCACAGAGAAGAATTATTTGTTTAGCAAGATGAGTGAGTGCAGGGGATCTTGAAGGGTTAATGATTTTGGGCTAATTTTTTGAAGTCCACTTACGCCATATAAATATGGAAACCACTTTTGTGTGAAGAATTTCTGCATCTTTTTACGTGGGTGGGTTATTGCAGCTCTGAGTCGCCCAACTGCTTTGTCAACTCTCTCTTCTATTTGCTCATTTGCTGCTGTTCTGTGGATTTTCTTGTTTTTGCTCTTACAGCAGTGTAATTCTTTCTGGGAGCGAATTTCCAAACAGAAGATTGATGCGTTAGGAGTGTAAAGCGCTATTAATACATCTGCTGGTGTGGCGTGCCGTGCTGTGCTGAGAGCCGGAGCAGCCGATGACAAAAATACTCCGCTCTGTTCTGGTCCAGCGGTCCCTCCCTGCAGTCGTGGCTGCAAATGCAGTGCAGGGATGTGAGGCTCTGGTTTCAAAGCACCAGGGGAACCCCCGGCAGGCAGGCGGGGAAAGGAGCCTGCGGAGCTGCTTGGCTGGGAGATCCCCGCAGCAGCAGCGGCGGTGGTTCCCCCCCGAGACAGAGCCAGCCCAGGGATGGAGATGCGCTTTCACTTCATCCCAAAGCCGCCTCCTGAGCTCTGCACAGCCGGGGGAGCCGGCATCCCGCGAGGCCACCGCCCGCTGCCCGGCCCCGTCCCGCCGGCTGCTGCTGCCCCGAGAACCGGCGGGCTCCTGCCGCAAGGTTGTCGCTGTGCCGGCGCAAAGCGGGGCGTAATTCCCCGTGTCGGCTTCTGGGGGATGCCCTTGGCCTCTAAAGCCACTTCTGAAATAATGTGGAAAGAGACAATTGTGCTTTCCGAGCACGAAGGACGTTGAGACGCTGGAGCGCGTCCAGAGGAGGCTCCGAAGCTGGAGAGGGGCTGGGAACACAAACCCTGTGAGGAACCCCTGAGGGAGCTGGGGGTGCTCAGCCTGGAGAAAAGGAGACTCAGGGGTGACCTTGGCACTCTCTCCAGCTCCCTGAAAGGTGGCTGTGCTCAGCTGGGGTTGGGCTCTTTCTCCAGGCAGCACTGACAGAACCAGAGGACACAGTGTTAAGCTGTGCCAAAGGAATATAGGTTGGATATCAGGGGAAAGTTTTTTACAGAAAGGGTGATGAACTTCTGGAATGGCCTTCCCGGGGAGGTGGTGGAGTCACCATCCTTGGATGTGTTAAAAACAGACTGGATGTGGCACTGGGTGCCAGAATTTGGTTGAGGGGTTGGGCTCGATGATCTTGGAGGTCTCTTCCAACCCAACCCAGGGGTTCTGTGAGTAGCAGATCTCTAGTAGAGCGCGTGCCGCTAATAAGTAGCTTTCATTTCTTAAAGGAGTGGTTTGCACATGAGATAAGGAGGCTGGAGCAGATGGTGTCAGCGAGTTTGGTGTGATCAGTGAATTCAGAAACAATTCCACTGGAGCTCTTGTCCCGGAGCATTAATTGTTTTGTGGGCTGTGGAGCAGGGAGAGAGGAGGGAGGTGTTTAATCACAAGGATTTGCTTCTCTGTGCCGTGCCCATTAACTGGAAATCCCTTCGTTTGTATTCATAGCAACCATCAAGCATTCTTCAGTTCAGTCAGAACAAATGGGCTGGTTAAAACCATTATTAGATGTAGGGATTTCCCCAAACAGACATTTTTGACATCATCTCTCCTTTCAAAGTGACTCAAACGTTTTGACCTGTAGGCAGTGCAAGAGAAAAAAAGGTCACTGTTAATTAGATTATTGCCCATCTGTATGTTAACATGGCACTTTCTGTTGGCTGTGCATTATTGATGATGTCTAGCAGAGATTATTTTTCTGTAACTCTCTGCTGAGCAGGACTTCAGCCCTGCTCTCTGCAGATGAATGATTGTATGTGATTTAAGATTGCCTGAAACACAAATATGAGTGTCAAAGAGGTTGCAGGAATGAACCAGTATCACCTGCAGATAGCATGTTACAGCATCTGCACTGAGCAACTATTTTGGAAGTGTCAGAATTAATGTGAGGCTCTTTTCAAACTAACTTGTACAGAATATACTGAGATTTCAGTTTCTGGATGTTTAGAATACCAGGCAAGGTCTTGGAGACTCTGCCAAGCCCTGCTACGTTCACACTCAGCTCTGGAGGGTTCCCATCATTATCTGTGTGGTTTTCCACTGGCTCTGGTACTGGAGCTATAGGGAAAAGTTGCTGGCCAGAGCTTTGTATTTATTTGCAGTGTTGTTTCCAGGTTGAAGTTTATCAAAATTTCTTACCTTCTTTGGCTTTAATGGTGTTTCTCAGTGTGTGACCTGAGAGAGGAAATGAGGCAGAAGAAACATGTCCTTGCCTTGTCCTGCCAAGCCCTGGTGGAGGCACCCTGAAAGTATTCTTCATTTATTTTGAGCTCGGTGTGAATTTGAGACCATTAATAAACACCATTCCTCCAGAAATCTGGCATCTAAAAGCAGCTGGGGGCACCTGTCATGTTAAAAGTAAACCCCCCGCCGTGGAAATGGAGCAGCACTGAAGGGTTCATTGGGTGACATTTAGGGGGGAATGTTTGGGGTGCCTGTGCAGACTGGTGCTGCTTTGTTGGGTGCTGGTGGTTACAAATGGTTGTAGCTCTGATGGCTCGCTCAGCGCTGGATTTCAAAGGAAGCCACTGCTGCAGTTACTTTGAGCTGTGCCTCAGTTTGAGGCGTGTTCCCTGCTGCCAAAGGGTGGTCATGTAGCTGAAGTGAAAAGCAGAGAAGTTCCTTGGCTGGCCTGTGAAACAGAGGTGCTTTGCATTTCCTGCCCATTGAACAGCAGGAAGCTGGGCTGGAGGAGGAGAGGAATGGTGTGGCATTAATTTTGGGTACTTTTAACCATAAGCAAGCTCAAGGTGCTGCTTTCTGCTGCGGTGCTTAGGAGGGATTTAATTTTTATTTGCTCATTCCAGTGTTGAGAAGCCTTCTCCTGCCTAAGGGAGGGCTTAAATTAGAAATTCACAGAAAATGTGTGCAAGTTTCTGAGGAAAGAAGAATTTGGCTGACAGCTTGGCTTTCTTACAAAGTGATATTGGGGTTTATGAGAAAAAATATAAGCTTCTGTGTGTGTGTCTTCTGTGCTGATGTATTGCCTGGTCCCTAGGGTGAGTGTAACCCCTCCAGCCCCCTGAATTAATAATGGAGCTTTTACTGAATTGAGTGTTTATAGTTTGTTGGTCTTCTCTAAGAAGTGAGAAAACAAAGGTCTGACCCAGCCTTGTGGCAATTTCCACCTGGAAAATTTTATGGAAGTAAAATTACTCTTTTATGGAAGTAAAATTAGAAGATTCACATGAGGAGCTCTCTCTTCATGGAGAAGAGAATATTCCTAAACCCTTAAAGCAATATTTGAAGTTTGATTTTTTTCTTAGTTGTATTAAATTCTAGTTTAAAAGCTTCAACCACCAGTTTTGGTGATGCATACGTGGAGCAAGCATGGATGCAAACAAAGATCTGCCAGTGGCATGGTGCTCAATTAGGGTAGGTTCTACCAGTACTAGCCTTAATTTCTGTTTAGAAAGAAGCTGTCAACCCCAAATGTGAGCAGGGATAATAGGGTATTTCTCATCTTTCAGCTGCAAGCAGGAAAACCAGCAGCTGTGTGGCAGCACATTGTATTGATTCCCTTATCTGGCTGATAGCAGGCTGCAGGGGAAAAAAAAGTGAGCTTGAGTAAACCAGAGGACATCAGAGCACACCATGGGCAGGAGTGGGGAGGCAGGCCCTGGCACTGGCAGCATGGTCTGGGGTCTCCTTAATTAAGATAGTAAATTAAGGGGCATTTTTATAGCAACAGCACCTTGTGATTTCTGTAATCTGCTTTTGTTAGCATCCTCTGCTTCAGGGAAGCTTCCTCCCTAAAGCTTCCTTGGAGGGAGAATGCTGTGCAAGCACTTCAGGCAGTGTGAGATGGATGGTGCCTGCTGGCAGCCCCTGGGGAATGGGCTGGGAGCAGAGACTCAGAGAGGGATTCAGTAGTGCCAGAGCTCAGTCCTGTTCAAACTGCAGTCCCAAGAAGGGAGGGGAGGTGTTGATTCCTTGGATTTCCTATTGGCTGCAATGTTGGGCAAGATTCTCTGTAACATTTGCTTATCTCACAGAGCTCCAAGGTGTCTTGGGAATGAGTGTGAAGGGTGAAGGACTGTGGGTTTTGTGAGACTTGAGCAAGTAAAGATCAAAATGATGCTGGCATACCAGTTTTGATAATAAAGGTGCTACAGGAGGAGCAGTTCCCAAAGGCAGAGTTTGGTGGGGTTGCAGTCTGAGGTTTTGGACTGCAACATTTGGAAAGTGCACAGAACGTTGCCAGACGAGGCCAGTGCTGCCCACAGCAGCATTAGCAAAGCATTGTGGTGTCTCCAAACCTTGGAGGAGTTGCTGGTTTCTTAACCTGGGGTCACTGTGGGCTAATAGCAGGACTTGGGCTGGGGGCAGCTTAAGGGGGAGTCTAGTTCTGATGCTGACATGCCTTGATGTTCCCTGTGGCAAACAGTGTTCTGTAAAATAAACCTGCTGAGAGTCAGCTTGGTTCAGGAAATGCTTCCCGATTTTTATGGTTAAAAGTACCCAAAATGAATGCCACACCATTCCTCTTCTCCTCCAGCCCAGCTCCCTGCTGTTCAATGGGCAGGAAATGCAAAGCACCTCTGCCTCACAGGCCAGCCAAGGAATGTCTGCTTTTCACTTCAGCTGCAAG
The DNA here is from genome assembly GCA_003676055.1 of Chloebia gouldiae. Classification (NCBI taxonomy): domain Eukaryota; kingdom Metazoa; phylum Chordata; class Aves; order Passeriformes; family Passeridae; genus Chloebia; species Chloebia gouldiae. The sequence continues at coordinate 379,331 of QUSF01000053.1, forward strand.
ACCACACTTTGGCAGTAGGGAACACACCTAAGCAGCTCATGTGCAGTGCTCTGAGCCTTTGGGAGAGACCAAGCCAATCTCGTCCTTCTCATTGTCCCGCAGTGTGGCAGCTGGATTGATTTTCTACCATGCAAGACTCCCATGCTTTTAAAAAATGAAACAAAACCCCAAGGAATTTCATCTTGTTCACAGATGGGGTCTGAACACATGTGCCTTCAGTTGGAATTGAAGAATTTTTGCATCTCTGAGGCTGTTATGTCCCAAGATGAAAAAAACATGAGGTTCAGTCTCTAGAATTGCTATTAAATAACTGATTTTTACAAAAGAAAGCCTGTAATCTTGCTTGTTAGCAGCTTGTGCATCTCCCTCACTGATGTCCAGAGCCACTGACCACTGTAACTACAGAGAGGCTTTTCAAGTGGCATCTCCTGAGAGGATCCACAACTCTTTTAAGGGATTTGCCAGTTCAGGGCCAAGCTGGGAAGAATTTGGGTTGAGTGGCCTTAGCCATGGGTCAGCATGGGCTGGGTGAGCAGGGCTGCTGAGCTGGCACAGGCTCCTGGTGCTCCCCAGAGCTGACAGCACTGGCAGAAATTCCCTCAAGCATTTTGGATGAGATCTCCCCAGGGCCTGGCTTTGTCCATGCCCAAAAATAAAACCAGGGATGGGCATTCATTTTATTATTTTATCACAAGGCAGGTAAAGCCAAATATTGACAATCAAAATCAGAAGTCAGGCTTCGATATTTTGTGATAAGGGTGCCTGAAGACCTACTTGTTTTGTGTATGTTATCTCTTTATCAGACCTGTTTCTTGATGGAAAATAAATAGTTTTTTCTGCTTTTTCACTTCCATGGAAGTCAGACATCAGCTCTCCAGTATTTCACAGAATATTCTGATTTGGAAGGCACCCTCGAGGATCATCATTCCAGATTTCATCTGGAAGCTTCAAAAGTACCTGGTTGTGTTTTTTTTTTTTTTTACCCTCATTACTGAATTTTTATATCTATTTATTATTAAATAGATGGTTAGCAGCAGCTTTACATTTCTGCACCTAAATGCCATTAATAATGTGTTTAAAGGATTGATCTATCACATACCCTTAAGGTAGCTACATTTGACTTAGAGATTTATATTTCAGCTTCCATTAGAATAAGTCATAAAAATGTCTTCTTTACAATTCTCTTTGGTTTAAATAAATCAGGAAGTGTGTGAAATACATAGCAATTGACATGCTGTGTGTTTTTAGAGATAAACTGGGAGTTAGAATTATGGGAGCTGGATGGATGTTCCCAAGTGCAGGGGAAACCCTATTGCTGGATATGAGTGGCATTTCAGGAAAATAAAGTAGAAATGTGAATGTATTTAAAGCTGACTGTTCCTAATGGGTTTTCCTGCCTGGTGGCTTGGCTTATTGAAGCTCAGTATTCTTGAAATGGTCTGGATTTGAAGTCACACTTCCCCAAACTGGGTTTTGTTGCACCAGCTAGAAAGAATAGGGAAGGAAGCTTGATTAAATTTAGTGACATTTACTTCTTTCTTAATTAAAAGTGGATAGAATTTACCTTTCTGTTCTTGAGTGTTTTATCTCTGAGAACTCCTCCTTGGCCCAAGCATTAATTGCTGCTCCTGAGCTCCTATGCTGAAGCTTTATCCCCTCCTGTGCTTTTCACACTGAAAGTGTTTTCCTTTTTATCATGGTCATTCATGCCTTTGAAGATACCAGGGTTTGTGTAGGTTGGATTTTTTTTCCTTTTCCCAGATACGTCCTAAGTATTGGGTCTGTGGGGGAAAAGATGGGCTGAATAAATAATAATAATCATAATCATAATAATGTGAAAGTTACTTTTTGTCAGAACCAGGATTAGCTTTAGTGGCCATATTCCCCTCCCTTTCCCAAACGCAGGCTGAGGGTTACTCTGACATTCCTCACAGGTACAGGGCTTTCAGGGAAAATCCCCAAAGCCTTGATAATGCCATCATCACATCTAGACAGGGCTCTCCTGCTGATCCCCCACCAGGTTCTGCCTTACTTTACACAAGGTTTGATCTTTTTCCCCTCTGGATGCTGAGAAATTCCTCCCTTTGAGTTCAAATGACAATTAAAAGTATTTTTTCCCCCCAGAATTTCAAGTTACTTAGAGAACTCGGTGTCCAATCACTCTGTGAAACAAATTGCATGGAAATACACAGATCATAACTGGTTTAAGTGATTTACCTTGGCATTACCGGGTGGCAGCTCTGTTGTGGTGCCCTTTGTGCTCCCTGGACCGGCTGCATAGCTCAGTGATGAGGTGAAGTGAGTGGGCAAATGCAGGTTCAATGGTCTGTGAGATCTGTTTCCTAAGCTCTGATTTTATTCAACAGCTAAAACAGGGTAGGGGAGAGGAGGATTCTTTCCTAAAGCAGTACCTAAAATCCTACTTCCACAAGTAGAATTATCAAGGTTTTTCTCAACAAATGTCTGAAGCTGCACCTGAAACAATTAAAAGCAGTTGGAGCTGGGTTTCTGTGAGCCTGAATGTTCATCCCTCACCCTCTGAGACTTTTGCCTCTGAAAGGCTGTGAGTTCTTGTAGGAACCCTCCCCTTGTGTCCTTGGGTGGAATGCAGGCTGGCAGGGGGATTCCAAATATTTAACAGAAAAATTGCTCTGAAATATTTATCCAGTAATTGTGCTGAACAGCTTTTGCTCTCCAATTTAATCAAGTATTTTATCACCACTTCAGGCTGCAGATAATAGACCGAACTGAATATTTTGGATCTTACCCCTCTTGAATTATTCATAGTCTGTTGTCTCTATTCTCAGCTTGCCAGATGAATTACTTTTGTTTCCAATAGTTAGGCTTGATTTATTCTTTTTTCAACCTGTGTAATACTTAAACAATTCCCAGGCAAATTTGGAAAATAACTTCTTGAAGACACAAAGTTTAGGATTGCATTGATCTCGCATGCACTGATGCATCAAACTGACACCATCCATTTGAGGGCTGAGCTCACCAAGAGAGACTCATATTTGAAGACTAAGTTGTCTCTTGCACAAACCACTTTTTTTTTCCTTTACTGGCAATATTAAAAAATCTAATTCCTTTTAATCTTGCCCTGGTGACTCATCTATGCTTTGATACTTTAAGGCTATTGAATACCAGAAGTTATAGACTGTGCTTTTTGGCAGTAGAACTGAGATATTGGAGGGTTTGACTGAAATAGGTGTCCTGACAGTGGGGCTAAGGGGGATATGAGGAGTTTGGGGGAATCCAGCAAGAGCTGGTAGCACTGGGAATTCACCCTTAGTATACAAGGGAAGCCTATTTTGCAGGGGTCACAACCGAAATAAAAATGGTGATTTGGAGCTGGAGAGTGTCTTTTGATCTGTGTGCTTCCCACTTTGAACTGGACAATCTATTTGTGCTTGATGTCTGTGTCAAATCCTTCCTAAGGAGGAATAAAGTTTATTGACTGGAGGAAGAATGCTGCCTCTGTGGAGGTACGTGGATAAATCACTCTCTGTGTACCTGAATTACCTCTTTTGGTTCTTTTCTACATGAAATCTTTCATTAGAAAGAACTGCATCAGTATTTAAGTGCTGTGCAAACAGAGGGCTTTAGTGAATAAAGCAGCAACCACTTGAGAAAGGACAAAGCCAAGTTTGCATCGTTGTTGCACGATTAAATAGAAAAAAATAGTTTTCAAATCAGAGTTCAGTGTTGAGGAGCTCCTCATGCACAAGGATGAAGAGTATGTGTGCTGCTTGTGTTGGGGAGCTGTTCTGCAGGGTCTGTTCTGTTATTCCTCTCTTTTTGGCAAGTCCTTGCAAATAGTTTTGTGATTAATCGAGCTGTTGCTGTACACCACAGAAAGGTGATCTCGTGGATAAACTTGCTTAGAAAGCCCTTTTTCATCTATTGTAGCAAATTTAGCCAGACATTTGAAACACTTTACTTTTGTATTGTTTCTCAGCCAGAAATATTTTAACTGCATTAGAGATTTTTTTTTTTTATGAGCCAGTGATAACTTTTCTTATAACTGTGAGCCAAGAAGTTGCTGAAGGTTGCACAGTTCAGTAAAATGATTTTCCTGGCCTTGGTGCTGTAAGGAAATGGCTGTGGAAGTTTCCCTAGATTGTGATAAAGAGCAAGGAGTGATTCTATGGCAGGGAATACAGATACCTGGAGAGGGTGGATGTTAGGGAAGCCTGTCAGGAGCACCACACAGAGCTCAGTACTGGGGTTTGGCAAGCCCTATGAGATAAACTGGGCTGGTAACAGCACACTACAGTCCAGTGACTGCAAACTTGGGACAGTGGAAGCAGGCATTGGTCTCTTTCCCATGGTAAATTTAATTTGCAGTTGTAAAATGTTAAAATATAGTTGGTGTCTGGGAAAAAGGAAAACTTAACATAAATAAAATAACTGGGAAAGGGAGGTTTTCCCTTGCTCAGCAATGTGCCAGTGGAAGGGGAATGCTGGAGTGGCTCACTCGTGATCCATTGCCTGCTCCCAAAGGATGGGTTCTGGGTGAGGGGATGGGGCTGGCACCTGTATGTCTTTTTGTGATGCATTAAAAATCCCTAAAACATGAGGTATGCTAAAGGTCAAGTTATATTAAGGGCCATACAGAAACAGATTATAAGTCTGCACTTGGCATTTAGTAACTGAAAATCCCATTTGGTGTTCAGTTTTCATCCTCATCTCTTGTATTCACTTTCTACTACCAAATCTGGTGGTGTGAATCTGCTTCTGAGTTTCCTGAGAACCTGTGAGTTTGCTCCTGAGAACTGCAGCTGAGCCATTTCTTCTTTCTTGCCCAGGAATGTGGTTTGTTTCCCCTATGCAGCTCTTAAATGTGTTATTCTTTAAGTTGGTGACTAGCATGCTTCACTCAAATTTTAAGCCCAAACTGGTAGTCTTTGACACAATTTTTCATTTTAACCCTGTAACTCTTTCTCAGTCCTACAGTTATAAAGAGCAGGATTTAGCTTCTTTGTTTTTCTCTGGAAAGATGACGATGGAGGAGTGCCTAACGTGCTTCTGTTAGCAGGGATGTGCTGTAAGTGGTGCCATGAACTGTGTTTTGAAGATGCTGAGATCAGGAGTGTGCTGGGGGGATTTGGCCAGCAGGGCAAGGCAGCCTCTGCTGTCAGTGAGAAATTCCCAGACGGCTGATGGCAGCTGAGGAAACAGCTGCAAGTGTAACCTAAGAGCTTGCTTGATCCGTGGCATTGCCCAAGCATGCATCCATTGTATTTTAGGATTGCTCTGAAGAAATATTCCTAATAAATCCAGATGATTGTGGTCTATTACTCAATTCAAGAAAGGCTTGCTCACTGCATTTTGACTTTTAGAGGCTACTGGGAGCTGCCCCTCTTCCACTTTGCTGCCTGTGCCCAGCAGACACATGTAGGTGCTTTGACAGTGCTTGTCACTGTTTTATTTGGTACAAAAATGGGTTGCTGATCTGAAAGTTTAGTTACCTGTGTTTCATGGATCACTGGTATATTACTGGTGTGCTTGTTGTCCATGTTGGCAGTACAGCCTCAGCTTTAGACACCTATGTGTCAGGTGTGCATGCCTCATGGATTGTAAAAGTTGGTTTAATTCCTGCTGGAACCATTGCTGGTTGTTTCCAAGATGGGTTAAAAAAAAAAAAAAAGAAAAAGTTTTGGAAAACTACAGTCTGAAATATGTGTGAGCTGTTTGAATAAAGTCTGCCTTGTGTTGTATGTGTGTGTGACTTCTACTCCACTGTGTTGATGCCTTGTGAAGGCTGACCTAGAACAGAGATGAGACAGAGTTAAAGAATAAATTTATTCAGGGATTTATTAAAAGGCCTCAATGGATCCGCCTTGGGCAGCACAAGAGCCCAGCCAGGGCTGCACCCAAGATGAACCAAAATGGTCACAAAATGGACACCTGGTCACTGGGTCTCTCTCTTTGATCAGTACTGCTCCATTTGTATATTGGAGTTCATTGTCCAATTACACCTTTAGCCCATGCAGTCCCATCCTGCTTGTTTTTCTCTCTTCAGCCCACGTTGTCTGTGCTCTTGGGCCTGACATCTGGATCATTTGTCCTTGGTCCCCAGCTAGAGAAGGAATTGTTTCGTCTCCCTACTCTGTGCAGAGAGCTCACCATCCCTTAATGTGAAGCTCAGACCTACACACTAAAGCAGCACAGAATCTGAAAAAATATAAAAGCTAAAACCTAAGGCATCAGTGTGGAGTTGCTTGCTCCATACAGTGAACTGGACTGGGTGTCTCCTTAAGGAGGGGAAAATAGGACGTACAAATGCACTGGTCCAGAAAAATGGAGTGAAAGAGTCTTCTTGGTCATCTTTGGGTTTGTTGTTTTGGTGTACTAAGGTTTGTAAAGCTTTGGGTTACTCGAAGCCACTAATTTGTATTTCATAGTAAAAAAAAAATTAAAAATTCATTTGTATTTTAGTGGCATGAATATTCATGGACTTTTCTGGTAGCTCATGGATTTGCTCTCCATCTTGCCCTGTTGATAGCTGGTAAGCTGCTACCAGCTGACGGCTTCAGAAATGTTGTTGTAAGGACACAAATCATCAGAGCTGTCAGCAGCAGTTCTGAAATCAGCCGGCTGACTCTGTGTGCCCTCTCCTGTTGGTAGAGCTTGTCCCTTGGCTGTGGTGGTTCCTTTTAAGATGGTCCTGGTGACTTCATCACGATCTCCCTCTGTGCCCCCTGTGAAGCACTGTTGACTTTTCTTGGCACAGTAAGGCAAAAGAGCTGCTGCAATGAGCAGCAAAGCACTGGCAGTCTGTGCTGTAGTTTAAGATCAAGTCAGTAAAGGAGGCCTTTAAAAGCCCATCTGAAATTTTGTTTTATTCTCCAGCTGTGCCAGGTTGGCTGCTTCTCCATGGCCAGGGACTGTAAACTCAGCTACCACGGCGAAAAGCAGGAAAAATGGATTCCCAGGATTGATTTGCAAGAGACCTTGGGGGGATATTTCCCTTGTAATGTGGTAAAATAGTATAAGAAGCATTCATTGTGTTAGTACTTGAGCCATTTCTATCATGTGAAATCTGTTTCAAGCAATGTGGAAGATCTTTTCTGGTCTCAGACTCCTCTTGTTCCCAGGTGCTGTAGCACATTGAGAGGAGATACAAAGGTGCCAGTCACCCAAACAACTTGTGAAATGTACTTTCTGTGAAGAGCAAACACTGACAACCAGTTTAAAGCCTCCTCTATTATCTCAACCTTTTCCAGCTGTTCCCAAGGAGCAGACAAAGGCAGCTCATCACTTGTCTGATGAGCTGATGTTTCCAGCTCTTGTTAACAGTCTACTGTTAACAAGAAACTTCAGAAGAAGGAAACACTGATTTCAGGTGTGTTTCAGTCAGGGGCTGGACTGCAAAGCTTGTCTCGAACTGCCGTTCTTCCTCACCCCAGCAGAGCACAAGAACTTGGTGCTTCAGAGATGGGGTGTGAGGGGGAATGTGTTGCTGGGGCAGCTGCTGAGCAGAGGCAGTTGGCAAAGTCAGCAGCTGTGGCTGCTGCTGTAGGAGGATTTGGTGTCACAGGCTTGTAAAATGGTTCCTCCATTCAAATTTGTGCGTGTTGGGTAGAAGGCTTTCCTAGAAGGAGAAAGCAGCTGTTTGAACTTGGCAGTTAATGACTCACTGATGCCCTAACAATCAATTTAGGCATGCTGAGTTGTTAAATGATGTCTTACTGTTTGCTTATGTACTTCGATTGGGATCCTTGAAGGAATCACAAGGTGGGAAACACTCCCTTCATAGAACTTATCCAGCTGTTGTGTGGTTTTTGAAAAGCTCCTTGTTCTAACTTACTGTTCATTTGAAGTAGTCTGCTCTAAACGGGCATGAGTGAGGCACAGGAGCCTCTCTCAGGCAGCAGCAAGTGACTGAACCTGCTGTGTTTTCTCCTGGAACAGTAAACTTACAAAGCAGCATTTCCAAGCTGGAGCTGATGGGCTCCAATGCCCTTTGCCAGAATGTGCCACAGGCAGTCTCAGAGCCCGGGGTTGTAGAAATGGAGCAGGAAGGGTCTTGCACAGTTGGTGTTCAAGTACAGAATATTGGTTGTCTGCTTGGTTGCTGCAGCTCCTGTGCTGCTCAGGTTCCTCGGTGGGGTTTTAGGATCAAGCTGTCCTGTTGTCCTTCAGAGGTGACCTTGGATGTGTGATCCCAGGCAGGTTGGACTCCAGTTACAGCTGCTTGTCTTGCCCCTGTTGTTCCTGATAAAGTGGAAATGATGGCCCAAGCAGTGCTTTAACTGTAGCCTGTTAAATCTAAGGATTGGCAGGGGTTGTTTCTCTGGAGTTTCCCCCCATCCTCTCCACTGAGCTGTCTCTGTGAGGTGGAAAAGGTGCCACGTGTCAGCTAATGATTTGCCTAATAGTGTGGTTAAGCACCAGTGCAATCAAACAAGTGTCAGAGTTAAAATTATCTCCTAATTAGACTGACAATCAAAGAAACCTAGGCTTGAGGGAAGCAGGGGAAAAGTTTGCATTAAAATGCAGTTGTAGGAAGGTTTGGGGCACCAAAAGAAGTTCGTGTCATCCCATTAAGGTGAGCCTTGCGTGAGCTACTTCTAGCCAGATCAGAATGAGCATTTTTAAGCCTCTTGCTGGGCTGTAAATAGTGTGGGGAAAGCTTATGGAAATCTATCTGGGACTCTGCAGGCTTTATTTCTATTTATCTTTGTAAATTCCATTTGTTCAAGGTCCACAAGTCCTGATTTTTCTTACCCAGCCACCACCTCCTACACCTAAGATGTGTCAGAGATGTCAGTGGTTCTGTGTAGGTCTGTTAAAGGGGAGTAGGGGGGTGGTTTTACAGCCCCTTTCTGTAACCTCCTGGTGCCTAGCAGGGTACAAGGTGGCCCTCTACAAAACTGAATGGGTTTGTGGCCTTGAGGCTACCCTTAATGACACCCTTAATGGAGATCAACAAGGGAGCAGCACCACAGCCTGAGATGGAGTTGGCTTTGCACGCTCATGGCACTCACCCAGCAGGGACAAGAGTGTTCCTATTTCCTGCTGGGATTTCTGCAGGGTGTTTGGAGGGGGTTAAACATCAGTGGACCTGCCTCTTTTTTTAGGGAAATTATTAATTCCAACATTTGGATAAGAGGACTGACTTTAATGAGATGCTTTGCTAGAGATTGCCTTTTTTGGAGAAACCAGGTATTTACTCTTCCTTAGGCAGGACTTTGTCTGGAAGATGCAGAATTCCAAAAAAGGAGTTTGATATTCATTAATAATAAATGCATGAGAAAGTTCCTTCTGCCAGACGTCATCCCCTGAGCTGCCTCACGCTCTCCTACAAACTTGCCAACACATTTCTCACCAGCCTGCAAAACCAAAGGACTGGTGGTTGCTCAGTGGTCTGGGAGATGATGCTTCTGAATTTTTCAGTGTTCTGGAGGGTAGAGGTTTTCATAATCCAGAGAGTCATGGTGTCAAAATCGCAACACTTAATGTTTTACTGGATTTAAATCCATCTTCCCTATATACAGAAGGTGAGAACAGCAGTTACTGCTGATCAGACTTTACTGTGTCTGTTAGTCTGTCAGACTGGCTATTGTGCTCTTAAAGATATGGTATATATTAATAACAAATGAGACCTGAGAAATAGAACAGGTCTCACAAATGCTTCCAAGCCAAGTACCACACAGACTCTGTTCTAGACTGTGAGACTTTTAATATCTCTCTTTGTTAAAAAGTTGAAATACTGTGTTTTTTGAAGTATTTGGTGGCCCAGCCCCTTGCTGCGTGTAGGGGCTTGTGACAGCTTGGTGATGACCTTTTTCAGAAAGGCTGAACAGGCCAAAGCTTCCCCCTGCCCCTCTTTCCAAATACAGCATAACTTCATAAATACCTTGTTAGCATTTGCTTGCTGAGAACCTCTCGATGCCAGAAAAAAAACTCAGGTGAGCTTAAATTAATTCTGTTCCTCTTGCCTGCAGGTATATTGGAATGAATCTTTCTGGGTTCATAATATGGAAAAAAAATTTATCCCCAGAGGAGAAGGGTGTGCCAGTCACCCACCATTCAAGCATGATTCCCAGGCGGTGTTCAAACTCTTGCAGTTGTAACTTTGCCTGAATTCTTTTCCCAAGTTTATAGTGATATCCTTGAATTACAGAAACACAGTGTAGAGATGAGACTTTGGCCTTTTCAGACTGGCTTGAAAACCCTCAAGTACCCTGTGCCTGCTGTGTGAAAGGGCAAGATAAAATTCGGGGTTGTTTGCTGTACAGCCTCCTCATTGGAGATGGCACAGGGTCATGTTGAATGTCACTGCAGAAATGGTGCTTGTCCGTAGGCAATCCATGTGGGATGTGCTCTGCCTGAGTGGATTTGCTGGGTTCTTGCACCCTGAGCAAATCTGATTGCAGCTGGTGCAGCGTCCTGCAGTCTTGTAGCAAGGCTGTGACCTGTGTTCCTGCTGTTTCTCTTCTCTGTGCTCATCTAGCTACTGCTTTCCCAGCTTGCTTTGTGCATGTTTTTACTTTCCATTGTGACTGCTCCCTCTCAGAAATGAGTGATCTTTGATATTTAGTCTGAACTTGATGTAAGTGTCCCTGGTTTGCGTGTCTGTAGCAGTGGTCTGTTTTCCCACTGAGGATTTTTTTTTTTGCCTCCAAAGCTCTTTATAGATTCTCCTAGTATTTGTCTGGACAGCCACTTACACCGCTCCCAGCCAGCTATTTTAATGCTTCTCTTAATGCTTTCTCAAGGGCTAATGTGTTTTCGGTGCTGTGCTGGGAAAGCACGCAAGGTTTCGCCTCTCCAAGGCTGTTCCAGAGTGCTCCCCAAAAGGATGAGCTCTTTGCTTGGAAATGCCTGGGCCTCATACCGAAACTCATCACCTTGTTGCTTTGTCTGATTTGAGCAATAAGCTTTGTCCTTTACTAAAACAAAAACCTTGTGAAAAGAGGGATCTGCTTTTGATGTCTCCTGTGTTTGTGGTTGTGCAAGCTTTTAGCAGAGCCCATTGGAAAGAATCATGACCAGCAGCTGTGGCAGCTAGTTGTGGTTCACTTACAAGTTGTTTGAATCCCACCACCCATCAGCAAAGCAGAGTAAGCAGGGAGGGATGAAAGAAACAAATTGTGATGCAGACCCAGCCCCGATCACTCTTTCTTTATGTCTGGACCTTTCGAGTTGTTGATGCATATTTTGGGGATGATTTCAAGCTGCACGTGTGAGACTGCAGAGCTGTGAACCCAGCAGATTTCACAGGCTTAGAAAACAAGGCAGAGTCCTACCAGCACGTCAGCTGGAGAAATGTGCTCTCCCCATTGCTTGTTCACCCAACACTGCCAAAATCAATTTAAAAACAAAGGAGAGAGAAGGGCTTTTGTATGGGCAGATAGTGACTAGACAAGAGGGAATGGGTTCAAACTTCCAGAAGACAGTGTTAGATGGGATGTTGGGAAGAAATTCTTCCCTGTGAGGGTGGGAGAGGCCCTGGCACAAGTTGCCCAGAAAAGTTGTGGTTGCCCCTGAATCCTTGGAATTGTCCAAGGCGAGTCTGGATGGAGCTTGGAGGAACCTGGTCTGTGGAAGCTGTCCCTACCCATGGCAGGGAGCTGGAATGAGACGGTCTTTAAAGTTCTTTCCAACCCAAGCTAGTCTGGGAATCTGTGATTCTCTCTGGCCTCTTAAAGTTATCTCCACAGAGGAGCAGAAACCTGGGATTCGCAGTTGAAAGAGCGTTAAGTCATAATTAGCAGTGGATCAAAGGAAAAGTCCTGCTTCTCAGGGCTATTCAGTACAGTGAGAAAGCATTAAAAATGTTCTTGGAAAGAAAGTATGGAGAGTATCTGATTCTGTGTGAGCTGAGCCAGCCTCTTCTCTTGGATTGAAAGCATATGTTTTGAAGTATGTTTTGAAGTCCTTGTCTTGATGCCTGTCGCTTCGTGGCTTCTCCACAGAGGCTTTTTTCCTCTGTTTTGTATATATATTTAATTTTGCAGAGAAGAATGGTTCAATTTTCATTAACTAACTGAGACTGTCAGTGCAAATACAAACTGTAAAGGTGTCTCTGACAGCTTGTATAACTCGGAGCCAAATTGTAAATTGCCTTTTTCTAGACCACTGAACACCTATCACAGTATATTAAACCAAATTTAATTGATTTGGAAAAGCTTTAAGGAAGTGATCAAGCCAAAGATCTCCTGTTACTTTCCATTCCAAATCCCTCTCTGCCAGGATAATCTCTTTTCCCAGGACTGTTCATTCTTAAATGGCCTTAATGACTAGAAATTGTTCATTTTCCTAGTAATTTTTTTTCTAATGGTTCATTTCCAAGGCTTCTCAGTCTCTCTTAATATGAGTTAATCCTCAGCCTTCATATAGGAAAGAAGTGTGAACTACAAACCCTTTGCAACATGTGTATCTCTGATGTGTGCTTTGTAGTTTATGATTGGGCAAGTAGTTCAAATCGGCTTTCTGGGACTGACTGTTGAAAATGGATTTGTTTGGTGTTGGATCCTCCTTGTGTCTTATTCTTTGGAAGAAGCTGCAACAGCTTCCATGGGGGAAAAAACTGAAGGTAGAAGTGTAAACACAGGATTTTATATGTTCTTTGCTTTTGAAACAAAGTAAAAATACTTGAGCTGAAACAATTTGAAAAATTTCAGTTAAAATCCTACTAAAACAAGCCTTGTGGTCTGGGGGATAGAATATTTATAGAAAAAAAAAGTATCTTTCAACAAAGAGGTGGAATGGAATGTTTGAGTAGTCCTGGTTTATCACACATCCTGGCAGTGGTTAACTTGATAAGTTAGAGGAAGTCTTACGTCTGTTTTTATTTAAAATTCTTTAGTGATTTTAACTTGGATGCCTGGATTTAATCATTATATAAACTAAAGGTGGGTTTATGCATAGTGCACATCCATAAACCCTGTTTTGACTGGCTTTGCCAAGACAGAGGAGGGAGGTTTGGGAGGGGACAGAGCAGATTGGTGCTGAAGGTGGCCTGGCCAGGGGCACTGGGGTGGCACCTGCAGGGGAGCAGCAGCCCTTCCCAAGGGCATCCAGCCTCTCGTCCCCACAGGCTCAGCCTGAAGGAGTGATGGATGTGACTGAGCTTTCAGGGTGGCACTGGCTGTTAGATGAAGTGATTGACTTCAGTTTACAGCTTTCCTCAGACTTTATCTGTTCGTGCCTCTGTTGCGCTTTCATGCATTTGAGCATAATTACATTCAGTTTTGTAGCACAGCAATGCCATGCAGGAGATGCTCAAATGAATAGCTCTGAGCTATTAGGAGATGCTGTTGCAGTCATTCCCTTTATCAATGGTCAATTAAATAAAAACCTTTTGGTCTCTGGGCCTCCTGTTTATGACCAATGATGAAGCAATGGGCGTTCCAGTCAGCCCCACCTGCTGCCAAGGCTGGGGTTTGGGGAGCAGTCCCACAGGTGATAAAAGCTTTTCCTCCTCCAGAGGAGCCAGGAGCAAGTTTGGGTTTCTGAAACCATGCACAGAATGCTGCAAGATACCCTGTGGGTGCTGCGTGTGCTGTACAGAAGGGATCAACACCACTTTCCTGTGGTCCAGGGATGTGGAGCACCTCTGCTGTGAGGAAAGGCTGGGAGAATTGAGATTGTTCAGCCTAGGGAAGAAAAGCTTTGGGGTAACCTAATTGTGGCTTTCCAGTACATGAAGGGAACCTACAAAAAGAGAGACTATTTACAGGGGGGATGGCTTTAAACTTCCAGAGGGCAAGGTTAGATGGGATGTTGGGAAGAAATTCATTCCTGGAAGGGTTGGGCAGGCCCTGGCACAGGGTGACCAGAAAAACTGTGGCTGCCCTTGGATCCCTGGAAGTATCCAAGGCCAGGCTGGGCAGGGCTTGGAGTAGCCTGGGATAGTGGAAGGAGTTTCTGCCCATGGGAAGAGAGGGTGGAACAAGATGATCTTTAAGGTCCCTTCAAGCCCAAACCTTTCCAGGATTCTGTGACTCTGTAACCTCCTCCTTTCCCAAATAGACCTGGTGAGATGAGCAAGGAAAAGCTGAACTGGGAAACCTTGGGAACTGAATTTAACACACTAGTTAAGTGTCAGGTTCATAATTAATGTGTTTGTGTTCTTCCTGCACGTTATTAGAGTGTCAATAAAGATCTGCCTCTGCAGAGCACTGCCTCTCACTCCTGCTTCAACTTCTGCCAAGTTGCCTCTCCAGGCACGTACCTATGGCACACAGGAGGTGAGCATTGCACCATCTCCTCTCTCGGCATAGGAGGCAGGCCATCCTGCAAAATAAGTAAAAGTATATTGTTAACCAAAGGACATTAAACATTAACATACAGGGATATTAAGTTTGCATGTAAGTATCCTTGATCTGTGGTCTGGTAGCACAATGAAATGGAGTTCTTGAATGGCTTTAAAACGTTAATATATTTTTATTGGTTCTTTTCCTTTTGTTGCCCTAGTCTTGCTGGGGAACATAAGGGATTTAGAAGCCAGAGTTACAGTAACAATCTTTATGGCAGGCAGCGTATCCAGGGGGATAATCAGGCATCCACCCTTAATTCTGGAAGGGAATTCTTCCAGGGCTTCATGAGATGTGTGTGGGACTAGCAAGAGGATTGATTTTTACTGTACTAATCACACCTGGTGGTAAACTGCTGTAAATTGATTGTAGAAAGCAGGGAAGAATGCCAATTGAACATCCTACACTTTGGTATTTCTTCCAGAATAAACCTGGCCGGTGTTAACTGGCTGCAGGTATTTGTAGCCAAACTTAGTTTTTTGCTTAGGATCTGAACTTGTGAGAATCAGAGAATCTATAAAGCTTGTCTGGCACTTCTGGGCAAGACTCTTAAACTTCCCTAAGTGCCTCATAAAGGATTCTATCCTAAAGTGAGTTTGGCCTCTAGGCTCACCCTGTAAGGCTCATAATCCAAGAGAAAGAATGACTTTTTGTGGACTGACTGGATGTGCCTTTGTTGGGTACAGCCTTCTGCTGTCTGAGAATACTTACTGTTTTGTTCCACCACTTTTTGGCCCAAACCCAGGTGTAAAGTTAGCCAGAGAGATGAGATTGTTTTGTGTTGTGCTTTCCTGCAGGGAGTTGATGGTGTAGGACTCCCCCAGCAGTGGGATGTGCTGGGCTGCTGTGGCTTGCAGGGTGTTGCACTCTCCATATTTCAGAGCATGCAGATCCTCCCAAGCTGTGCGTGTGCTGGAACTGACTCCAAAGCCTGCAGGAGCCTGCTGTGTCTTTTCAACAGCGAGGTTCCCTCGTTTCTGAGTTTATTTCCCTGGAAAACCAGTGCAAGTTGGCTGCTCCCCAACACGCACCAAGGCAGAAGGAATTCCCTTGTACTTGTGGGAATCTCACTCCATAACTGCTCATTGATGCTGGAAGTGCAGGGATGTCAGTGAGGTGCTGTTTCCTCACTGAGAAGCTTTTTTTGCACTGGGAGAAGGGGGGGGCAAGAGCTCTTGTTTTAAACTGGTCCTAACATAAGCTAAAGGAGTTGCCTAATGTGGTTGGTAAGTGCTAGAGGAAAAAAAATCAAACAAGAAGCCAAAGGACAATACAACAGCTAAGCTGCCCTGTGGAAATTGTTGAGGGGAATCCATCTGATGCCTTCTCTCTTAGTTATGCAGTTTTCAGCTGTGGGTGGCTGAGGGAGACAAAATCCCTGAAATTAGTGGGCTCAGAACACACTGAGTTCTTCAAACTTTTTTTTAAACAGTGGTCGACAGCCCCCTTAATTTTGAGAAGAGGTTTATGAACCTTTTCAGTAAGATGCAAGGGATGAATCTGGAAATTAGGAAAAGGAGTTTAGTGTCAGATTTCAAAGCTGACACAGGTTTAAATGCATCCTAGTGTTTTGTTTGAGTTCTGTGTTTCAAGCCTTTAGGATTCAAGGGAATTAAAATTCTCAGCTTTTTTTTTTTTTTTTTTTTTTTCCCCAGTAACCATGAGGATTGTATTAAAAAAGTGGAATCCAAACCATCCTGCTCCAGTAAAGCAAAAATATTTTCATGGTCAAACTATGATCTGGCGTCACAAACTGTTCCAGCCATGTTTTGTGTTGTCTGCCAGAGGTAGGAAGTTCAGTGTGAAGGTTGGGTCATAGAGGGAGTGTGAGGGTCTGGTGTACCCTGCCTGTCATCTGTCTTAAGTTAGGAATTGGGTAATTCTCTGTAAGATGTTAACACTTGCAATATAATTAAGAATATAGACTGAGAGAAGGTTTCAGTTTGGGGTTTTGATTTGGTTTTTAATTAAGGGGGAAGTGATGTGGATGGTGGCAAGGGAAACAGCTGTTAAAAGCAATAGATTCTGCCTGACTGATGTGCTTAAGGTGTCAGCTCAACTTTTTCCCCCTTTTGTTACTTCCCCTTTCCTCATCTCCCAGAGGCTTAAGCAAACCCATCAGATGCAGTGATGTTCCTGCTCAACAACAGTTCCTGCTGCAGCTCCTTGTTTCAGTATCTCCAGAGCAGCAGTAATGCCTGGGAGAAAGGCACAATGAAGGATGAGGAACAGTTACTTCTTCCCTTCTTTTTCCCTTTTATGCAGAGAATTACTCTTTCCTCCTACCCCCTCCTCTTCCTGGACACTGTGGATTACCTGCTTCTTTTTAAGCAGATGGGCAAAGGAAGCAGGATGGGAAAGGAGTATTTATAGCTCACCTCCTGTTTATGTTCCCTTCCTAGCAGATGTGATAGAGCTTTGTACTAATGCTGGAAGAAGAGAAAATTCAGGCAGGAACGAGAACCAAGGCAAATGAAGATCATTTGCTAATGCGTAGGTCATACAAAGTGCTTCCAAATGTAAGGAATAACACTTCCCACATCTTGTTGGCATTGCCTTTTTTTTTTTGTGTCTGTCTACAGCCTGATTTTAAAACACAGAAGAAAAAATCCTCAAAGAACAGCACTGCAGTTCAGATGGGTTCTCGTTTGCTTGACCTTCCTCCACATGAAGCACTGCCCTGTGGAGGCAGTGGGTGCAAAATGTTCTTTTTGGTGCAAAATCTGACCTCTTGAGTGGGATGGAGTAAGGGCGTGCTGTCAAAGAGAGAAAGGAATCAGTTCAAGGCAGTGGGATTTAATCAGACAAGTGTTGTTTGGGTCCTGTATGGTTGAAAAAGGCAGCAGTTTGGACTTGGAGAAAATTGTGCTCAGAAGCGTTTGGCTTGTTGCTGTCACTGCGAGGGCACAGCTCTTGGGCACAGAGGCTTTCCCCACTGCGTTCCCTCTCCAGCCCAATCCCTGGGGATGCAGTGTGAGCTGTACCCCTGTGGGAGCAAGTTACCAAGTTTTATCACATCCCAGACTCCCAAACAGCAGCCCAGGGTACGTCTGGAGGGAAATACTACACGCCTGTATTGGCTGTGTGAATGTATCCAGAGACCATAGCGAGAAGCTGGAGGAGGTCTTCTATACAGTGTTGAAAATCCTTGATAAAGTTGGGCTCAATTTCAACAGAAGATTGGGAAGTTTTGGGGTTTTTTTAAATTATTTTCTCTCAAAGAGAGATCCCTGAAGTGGGCAGTGGTGTCCAGGCACCTCAAAGAAAAGAAGGGCGGGGGTGAGAGATGCAGGCAGACATCTCCAGTGAGATTGGCTTGTTTTGATCCCTTTGGAGGTGTCTGAGGAAGGCAGGGAGGATATCGAGGAGGAATTAGCAGGAATTAGCTGAAGTTGGCACTGGGAGCAGACGCGTCCCTCGTGAGGTGCCACCATTTTCCCCTGGTCACCCCACTGCCCCCAGAGCCCCCCAGGGAGGGGCTGCTGTGGGCTGGCAAGGTCCTGTGAGTGCTCAGACCCCACACCGTCTCCTTTGTGAAGGGTTTTATTGGCAAACTGGTTTAATAGTCACTGGGTGGGGTGCCTGGGGCTGGGAGGGGTCTCTGTGAGGGCTGGGTGGGGTGTCATGGGGTCGAGAGGTCTCTCATATCTGGGATATCTTCTGCTGAAGGGTCTCTGAAGGCTGTATGGGGTGTCACAGGGCTGAGGGGGGTCTCTGATATCTGTGGGGTGTCTCAGGAGGCTGAGAGGTGTCTGAAGTTGAAGAGTCTCTGATCTCTGTGGGGTCTTTGGGGCTGCGGAGTCTCTCTGTGGGGTACCCAGGGGATGAGGGATCTCAGTGTGCAGTGTCTAAGGGGTTTCTGGATAAAAGGCTGGGTTAGGGGGAAAGTGTTAATTTCAGCCTGTTTCTTGAAATGATTTACTTTAATTGGCGGTAAATCAACTTTCCCTTAGTCCAGACTGTTAAGCCAGTGAGGAGTGGTGACTGATCTCCCTGCCTTCATCCTTTTATCCTCTATCTTCCTGTCCTGTTCCTGGGCAGCTGGCTGGCAGCTGGCCCCAGTCAATCCCTCGCAGCTAAATGTTCTTCAATCCAGTCAGAGCCTATGTGCTGGTGCAAAAACACGGGCTGTGCTGGGAAGTCACACATCACATCCCTTGGGCAGCAGGTTTCTGGTCAGGGCATGGTTTTGCCCTGAGTCTCCTTTACTTTGCAAACAGCTGGTGTTGAAGGGGAAGGAAAAGGGGAGGACAGAAGAGAAATTGGATAATTTAGGATTGAGGTACTGTGTTGATTCTTTATTTTCTTTTTTTGTTTTTGTTAGGGTTGGGATTGAAAGTGTTTGAGATGGTATTTTGTGTTTAGACTTAGATGTTTATTATTTTTATTTATATTACAGTCTCACAAGTTGTGAGTTCTACAGTATTTCGCTAACAAGTTACAAAAATGGCTTCGTGTCTATCTCTACAATGTCTTTTAAGGAAAAACCATGTAATTAAGAAATGACACTCTAAATTATTTTTACTTTTAATAACTAATCACTTGTATCTCATGAATGTGGACTTTTCTGTTTGATTACGAAATACTACTCAAGCTCGTGAAGGACTAGTTACTGCTTTAAAACTTTCAGCTTTACATATATTATATTTTAAACCTCTAAACTCCAAGTTTTCTACTGCATCATATTACACACTTACATTCAAACTACACACTCATATTTCTATTATTGAATTTTGGAAGTCTTCTCCATGGTCTCAGGTCAAATGCTGTGTTCTCTTGGGGGTCAGTGTTTGTCAGCACAGAGTCTAAAATCCTCAGCATCCAGGGTTCCAGCATCCTGTTTAGGAGAGACCAAAATCTAACAGATTGAGTACAGGAGCAGAAATGAGGTAAAGACAGATAAATGGAGCCCTTCAGCATGTTTGAGGTGGGTGGCTTGGGTTGCTTGGGCTGCTTGGGGAAGCTCGAAGCAATTTTTATCACTGAGATTCCAGCCTGGAGATTTTAGGATAACCACTTTTAGAGCCAGGAAAGACATTCAGTATTTCATGCAGCAAAAGTTGGGACAGAGAGGAAAATAGCTGTTTCTTGTTGGAAAAGGTGAGCTGCTTTGTATCAGACTTAAGGCACCCTCATATAAAGGGGACCCCTTGTAATTTGTAAAATAGATGTTGCCAGAAGCACTTGCAAACGTGTCTCTAAATGCTTTACTTGTAAGAAATTTTTATGCAGAGAATGCTTTGCTTTTCACAAAAGCTCTGCAGTTCCTGCTGCACTGGTACTCCAGGTAATGAGTTAGCAGCATGTTTTATTTGGGTTCTAGAGTAAGATGTACACTTTTTTGTGTGTGTGTGGTTTTTTTTTCCCCTTCCCTGGTCAACCTCTTTTCTTATTCTAAATAGTGTTTGGAGACTCAATCTCTTAAAGTTGTTAGCATTCCATCATTGCTGATTACATACCTGGAGAACAAGAGCTGCTCCCTCTTTTTCTGTCAGAGAACACTCACTGATAGGCAAAAGGTTGATTTTTTTTTTTTTCAGCAAGGCTTGGATTAACTTTGTCACCCAGTAAGAAAGCTACATTAGGACCTATAGAGATGCTGTTATTTTTACCTTTGGGTTGTGTAATATAGACCTGGAGGAAGCATTAATTTTAGATAGAAGACTGGACTTTTTTTCTCTTGCTCCTGTAATCATTTTGGGAGTGCAGCTGCTGCATAACCCTGAGCCTCTTAGCATGCATCTTACTGCAGATAAGGCAGGAAATGAAAGATCTGATGGATGTGGAATGTGAATTCCTGCATGTGTTCCTGTGAGACCCAGAAAGTTATCCTAGTGCTTAAAGCTTCTCATTTTAGCGGTCTAGCTTTGGTGCTTTTCACACTCCCAAGTACTGCTTATTTTGGGAGGGGTGGACAAGCCCTGTATTGACTAAAATTTGGGTGCAGTTATTCCACACTTGGTTGCTGAAGCGGGGTGAACTGTTGGCAGCCTGAGATCTGAGGGGCAGATCTGGCCAGTAAAGCTTGAAACGAGTTCGTCTCTGTGCCCTGCACTGCTCTGATCCCCAGCTTCAGCCTTCTGACCCCTTTCTGTATGAAGCTGTTGAACTGCAGATGTCGAGTAATGGGTTCAAACATTTCTCTCCATCTCAATTTTAAAACAACAGTCTCCCTTCAGGGATAAAAATGATGAATGACTCTGTAAGCTCTTGCTAATCTTGGATGACATATCATGACATCTCGGTCTGCTCAGTTTTGAGTTCATTTGTTCCTCTTTTTTTCACTTCCTGCCCAGTAGAGACTGGTTTTGTTGATAAGGAATTGTACCAGCAGCACAATTCAGAGCTGCAGGAGGGAGAGATATGAGTGCTTTAACAGCATCTCTTCTATAAAATGTACTGGCAGCACACTGCTGGGGAGGGGAGTGTTAAGGAAACAGAGGGGTTCAGCCCATATTGGGATGCAAGAATTGTGCAAGGGGTTAAGCCTGAGGACACCTCAGCTTTTTGATGAGTCACATGCCCTGGTTTTTTTCCACCTGTTTTGCCTTTTCCCTGTTTTGTTTTATGAGGGCAGGAGGCTTCGGTGAGCTTGTATCCATCAGATGCTCGTAGCCCTAAGGTAAAGTCTTTGCATGTGCAACTTATAATATCTTCCAGCTACATGGTTATTTTGCAGTAGGATGATGCTGGGTTTAGCAGGGTTTAGGATGTTTGGAGAACTGCGTTTTTGGGCTGCCATCCACATCTGGCAGAAAGGCAGAGTCCTGCTGTGCAGTGTTTGAAAAATGAATTAATTCTGTTGTGTAGAGGGGGAGAGTGAAGCAGTAAAAACCTCGTATCAGTGCTAGCTGTGCTGTGGGATCAGGTAAAACAGGTCTATAAACAGTCTTTGGGGTAGAGCTCTCTGACTGAGGAGGGTTTGTGTCTCACTGAGTGAATTCTGCCCGCTTGTTTTTGTATCTGATACTATTTTTGGGAAGATTGAAATTCCCTTCCTTAGGTAGAAGTTGGTTCTGAAAATTGATTTGCATGTGGTACCACATCTTGATCCTTGAAGCTTCTGACTTTGTTGTCTTGACATTACTATTATATTGTTAACAGAGTTGGATTTGTACAGTATGTGGGACCTTAGCTGTGTTTTTCTCAGACAGTTTTGAGTCTAAAAACCTGGGTTTTTTCATGTGGGACAGGTAGTCCTGGTTGCTCAACAGTTGCACATGCTGTCAGAGAATCAAGAAGGCTTGCTTATATCACTTGCAAGAAGGCAAATTTGCCCTTTGGTTCCCAACACACAGATGTTTTTTACAGCATTGCTTTTGCTGAAAGATTCAGCTTCCCACTTGAGTTACAGCTGTTTGGTGCCCACTTATTTTCCTGCGTCTGATTCAACCTGGGGAAGCTGAAAATGCAGTTGAGAGGAGGCAAATTGAAAATGACTGATTTTTGTTGTCAAAATGGATAGAAATGAAATATAAATACAGCAGATGCCACAGTCAATTTCTAGAGCCATCAGTGCAGTGTCCATCAGGGCCAAAGGTCCTGCTTTCAAGAAAGGTTAGTGGAAAGTATCCTTGGTTTAGATTTCAGACTTCAGAGGACAAGGGGAGTAGCAATTAAAGCCATTCAAAGTAGGTTATCAAAGGCAGCCTCATGAAACACAGAGGTCTGGACAATTGGCAAAGAAATAATCAGCAACCTGGGTTTTGTTTGCAAACTTCATTAGAAGCTTACTTAAACAAGTCCTCCCTGTAAGATACCTTTTTAAAAATGTAGGTTTGGCAGCTGTGTTTTAGCAATCAGCAAAGAAAAAATATCCCAGACCATAGGAATGTCCAAATTGGACAACAGCTGCTGAAAAATCTGAGGCTAGCTACTGAAATATAAACCACCAGAGACAGGTGAGAGCTGCTGTGGTGTGGTTTACAGTTGGGCTGTTTTGTGCCAGAGTTGTAATTTTGGTGTTGGGGAGGGATTAGTATATAACCAGTGTAATATAATCTAAAAGATAGACTTTAAATTAGTCTGGTTGCAGATTTTCATGGACAAATGAGTCTCTTGCTAAGTTTGCAGAACATACAAACCTGTTCATGTGCTCTCTTCCTGTTGGGCTGTTGTTGTCTTTTATTTTTATAGCTCAGTATTACAGTTAATGCTTTTTATGTTGGGACAATTGGTTCTTCTATGCACAGGCAGGTTTACTACTTCATGTCTCAAAGTTTGGCTTCCCTCTGTAAGGACACGAGAAAAGTAGTGTTGGCACGGAAAACAACCAAAGAGAATTAACCTGTCAGTCCACAACTCTAAACATCCATCCTGGTTATGCAAAAAACTTCTTTTTTTAACCTTTAAAGACTTGTGCTTCGGTATGATTTCTACTCTCTGTCTGTGTAGTAAGCTAAATGGATTTCTTAAAACTGATTGACCGTGTGGCTTTAAAAATACATGTCACATTACAGAAAACAAACCACAGCTGTTCTGTTGCAGGCTCGCAGCTGCGTGTGTGGAGAGGGAGGTGTGTAAGGTGAACTTGGCTGCGGGGGGAATCCCTGTGGGGTGACAGATGGGAAGGGAAGAGGCTGTTCCTGACCGGTGCCCCGGCTTTGTGGCCGCTCCTGCGGACGGGGGGAAGTGCCTGGCGCGGGGCACAGGAGATGGCGCTGGGCCGGATCCTGCCAGACTCTGAACATTTGTCCCTTTTCCCGTGTTTTCCAGGTGCATCAGCGGCTGTCTCCTTGGCAGAGCGTGAGAGTGGTGTATTGCAGTACCGTAGTGCCCTCTGATGGTGAGTACACACCAGCTCCTGCCTCCCTTGGACTTCCCCAGCTCGGGTTTAATTCCCTGCTCCCTTTTCTGGCTGAGGCTTCTTTGGCTGGGCACCAATCCAACTTGGAGCTAGGGAGGTGACAGAGAGAGCAACGTCAAGAAGAATTAAGGCAATGGGCAACTTTTCTATGAACTGTCCTTACAAAACTGGACAGGCTTTATAAAGAAAGATGGAATTGCGTGCAACTGTCCACGTCTTTTTGCCAGACTTCTTTCTGATGCAGCTGTGAGGTCTGTATGACCCCTGCCCTTCAGGGTGCTGTCCTTCCTGGAGGGAGGTGCCAGAGGCTGGAGCCTGGCTCTGTTCAGCGGTGCCAAACTTGGACACGAGGCAAAGGGCAGAAACTGATGCACAGGAATTCTGCGTGAACATGAGGAAGAACAGCTTCTCCTGTGCACAGGAACAGATAGCCCAGAGAGGCTGTGCAGTCTCCCTCACTGAGGATCCTCCAGAACCATCTGGACACAAACCTGTGCTATGTGCTCTGGGATGCCCCTGCTTGAGCAGGGAGGTGGCACCAGAAGACTCACTGTTGTCCCTTTAGCCTGACCCTACCTGCTCCCCTAAGTCCATTTATGTAACAAAAGTGCAGTTCAACTGTATGCCAGAATGATCAAAAGCATCACTTACTGCTGTGAATAAGTTTTGAAGCCAAGGCAGTGTTGCTCCTTTATTTAAATTCTGGGACAGCTTAAACATGAAGCTTTTTTGATAAGGTTGTCAGAGCACAAAGCAAAAGGATGCACTGGTGGAACTGTAAAAGTCTCAGTGTGCCACAATGCAAAGAGGAAAGGAGCAGCTTTCAGCTGCTTAACATCTGCATGCTGTGCACAGGGAGTGGAGCACTTGTGCTGACAGACGGGAGCATTGAGTGGATCCGCTCCTTGTTAAGGCTTGTTAATAAGGTCTGAAAGCTAATAAATGAAGGGTTCCTGCTTCCCCTGCCAGGATAACAAGTGTGCAAATACAAAGAGAACATGACTGACTGCTCTGCAGAGCTTACATGAAAACCTGGGTGCTCCAACAGGTAGAATTGTAGAGGATGTGTAAGGTTGAGAAGATGTCTGCCTGTGCTGATTTGTTATTTTACCTTTCCTCATGTTGTGTTTGAATAATTCTCTCATTATTTATTCTGATAACTTTGCCATTGCCAGTAGCCAATGTTCAACGCTGACTTCTTTGGCCACACTTTTCTTTTATTGTTCTTCATTGTGACCTTGTTTGTTGCTCGAGTTGATCTTAAGTAAAAATCTTAGGCAAAAAAACAACCATGACCTGTTGCTGGTGCACATATGATTGAGTCAAAATGTTGTGGTACTTGGATGGAACTCATGCCTCAAAGCAACCCCACACTTGATATAGCATGTAATGCTTTTCAAATCCTCCATGGTCTCATTTAGCACCATTCCTGGCCAAGCTGTAGATGACTGTAAATGTAAGTGCAGCATACTTGTATAAAATTTATTTCTTTTACTTGCGCCATGTCTTTAAATCCTGGCTTAAAATTTAACTAGGGGAAGATTAGCTGAAACCTTAACTCTGTAATTAGAGAGGTACCAAATTCTTTGTCCACTTAATAAGTTGTGAAGTAGATGCAGAAGACACACAGGGTGGGAGAGAAGAGTGAGGCAGCCATATCACAGGGGCTTGTTAATCATTTTTACTGGAGCTGCCTGCTGCTGTCTGTTAGGTTTGTGTTATTGTGTCCTTCAGATTTCCTTCTTTTCTTTGCCTCTCCCCTCTTCAATGCAGTAAAAATTAGACCAGCATTGCTTGTGTGGGAGGTGGTGAGAGGAACAACCTGCAATCATGAACTTTCCCCACCAGTGAATTAAGCTAGGAAATTACTTGTACAGAGTTTTTGCAGGGAAAACATAAAGCAGCTGTATTTACAGACTTATGGACCCTGTCTTTTGAAGGGAAATAATTTGGTCTTTAATATTTCACCTAAGCTGGAAATCCTTGTGAAAGGCTTTGTTTGTGCTCCTAATGCTGATGACTCCTAAAATGCAGTGGGGCTATTCCTGGTAGGCACTTCCTCCAGAGCTGGCAGTCCTGGAGCTCTGGTTGTGGTGTGGTACTGATGGGGATACGTGGAAAAAGTGTAAATGTAAACATTGTTCTCTCTTTTTCTCTGCAAAAAACTGCCTCACTGCCTGTGTAATCCGGGTAGCATTTTAAATTTAAAGAAAACCTGATAGCTGGTGTCAAAACAGCTGCTGCTAAGGAGCTCTAAATTCTGCCTGGCAGTCCAAATAAATTAGCACTTTGCTGTATTTCTTTCCAGTAAATATATGATTGTTCTCTCTGAATTCTGTGCTTCAAAACACTAAAGCTACTAAAATCCTGTCAGATGTCTGAGTCTTGAGAAGAGACATTGATAGGTTTTCAAATACTGGGGCCTATTAGGATGCTTTAGTTGTTTTAGGTGTCCATACTTGGTTGCTTCCATCTAGTCTTCAAGGACTTGAAGGCAGCAATCCCTTGCAAGAGGGAAAAAGCTTTTTTATGCTTGATTCATTTCATGAAGGTGTGTGATAGTTAAGAATGAGAAGAGATTTCTGGCTTTGTGAAAGTGCACTTGGTAAATCCTTTCTCATAGTTGGAAGGGTGTGTTGCCCCAGGACTTGTCCCCGTAGTTCCCCTTGCTTGTTAAAATAACATTATTTGCCTTCATGTCTACTTCTGTTGACTTTTTGACTGTCTGGTTTTGATGTTAGCTGCTTAAAATGACTTAGCATGTCAGTCCATGAGTTCAGTGAGTTTAAGGAGACAGGAGTTGACCAAAGTTACAACAGGTTGGGATATTGAGGCAGATGAATTGTGGGTGGGTGTGACTGCACCGTCCTTGAGACACAGCAAATGCTGTGAGCAATAAAAAACCCCATGTGTTTTTACATAAGAAAGATACCTATAAAAGCAAATCATTTTGAGGTGTGCTGTTAGATCTTAGCAACTACGTCACTTGCGGACAGTTATGACTGTGATTCAGTAAAGGGCTTAGGGAAGATGAACTTTTAACTTCTCTTTTCTATGTATGGGTCTCACAAAGCACACTGAGCAGGTTGTGGCAGTAAAATAATAACCAGCTTACAGGTCACTACTATTGATTTTAGAATTACAGAAATCTTCAAGAACACCCTCAGAAAAGCTTTTGGCAGCAGCAGAGAAATGGAAAAATCTTGTTTTATCTACACCTAAGTAGTAATGCCTGTCTGGGGAAGTACAAAGCATATTGATCCTATGAATTTTAGATGAAATGACCTTGAAGCCTAAACTTTGAGTGCTCTTTTCCTGCAACTTTTGCTCCTGACTGCTTTCTTACATGTTTTGCCTCAAGACAAGGAGCAAGAAACCAGAAGTAAACAAGAATATAAACATTTGAAGTGGGCCCTTCCTTGATATTTCCTAATAGACACAATCTGCCTTTGTCTTCTGAGCTATAAATCCTGATATAAACAGCAGTGTTTTGTCTTCCATAGTTCAAAATGCTTTTATTCTCAGAACCTACCCAGAACATACTGTGCTGCTGTGTTATGGCTGATATCATGTTGCCTTTAGAACAAAGATGACTGTGTTTAGAGTAACTTCTACAAAATACAGAAAAATGCTGCCAGGTTACTGGAGTGAGAATCTCTGTTACACCTCCATTTTTCTTTGGCCACATCTCTTGAGAAGACCAAAAGCTTTATCTGTTATATGCAGGTTATAATCAGGTTTGCCTCCTCTCCATGGAGCAAGCAGAGAAGATCTGTTACCTTCTAATGCTGAGCTTGTGTTTCGTTGTCCCTGTAGAAGTGACGGTGGTTTACCAGAATGGGTTGCCTGTGATTTCTGTGAGTCTTCCATCGCGGCGCGAGCGCTGCCAGTTCACCCTGAAGCCCATCTCAGACTCTGTGGGGGTGTTCTTGCAACAGCTGCGAGCAGAGGACAGAGGAATTGATCGGGTTGCAA
Organism: Chloebia gouldiae; assembly: GCA_003676055.1. NCBI lineage: Eukaryota > Metazoa > Chordata > Aves > Passeriformes > Passeridae > Chloebia > Chloebia gouldiae. The sequence continues at coordinate 406,382 of QUSF01000053.1, forward strand.
TCTACTCAGCAGGTACTCTTGTTTACAAACGGATTGATTTACTTCCTTGCCAGCTGTTTGCGTCCGGCCTTTTGCTTTGGAAGTAAAGTTTGCTGTAGTGAGTTTTCTGACATTCCTGGAAGAGCAGAAGGTAGAAATGCTATTCCTAGAGTCATAATATTGTGTAGTCAGTGTTGCCAAGGAAATCAGTCCTAATGGAGATGCTTTCTGGTGATTTCCCTAGTATTTAGTAGGAAAGATGCAAGCTGTGCAACCTACAGAGAGGTTCAAGTTGATTTATAAGGAATGGGGTATGGAAGGTGGTACATGAGAAATAGTATCCTGCTTTAGCAATGAGAATTCAGTCATGTTTCACCCCTCCTTATCTTGGCAAAAAGTATCATCCTTTACAGAGAATATTTACATTATTTGTTTACGTTATTATTGTAAATATCTAAGAATTTATTTTGTAAACTTAAATTCCATTTCAGCTTTAAGGGACTCTGCTTTTTGATTTTTGGTCATATGGCAAAGCACATCAAGAGATCAAGTTCATCTGAAGACTAGTATTTGTATTGAAGATTTTAATGGTTTTTTTTGTATTTTTGTATACTACTTCCATACTTTGCATGTACTATTTTCCCATAATCCAATACAGTTCATTAAGAGATCCACCCTCTGGTTTTCTGTAAATAATATTTACATTATTCTAGTAACAAAGAATAGAAACCAAACAGCTGGATTTGGGATGGTGTTACAACTTAGCCAGAGCATGTTTAAGTTCTTTGTTCCTCCTGCTTAATGCATCATCTGTGTTTTCCTCACAGATGGCACGCGTGTGGCCTCCTCCACAGGCATAGACCTGCTTCTGCTGGATGACTTCAAACTGATCATTAATGATGTCTCCTACCACGTCAGACCACCAAAGAGAGGTAAAGCAGCCTGCTTCTGCTCAGCACTGGGAATACATCTGAATATTCAGTTCCCTGCTTCATTGCAACATGCTTTATTAACTTGTTCAAGAGCATGAAGTGTTGTTTCTCAAAGGAAGACCTCATGGTTTCTAATCCTGCCTGTGGAGCCCAATTTAGAGATAGCCAAGTAATCAGAATAATCATTAATGAAAAGCAGATATTTCATTCTGTTCAAAGCTAGTGCCCCCAGCCCTCAAGAGGAATAAACAAAGAAATAGAATTCCTTTTAATTTCTAAGTTTTTCAGTTTTTTTTTTCATAATTACTGGAAAGTCATTTAATTTCACTCATTCTGAAGGAATACAATACAAGGTGGGAATTAGATTGAAACTGAGATTGTCTGGTTTGGAAGAATAAATTGTTGCTTCCCTTGACAGCTAACATTGTTTCCACTTAAGTGTGGTACTTTGAATATTGCAGATAAACCTCAACACCCTGTTAGCTACCAAACAGTGAAATAAAGGAGACCGTGCCCTTAGAAAAATCATGTAGGAGGGGAAGGGAAAGCAACCTATTTTGAGTCAATAAGAAAATCCATTTCAGTAATACTCTTTGAACGTGTGTGATTTTCAAGATATGAAAACCTGCAAATAAGCTTTTGAGACATTCCAGCATTTCTGGGGGAAGCAGGACCTCAGTGTTTTTGTCTGCCCTCTTTCTTCTGGGCAGATTAATAGCTTTCATAAAACACCAGGTTCTTGCATGCCTGTAATTACCTCTGAGGATTTAAACAATAGAGACAGCTTGGGAAATGCTGTTTCTGTTTGGCTCTTGGCTCACAGATGTGGGGGGTTTTATTGTTCTGTTATTCTGGAATTGGGAGTGCAGTGTACTGGGTGAAATGGTCTTTCTCCCCTAAATATGGGGTAGACTGACCTCTACTAGAGATGATTTTATTTTTTTCCCCATCTCATTAAAAGCACCTTAGCAGAAAGCTCTCTGCTAAGACTGGATGTCTAAACACTGGGTACCACACACACAAAGAAGTTGTTACTCTGCTGGCACCCACTGTGTGCTGATAAGTGAGCTCTGGGATCACCAAGGTTACAGGAAATTGTCTCCTAGGATGCACTTACCAAGGAGCTTTCTATAGTTTGTGCTAAAATGAATGTGCCTGCAAATAGGCACTGAGATTAGTTCTGTCAAACTTCTCAGCTATTTCTTTTGCATTTTTACAAGATCACCTTGTGTATTTGAGAATGGAAATGCCAGAATACTGTAATTTTAAATATGTGTTCTTGATGTTCGTCTCAATAGGAACATATGGATTTTTCTTGCTAGGAGAACAGGAGCTCTTTAACTAGAATGAAATTATGTACTTTGTGTGTCTTGGCGCAGGCAACTGAGTCACTTTTTTCCCTTGAGCTGCTGGTGTTAAAACTTCAGCTGTCCATGAGTTGGTAAAATCATAATTTGATAACTGTAGATACAAGTCCAAGGATGCTACAACAAATAATTTTTAAATTTTGTTAATGTCAAAATCTTTTGCTTTAGTTTCAGGCTTCTTTTTTTTTCTATCTGGACTGTAAGACAATACAAGTAGTCACAACTCCTTTATGAACTGGTATCCTCTAGGAGTCCTGTTTGAGTTGGAATGCAAGGATCAAGGTGTTTTTGAGTCGTGGCCCTGTTCTTGTTTCTGGATACCATGAGGGGAACTTTGCTTCTTTGCAGGTAGCACAGCAAGGGATGTTACCACAGAGCCCTGGGAAACAATTCCCTGCACTGGTGCTCAGAATGCTGCTGATGAGGCTGTTGTAAGGTCCCTAACCCACAATGTTCAGTTGCCACCACCAATAACTCTGGTTGCTGGTGGTCTGTATTCTAATTCTGCCTGTGTCTTGACAGCTGGTGTGATGGATTGTAGCTAGTTTAGTTTATTTGTCTTGTATGTAAATATTAATCAGAAGCAGCTGTTGACAACTGGCCAGCTTTATAGGACTTCTCTCTTTTCCTTGTTCTTATCAAATTTTAGGAGCATCCAGTAGTAAAGCCTGGTTTTCTTTCAAGGGAGATCACATTGTCTTAGAGTGCTGGAGCTCTTCCAAAGACCTGTTTTTTGAAAAGATAGTTTTGTTCGTTTCCAGTGCAGACTAATAATGGTGTCCCAAGGGCCCATGAGAAACCCTGTGGGCACAGTGTATAAAGCAGCCTCTGTTTTTCCCTAGAGCTCTTAAGCCATGAAAATGCCACAACGCTGAATGATGTGAAGACGTTGGTTCAGCAGTTGTACACAGCCTTGAGCATCGAGGAGCACCAGCTGAACAAGGAGAAGGAGCTGATAGGGAGACTAGAGCAACTGAAGGAGCAGCTAGCACCTCTAGAAAAAGTAAGGAGTTTCTCAGTGTGTTTTATTTATCCTCCAAATGTAGCCTGGATGTATTTCCAGGTTTTAATTGGGTCCCTGGCATGCTTCAAATAGTTTTAAGATCACTGAACCAAGTGTTTACCAAACCATGTCTGCTTCTGGTTTCTGTGGAAATATTTTGTTTCCTTGCTTCAAGTAGTTGGAAATGAGCTTGTTAGTAAATAAAGACTGGGGCTAATGCAACAGAACATCTTGACCATAGAGAAATAAATACTTTCCTGAGGCATTTGGAGCATGCTCAGAGTAAATATAGGTGACAGCAAGATAGTGATGGAAAAGAAGTTGAGGTGTGTTTGTGTCAGCATTATGCATAATCAAATCATGTTTCAAACCATATAATGTTGCTATTAATATAAGGGACTCATTTTACATTATTATCTCTTAACAATCTTAACATAATTACTTCTGAGACTGCAAGGTGTGTGTTTCTGCTTTCTGCAGGTAAGGATGGAGCTCAGCAGGAAAGCAGAGAAGAGGACAACCTTGGTGTTGTGGGGAGGCCTGGCCTACATGGCCACTCAGTTTGGGATTCTGGCCCGCCTCACCTGGTGGGAATATTCTTGGGACATTATGGAACCAGTCACCTATTTCATCACCTATGGTAGTGCCATGGCAATGTATGCTTATTTCGTAATGACCCGCCAGGTAGGACTTGTTGTGCTGATCTTGACACTTCAGTAGAAGACTTTCTCTGGGCTCTACTCCCTAGAAAAATAGCAAAGTTGTGCCTGGTAGAAACTGCTTTGCCCCTTCCTTATCCTGTTGGAGCCCAGATGCCACTTGTTAAATTTGTGCTGACCAGAGAGGTGGTGTGTGGCTGTGGGGTGTTCTCATGGTGGTCCTGGCTGGCTGTCTTACCAGAAATGCTTTTCTAAAAGTGTTTGCTGACTGACTGCTGTAGCCAGACAAATTCATCTGCTGGCACATATGATCAGTACAGACAGGTATGGCTACATGAGGTACCTGCTGAGATTCAAGGAAGCCCACCCCTCTCACATGCCATGTTGACCCTTTTAAAGAGCCCAAGGATCAGGCATCTTGTTGGGAATGCCTTTCACAGATCTAGCCTCCCATCCAGATGAAGAATCTGTCTCTGGATCCTTGTAATTGTGACAGATTCTATTTTCTAGTGCGTGGGTTTTTGTCTCATCAGTTCCTAATCCTGCTTAAGTAATGAGGAAGGGAGGGCTCAAAGTGTCTCTGCTGTCACAGGGCCATCAGAACAGATGCTGCAGGTGTTCCAGCGTGGTGTCCCAAGGGTCTGTCAGCTGCATCGTTTCAGGGACAGTATTTATAGCTTTTCTCCCTCCATTTTTCCACACAAACTTGTCAGTACAAAATGTTATTTGTATTGTCTCTGTGTGGAAGGATGCACACACGGGACAGGAGGAAGGTGCTAGTAACTTACTGCTGGAGTGTAACAAATGAGTGGATAAGCAAATGTCGAACTCCATCCCAGCCAGACCCAGCAAAGTCAATGTTCTTCAGAGCAGCTGGTGTGGTGCAGTGTTTGGCATTTGTGACCAAGACAGCCTTGGTAACACAGCAGTGCTGTTGCTGAGCTGTGCTGCTACAGCATCAAGGCCTTCTGTGATTTTTGTTCTTCCCTGGTCTGCGGCCTCCCAACCCCCTGCTTCCCATCCCTGGGAATAGGCTGGGGCTGGGTGAGGTGTTGTGAGGGAGCACACCTGGGACAGCTGCCCTGAACTGACCAAGCTGACCATACCACATGATGTCACATTTTGCAGTAAATTGGGAGGGAGTTTCTCCAAAGCAGCTGTCGCTCAGAGTCTGGCTGGGCATTGGTCTGCTGGCAGGAGGTGGTGAGTGATTGCTTTTGCATCACTCTTATATTGTTGTTGGTTTTTCCCCTCAGTTATTAAACTGTCTTTAACTTTACACTTAAATCTTTCTTGGTGTTTTCCTACCTTTAGATTGTCTTCCCTCTCCCATCCAGCTGTGCAGCAGTGAGTGACTGGGTGGGGGTTTAGCTGCTGGCAGGGGTCACCCACCACTGTGTGAGCTTGGGCCGAGCTTGTGCCTTCTGTCAGAAACTGGTCATTCTCCCAAAAACACCTGAGACATTGTGCTATGGCATCCTGTGCTACCTCCCTGCTGTAGCTTTTTTCCTGTTTCCTCTCCTTTTTTTTCTCTTTAGGAATATGTTTATCCAGATGCCAGAGACAGACAGTACTTACTATTTTTCCATAAAGGAGCCAAAAAGACACGATTTGATCTAGAGAAATACAATCAACTCAAGGATGCAATTGCTCAGGTAACAAGAATTTTTCCAGAAACAAGATAAAGAAATTACTACTTGCTAGCTCTTCGTTACTATTAACAGACACACCTCAAGCAAGAATGAATGTATTTTAAGTTTTCATCCCATTATCCTGTCACAGCCCCACTGCAATCACTGAATTGGCTTTGATATTGCCAGGAATAGAACTGCTGGAAGTGTAAATCAACATGAAACCCATATCAATCTTTAAGGGCCTTTCAGAAACTGCTGGTAAATCTTGACTTGCTTCAGACTTTTCATGCTTCAGAGGAGCCTAATTCAAGATTTCTTTTCTTCTCAGCTCCTACACACCAGATGGATTTAGTGAGGAATGAAAGCTTGCATCCATTCAGTTCAGGTCTTCCTGACATACCACTTCAGTGCAGTCCTGGAAAATAATGCTCAGAAAATGTAGCTGTATTGTTTAAATCAGTGGGAGCAGATTTCTCAAGACTCTGGAGACAGACACTCTTGACAGATTAGCCACACTGTGGGATCTGTTCAGCAAAGGACTTGGATAGAGATAGAGATGTTTCCCTGTGTTTCTCCGAGCCTTGCAGAAGGATGGTGTGAGCAGAAAAAGCAGAATTACCACATTATTTTTCACTTCTCTCTATAATCCTTTATTCCCAGGCTCTGGAAATGACAATGTAAGATATCCAAGGCAAGAGGAGTTCTACCCCTGCCTTGGAGAACAAAGCGCATAAGGAAGGACCCACAGGTCTCTCTGGGATTTCTTATGCCATGTTGAATACAGATGCCATTGGATGGCCATATTTTCCTGGAGCTTTTTAGAATCAACCATGCCTAATAATCTAGTTGGGATGTTGGTTTGCTGGGGTTTTGTTGGTTTCTTTAAAAAAAAAATATTACAGTGGGTTTATGGGGATCCAAATCTCCCCTACCCTGTTCCTTTAAGTGGCTCCATACAGACAACTTCAGAGAAATACAGCTGAGAATGGTTTTTGTAAATATGTGCTTTCAACTTGCTTTCACTCTTGGGGCAAATTCCTGCTGGACAGGGAAGAAACAAGGAAATGTGGGAAAGCTTTTCTTTCTCTAAAGGGAAATGGTATTGGGGAAAGTTGTTTTGAGAGCTTGTGCTTTATAACGTGTCTTTTACTTTTAGGCAGAATTGGACCTTAAGAGACTTCGAGACCCACTGCAAGTTCATCTGCCCATCCAGCAAATTTCTGAAAAGGACTGATCAGCAAAGAAGCTCTGAACCCTGGCAAAAAACCTGTTCATAGCTCTTGCCTTTTTTAATTAAAGCATTGCAGGTGGAAGCTGGGACGTGGTGTGGGGGGTGGAGGGTTTTTACCTTTAATCAAGACAAAGGACTGTAAAGGGGGAAAATCTCTTAAATCTGAAGATGGGACATTGTGGAATGTTAGTTCTGAAAAGGGCTTGGCAAATAGTCACATTTTAAAACTGTCAGAATGGTGATTGTGTACAAATACAGGACTGGGGGGGTTCATGCAAAGAATGTAATGCTGGGGTGAAGGGGTATCTTCCAGCTTTGCAGGGTCTGCCTCTTGATAAGACACCAGCAGCCTGCTTAGCTTTTTAAATTTTCCTTTACCCAATTCCAATCTCTTTCTCTCTTGAAAAAAAAAAACAAAAGGAGAAAAAAATAAATGAACAAAGAATCTAAGCCACCTGGAGCTCTGGCTGGTGATCAGAACTTGCACTCCACCGCCATTAACACGCACACTTCTGGTCAGACCTTGTCTCTTTTATAAAGTTACTACAAGACTGCTTTCTACTGGAAAACCGTGAGCTTCCCCTTCCCAGCCCGCCCCCTGTGCTCCACTGACTTCCTCCTTTGCTTATTTGTAGCACAGATTGGTTGTAGCCCAGTGAGAGAAAGAATGAGTTTTCTTCTGGACATTTGATAACCGATGTTTTGGATTATTCCGTAATAACTCTCTAAACTTTGCGTCCCAATGCCCTCGAGCTCCTCCTAGAAATCCATGGCAGCATTGCATGAGCAGATTTTTATATTCAGTCTTAAGGCAGAGAGGTTCCCCTCTTCCTACCCCAAATCTGAGTGCCACCTGGACTATGAAATTAGGAAGGTTTTAAAGGATTACAAAACTGTTGCCCAAATCATGACTCCTGATTTAAAATGAACAGTTTTGGAACATGGAATAATGCAACTTGATACTTGACTGCTTGTGTAATGGGATAGAAGGTTTCACATATCGTCAAAGCATTTCCCTTGCCCAGAGGCTTTTTGAGAGCCTGGGGATCTTACAGTGCAAGACACAGAACTGCTTTGGTTCTGTAGCACTTCCCCCTGATTAAGTAGCTTTAAGTAAACTTTGTGTCCACAGGTCAGGATTTCTTAGGAGTGGCTAATGACATCTCTTGTTCTTAGCTAAAAAGAAATAATGGAAGGAAGGTCAACCCATTGCCCTCTCTCTTAGCCAAGGCTGGCTGCTTTCTAAGCAGATAAAACATCTCTTCACTCAAAGCAAGTCAGTCTAGTTTAGCACCCTGCTGATAAATGCTGTGGAGACAGGATGAAGGTGGGAGAAGGACACTAAGCTTTATATACAGAAAGCCTGGCTGCTTCTTTTTGATGTTTCACTACTACTCCTCACTGTGTCATGGAAGGAGGCTTCTGGGTTTTTTTTGGGGGAACCATGTTTTAAAAATATAGGAAAGAAAATAATTCAGTATTAACTAGATGCCAGGTGCCTTGCAGATGTGGAAACACAGCTGGGATTGCTGCCTCTTCTCACTCAGTGGCATGTTGGACCGAATGGGTGCATGTTTCTAGTTTTGTTTTTTTTTTCTTCCCTTCCCCTTCTCCTCTGTCTTTCCATTTAATTACATTGTGTGATTATTTTTTATCTGTTTTATCATGTTTGTGTGATGAGTTTTAAAAGGAAAAAAAGTGAACACAATCCTGTAGCTGAATCCTTGGTGTGTGTTTGGGATGAGGGAGGGAGCATGGAGAAAAGTCCTTCTTTAAAAAAAAAAAGAACAAAAAAAAAGAACCTGAACATGTGTAAAATCCTGTATCATTTATGAAATATGTATAAAAGAGCAATGTACTTCTGGAACAATAAATAACTATTCAATTTTTGAATCAGTGCTCTTGAATAATGTTATTTTCCCGAGCTGACAAGAGAATATTCCCTGTGTGGCAGCTCTGTCCTGAGTTTCATCCATTTCTTTTTGTTTAGGTTGTGTCTTCTTGACTGACGTCACCTCACCGAGGCCGTGGTGATGCAGGTAATAGCTTTCCTGAAGAAGCCTGGATGGAGATCTGGCTGCCAGGCCTGGCTGCCTAACCCAGGGAACTCAGGAGCAGTTGAGGTAGTGAGGTAGAGGTAGAGATACTTGGTCTAGCAAAGATCTTCCTTTGTTTGGCCAGCATAGGAGCAGGATAAGAATATATGCAGGCAGATAATACCCAGCAACCCAAAAGAGGTGGCTGTGGTGTCAGTGTATTTCCATATTGCACTCAGGTGGTTTTTTGGAGAAAAACTGGAGTGTTAGGCTTCAGTTCCTTTCTGCCTGGGCCCTTGAATGATTTGTCATGGTAACACATGATTTGTTCATTACCTTTGGGAATCAGCAGAGTGTGCTTTGTGGATTATTAGGATGACATGTTTGGTACAGGTTTCCATCTTGCCTGTGGGCTGCTTAAAAAAAATTACCATCCATGGTTAGCTAGTTTTTGAAAAAAAAAACAACTCTTGTGTTTTTCGAAGCTGGAGGGGAAGGGCTGGAAGCTCTGTTGTCAACTATCTTTAATCACTGCTGACAGGCCTCCTTTCTCCAAGCAACCCTTAGTCTGCTGCTGTTCCCAGGTGAGCTGCTGCCACCCTTAGGTAAATTTTTTGGCTCAATTGCATAAGAATTTTCGTCCATTTTGGTGTCCAGGAGAGCAAGAGATGTCGTGACATCTTAACACCACCATCTCTATTTTGAAAGCAAAAGGTGCTGTTGCAAAACTGTTCCTGCACATGAATTAATGTTGTTCTAGAGATGGTGTGGGGAATAAAAGTAAGGAAAGTGGCTACACTTGTGCCCTGAAATCCACAAGCCTCCCTCTCCAGTCTCAGTGCCTTGGAATGCTAACACTGAAGGGAAGGGCCGGCTTTGTTTACTCTCCTGGTCCACACTTTGTATCTCAACATCAACACACACTCTTGCAGCAGCTATTTCCCCTTTGGGAGCCAGGCAGGTGATCGGGTCCTGTTCCCCTGGCAGCACTCGTAGAGCAGGCAGAGCTGCCTGAATTTATTGTACCACTGCATTCCTCAGCCCTGGTGAGGGAGAAACAGCAGGGTGTATTTCAGTGCTTGGGTGCTGCTTTTTCTACTGATTTTGTCATTCTTTTGATTAACCTCTTCTGTGAGGGAGTTTTCAAATAAATGTATGCAAGTTTTTTTTATGGCTTTAGGTTAAATGTAGTGTTCTCTTGAGGGTCTGTGTTTTCTAGTATAGAAAGCCCAAAACTCTTAGTATCTAGGGTTTTAACATACGACCAGTTCAAAGTTTCCTGGAGAACTGCATTACATTCCCTTTGCCACACCCCCGAGTCTCTGCCTTGCAGGCCTCTCCAGGGAAGCTGTTCATGGCTCCTCTTTTCTGAAGAGCAAAGAAGAAACCCTTTTTCTTTCCCCCTGTAAACCTTCCTTCCTGGCAGGCAGCAATGATGATCACCTTGCTGCAAGTTCTTATGCTTCCATATTGGCTTTAAGAGGGTTTGCATGATGCTCTGAAGCTGCTGTTGGCTGTCAGACCATGGCACTGAGCCAGCCATGTGAAGCTGGCCAAGCTGCCTTGTCTTTGAGCCAGTGGACCCATTTCTTTGATATCCCCTGGATTTTTTTGTGTCTCTGGAGCTATAAAAACAAGCTTCTTTCCTTTGTGTCCCATTGTATGGCTTCATTTTCACAGAGGAAGGAGATTTTTATATCTTAAGTATTCTTCTACCTATCCCAAGAGATGCTAATTGTTCCTTTTAAAAACCCATTAGGCTTATTTTCTTTACTGGCATTTAAAAGGATGAAAAGTAAAATCCAGTAATGAAAGTTAGACTTGGAGTGTACCTAAGCCTTGAAGCAGGGGAGAACTGCTCTTAGGCTGTGCTGCTGTGGCTCTGAGGGCTCTTAAAAGATGACTTCTGTTTCTCTTTCTGCCCCTGACTAGTTTTGCAGTTGTTGGTGTGCTGTCTATGCCCTAATTCCTCCATCTGAAAATGTAGGAGCATGGAAAATATGCTGGGTTTGTAGGACCTGTGCAAAAACACTCTCAAACATCAAATTCTGCATCACAGTGCTCCACTAAGGGAAAGGAAATAACTGCTACTTGTAACAAGGAGTGATGTTCTCAGTGTTGTACTTGTGTGGAGTTTGCCCACATTTCACTCATCTTGTGCTCTCTCCCTGATCTCCACAGCCCTTCCCACTGGCTCTGAGTTCTGGAACAAGTTGTTTACAGCAACAAGGCCTATCTCCAAGTCCTTGACTTCAGTGCAATCCATCTCAGCTGCCTGTCAGGCCTTATTGTGAATGTGCATCCTCCAATCAATCCCAGACAAGAGAGCCTGTCCTGTGTGCCAGATTCTTCTCCCTCCCTGCAGCAGGAAGTGCTGATTAGCTTTTCTTCCTGCTCCTTCTAGGCAGGTTGCAGGTTCCTGCACCCAGAGCTGTGCTTCACACACCTCCCAGGCATCGCTGTGTTCTGAGAGGTGGCTCTGACAAAACCAAGACTACCTCAGCAAATGCCAAAGCATTTTTATTCATGAATCCATTACAAACTGTATGAGGCTTTCCAGCCCAGCCAGTGCTTTGAAGAATTTGAGTTCCTTGTGTGAGGAAAGCCCTGCAGAGATCTCTCTTCCACAAGGGTGGTTGCCCTCTGGAAAATGAGCATTTTTCTTGTGTTAAGAGCAGATATGCACGGGCTTTGTAGCAGGTTTAGAAAATCCCTCTTGGGTACCAAAATAAAATTCTTGCTGTCTATTTTAAGTTTGCCTTCCTTCTTCATACCTCTTAAACAGTACTTGTGGCTTCTTTTAAGAGATTCTCACTTGAGCCTGATTCTTTTTGGGGTGTTGAGAGCATCTCTTTGGGGTGCAAATGTGGAGGTCAGGAGCAACGTATTTGCTGGAGAGTGCTACAGAATGCTCCATTGGAATTGTGACTCTCCCAGAGCATCTTCTTGAAGGGAGGGTTTTTTCCCTCCGTTTATCCTCTTAGAGCTAACTGCTACAGCTCCCTGAGGTGTAGATTGTTTGTGGAGGAATTGGAGCTATGAGTATCACCCAAATTAACTTTCAAAGAGAAGCTACTGATAGAAGAGTTGCCTCTGGTGTTTCTTCCCAGAAATGTTTAGAGGTAGCAGACTGTCTTCTCCAGCTTGAGACCACTTCCTTCAATTAGATGTTATGGTGATTTGGGATAGCGTCATCTCTGGGAATGCTGGGGCATCTCCTGCTTTAATCCATTTTTGAGAATTTGATAGGGCCTGTAGGTGACACCTTTGAGACTTGAATTTGCCATGCTGCAGTTCATTTCTCTGTGTTAATTGTCAGCTGTCAGTCGCTTACATGTACCTGTCAAAACCTTGTTATAACAAGCTCATCTAGCAGCTACAAAACCAAGGCAGCTGGTGAAGAGATGGTTCAGGGAACTGTACACACCTGTGACACAATCGGAGCATTCCATTCAGGCTTGTCAGTTTTATTTACCTGGCATCATAAGTACAAACCAGCCTCTCAATGAAAGTGGCAAAATAGAAATTCCAGTGGCTTGCTGTATTATTCTCTGTTCAATTTTAGTTTCTCTTCTGGGAATTCACATAGTCACCTCTTGAGGGTTATCTGCCTTGATAGCTTTGTGTAGTGAATCTGTTCTCTTTTCCTGTTGTTGGAAAAACCTTTCTGGTACTGCACAACTGTCAGCACAATAGAGCCACAAGAATTTATATATTTTTTCTTTCCTTATGGGAGCAATAACAGTATTTTATTTAGAGTTTTTTTTGTTGTTCCCTAGAGTCATTCAGCACTGAAAAAAGACTCCTGTGCTGGGGTGGAGTACAGCAGTACATTGCACTTCACTCCAAGGAGTACACCCCAACATAGAGGCCACTGAGAATTTTTTGTAACGTACAGTCCCTGCAAGACAGACAAGCACTCAGCTCCCTGTCTTGTGCAAATTCAACATGGAGAGAGCGTGCATAGTGGAACCACTTTTTTCCTGCTGGAATTTGAATCTTGGTGTCATTTCTTAGGCCAGCCTGCTGCAGAAATGCAGGATGCCTAGGGAATGGGAAAGTGCCCACACTTGGCTGTTTGTGTAATTGCTGTGGGCTCAGCCACACTCATTGCTGATGGAGAGCTCTTGGGGTGGGGTAGGAGAGAAGAACCCTTTCTGGGTTTGCTGTAGTTAAGAACACATTTCAGTGTGCTGCATCAAGAGCTTGTGGCTGTCACCTGCGACTCATCCCACTTTGGTTTGAACTAGTCAGGAGAGGTTCTTAGATGCTCAGTTTTGCATCGAAGTTAATTCCATAACGTTGGGATTGGTTTATTTTAGCAAGACAAGAGATTTGTAAGAGCACTGTAGAAAAGTGTCTTTACTTGCCTTGTTGATAATCTCGCTGCAGTGGTCAGGCTGTGTGACCAGGAGTGGCAAGGGCCTCTGTGTAGCTTAGGAACAGCTCATTTCCCTGTGGGACCCCAGTCTTTCAGTTTGACTGATGTTCCCATTGTAGCTCTGCTCCAGGCACTCCTCTGCAATCTGTTCTCGGAAGGATCAGTGCTGCTCCTTTGGCCACCACTTCCTGCAGTTAAGGCTCCTTAGCTGGTGATTTCTGCCTGGAGGGAGCCATGGAGTGTGACTTCTGGAAGGAGCACAGATAACAAGCACCCATCTGTTCTTCTTTTCCATCCCTTCGGGATGTCCGGGTGTCCCTGGTTAGAATTCTTCTCTGGATAAGATATTGGAGGTGTCACTGCGGGGCAGTTAGGGCAGAAAACAATAGCAGGTTAAGTCCAAAAAACAAGATTGATCAGTGAGTACATCCCTGCTGTCAGTAAGGGGCAGAGCTGCTCGGGGGAGGTCAAGGCTAGTGCTGTAGCCCACGTCCCTTCAGCTCCTTCCTCTGATAAGCTTCCAGGAGAGCAATCCCACTTGCTCTTCTGGAAGCCTGAGTCAGAAGCTCCACTGAGAGGAAGGCTGCAAGAACCACAGCCTGTACAAGGACTTTGAAGCCTCTGTCCCTTGAGTGGTGGCTCTTCCTTGGCTCAGTGGGATGTTCCAGTACTTCTTTTTCTGTATTTGCTTTGTCGTTCAGCTCCAGCCAGTGTCTTCAATGGGTGAGTAAAGAGGCATTGCCTTATTTCTGTTTGCCATCTCTAAGGTTCATGGTGAGCCTTGGTATTCTTAGGTGAAAGATTGGAAGGTGGGAGAAATGCCCCTTTTGTTTGAAGGTGATGTGAAATTCCTTCCAGTTAGAAAGATTCTCCTGTTACAGAGTGTGAAGTCTCCCATACTGGAAGAACCTCTATTGCTAAGACACGGTGGGATTTTCCTCTCCCTTTGGAGGACAGACTCTATGAGTAGACCTTATATTGCCTTTTCACCTGCTTCCTTGACAAATCTGAACTGAATGTAGTGCCATAATGCAGTGCTGCTCCCGTTATTGGCTAGTTGTACTGAAGGAAAGATCTCAAGTTACACAACGCACCCAGCATTCATCTCTGCAGGATGGGGCACTCACCAGTGCTTGCTGGAGCTTGATTTTTCACTCAGTATAGCTGCTACCATGTCAGTCAGAGAACTAATGATAGCACCAAGCTTACAAATGGAAAAGCTTTGCTTCGAAGCTAGTGCTTGTCAGCCTCAATTGCTCTGGCCACGCAAGAAGCATTGAGGAGGAAAAGAATTGAGCCAGGAAAAATGAGAAGTAGTGAACTGGTTACAGTTATTGTTTTGTGCAAATCCCCAAGCTTCTTGTTTGAGGGGGGAGGCTTATCAGTCACTTCTCTATTTTTGTGGAATTTTTGTCTTAAAAAGGCAATTTAATTCATTCAAATGAAAAAAAAAACTGTGCTGCCAAAGGCTGCTTGGTGTCTACAGGGAGGCTGGTGTGGGGCAGCACTGGCAGTCCAAAAGTGGCTGTGAGGATGTGCAGTATTCCAAAGAGCACTGTCTGCTTTTTCTGCTTGTTTGCTTCTCCCTCACTCCTGCCAGAAGCTCTCAGGGGAATGAAAGATGTGAGGGAATGCTACCTCAATTCCCCTGATGTGCCTTCTTCCAGTTCCCTCTGAGCTGCTGCGTGTTCATCTCACTAAATTTTGCCTTTAAATTATCTCCTGGATGTTTAGGAGACAATGTAATCTTCCTAGATGAGCGTTCCCAGAATCTGTCTACAAAGGATATTTCATAATTAAATGAAAGCTAATGAGAGTGTTGGTATTTTTAGTGCTGCCCAGCTGGGAAGTTGACAGGGGATTCCTGCTTCACCTCATTTGGCTTTTAACACCACAAAAACCTTTTCATTTCAGTCAGTGACTCACCCTAAGGCCACACCAAATCCTCTTGTGGAAACCAAGGGAATGACACTGAGGGAAGCGCAGAGGAAGCTCAGTTCTATATTTTCCTTTTGGGAGAAATCCATCCAGCTTGTAGAGGATGGGATCTACAGCACTGCTGCTGCTGTCTGTGGTAAGGACAGGCAAGCAGAGGCAGGTGAAAAGAAGACTTCAGGAGGGAATGCCTGCTGAATCCCATCACAGATTCCCTGCTGCATTCCCCTCTCTGCTGCTCAGGAGAACCAGGCTGGTTGTGGTGGCCGTGAATCAGCTCCTCTGTGTGTCTGAATCGTGGCACTAGAGATTCCTTCATAACCCAGATCCACGCTCCCTGTGCCAGCTCTGCAGCACTCCTGACTCTGGCAGCTGTTCCTGCTTTTGTGCTGGGTCTGAGACCAAGCAAAATGTATCTGTGGCTGAGGAAGGAATGAGAGATGTTGTATTTGTGAGATAGCATATCTGTGGGACAGATATTTACAGACACAGCTAAATAAGAATGACTTGACGTCTGTTCTCTGAAGCACTTGTAGCTCCCACTTTAAAGTCAGTGAAACAGATGAAAATAATGAACCAGGCTCATTTGTTTTTCTAACAGAAAGAGCATAGTATTCCTCCCTCACCCAAACTCCATCACACTATTGTCAAAACAGCACAGCTTTAGAACTTCAAAAGAAATGTTCTGTGGAAAGTTGAGGCTGTTCCACTTTAAGATGTATTTTGTCAGAGTGAATGGTTTTATTAGCCTAATTTTAGGAAATAATAATCAATTTTCCTTATTTGGGGCAGTAGTAGCATTCCTTTTGCTTAATAGGGAATTGCTTGTCATGGATAAGTTGTGCTTAGGTATTAAATGTAATGCAAAATGGAACCTCTGGACTTCCAGTGTGGAAGCTGCCAAATGAGGGTTAATTAGGAGGAGATTGAAAATTTAATGAACACTTAAATTCTTCATTTATGTTCTCCCTATGGTACTCTCATATTTTAATTATTTGCAGAAGGTTCAGAAAGGCCTCTGAAAAGGGGCACGCTCCTTGAGCACGACATGAACAGACATGCACTTGCCAGAAAGTCCATGTGTTCATGTCTTGCACCCACAAACACTCACTTCACTTCACTCACAGACAGGTGATCTCCTGTGCAGATCACAGGGTTTGTGGGCTTGCAAGGAACACAGCTGTGTAGAGGGTTTAAGTGTTGCTCCTCAGAAGGCCCCAGTTCAGACCTTCCATTTAAGATTATGATTAAAAAGGTTTGGCAGCTCAGCTGTGAGGGCCTAGCTGTGGGTGGGTTTTAAAAGAGGCTGCATGAACTGTTTGAGATATACTCCTTTGTTCCAAGGCTGGGAGATTTACCAGTTTTCTGGTGAATTTCTCCAAGATGGGAGACTTCCCATTGACTTCAGAACGGGCTTGTAGGTGCTCAGTGCTTGAACCAAAGGCTTGTTGTCCTAGGCTAGATCCCAGGGTGTACTTCCTATGGCAAAATCATTACCTGGACCTCAGATGTGCTTATATCTTGTTTTTTCCTTGTCAGCTAAAGAGCAGGTCAGACTGTTGTATAATGTTGTACGAGCTCTGTTAATTTGCTTGTTCCTCCAAGACATTTAAGGCGAGCTGTCAGGATTTTCCACAAGGCAATGAGTTTGCCGGTGTCACCTTTTCTCCTCAGGGGTGAGAGCAGATCACAACGGTTCTGTTAAGTCAGGGATGGAGAAAAAAAAACCACTTTTGTAATTATCCATCAACAAGTCGGTTTGGTATCTACCAGCTGCTCTTTCTGTGTGTGCCCCAGCCCTGGACCCCTGCTCTGCCTACATCAGCCTGAACGAGCCCTGGAGGAACACGGAGCACCGCATCAACGGCTCGCACGGGCAGCCCACGTGCGACAGCGGCATCGACGGCGAGTGGTACCGCTTCACGGGCATGGCCGGCGACGCCATGCCCACCTTCTGCATCCCCGAGAACCACTGCGGCACCCACGCTCCCGTGTGGATGAACGGCAGCCACCCGCGCCAGGCCGACGGCATCGTGCGGCGCCAGGCCTGCGCCAGCTTCAGCGGCAACTGCTGCCTCTGGAACGCCACCATCGAGGTCAAGGCCTGCCCGGGAGGGTATTACGTGTACCACCTCACCAAGCCCAGCGTCTGCTTCCACGCCTACTGTGGCCGTAAGTCATCTCTCCGAGCCCCCCTCGGTCCCCCGGAGCCCGCCTGGCTTCTCCGGGTGGTGGTCTGTCCCTGGAGGATCAGCGATGCAGTTTTACCTGCTTTGTTCCTCTAGCAGGATTTTTCCACAGCTGACTGGTCTCAGTGATTTAATGCTCCCTGTGGGCCCTGAGGCTTGTCTTGGCACGTTACCAAAGTCAAAATTTGCATCTCTGATCTGCAGTAATTAAACTTGATTGTTTCTCAGCAGCTTCAGCAGCTTTCCCAACGTGGGTTAGGTCTGTAACTGAGGGGCCGCACACATGGTGGGAACCTGAAGGGACAAATCTTGTGCTTGCCTTGCATGCTCAGGGCTTTGTGCTGACCTTGTTCTTGTCATGCCCTAGATTTTTATGACATCTGTGATGTGGTGGATTGCCAGGACTCCTGCCTGGACACTGGTGACTGCACGTGTTCCCCGGGTACGACACTCGGACCTGATGGCCAGACATGCCTTGGTAAGGGTGGAAATAAGCTGTGCCACTTGCTGATGCTTTTCTTCCCTCTGTTTCATTGCTCACATCTCAATCCCTTGCCTTACAAAGCACTATAAAAAAATGACATGTCCTGAGAGGAGTTTTACCCTTTGCTGCCTAGAACTAGGACTATGTTTCTGTAAATGGTCCCAAGATAAGACATCCTGTGACTGCATCCATTCTGGTGCCCCTGGAGCTCCATGTTTGTGAGGCTGCATTTGCTTTCTGCATGGTTCAACTGCTGAAGGCAGTAGGAGAGTCTCTTTTCAAGATCATGGTGCAGTGTGGTATCACTGTGGTACTCAGGAAGTGCTGTGCAGTCTGGCATTAGAGATTTCCTCTTCCATGCTCTGTTGAATATTTCTCCTCCAAAAAAGGTTTTGCTGGCTGCTGTACGGCTGCACACTAAACTCCATCATACTTCCTGCCCTTTTGGGACACTGTCCAGGGCCTGGGGCTTGAGGAGACCAAAGAACTGTAAGTCCCACCACAGCTGCACTGGTTTTAGGCAGCATGACAGGGGAATTCAGGGAGCTGGCACTTGATGGCAGAAATCAGCATGGCCAGGAGGGAGGTGAGAGCAGAGTGGGGAATGTGGGCTTTGGAGATTTGTGGTGAAGGTCTGTGGTTGTGTGTGTGGTGCTGAGGGAGAGCGCCTGGACTGAGAGGTTGGGAAAATGATGGGACAAATCAAGGAGCTGGGAAGGGGTGGCTGTTGGAGAGCTGCAAAGCCACAGCAATGGATAGGAGGAGGTAAGGGAGAGAAGGGAGGAAAGGGTGTTTGGGAGAAGAGGAATCTCATCTGTCACTTGATTTGGTGGTGAAGCTGAAAGCAGAACTGGTCCAGGAAGCTGTGTGGCAGGTCAGTCTGTTTCATAGGGGTTACACCTGATAAAACAGGCATGGGTGGTTTCTTTCTTCACACACCTCATGTCTGTGAGCATCAGGGTGGGGCCCACAGCCATTCCAGTGTGTGGAAGGAGCAGCCTGGTCCTGCTGCAGAGTTAGACTTACTCCCAGTGATTCTGTGGAAGGCTTTTGCTAAAGCAGCTCCACTTGTCTGCAGCCAAGTGGCTGACTGAGCTCTCTGAGATAATTAAAAGCATTTATTGGCTGCTTCTGTGCAAGCCTTCCAGTCACAGAAGTGCCCTTGACAAGCACTAGCACTCAGTGAATGTGTGGCAGGCTCAGAGGAAAGGATTTCCTGCAGCAGGGAGGCACACAGGAGTCCTGAACCTGCCTGTGTGTGCTGCAGCTGCTTTCATCCCCCCCACAAGCAGGATTTCTGCACTGCCACTTCTCCTCGAGATTCCCAGGTGGCACAGCACCTCAGCTGGAATGATCACGCTGGTTCCCCTACCTGCAGGTTCTCTTGTGTGGCTCCATGATCTTCCTAATAACTTCTGTTGTGCTGAGTAATTGTGCAGTTACATCTCTGAGAGCAACTATGCCCTCCTTATGGAGAAACCAAATAAATCCCTGTTTGTCTTTCCTAAGCAGAGAATGTGCTTCCTTTCCCAGCTCCCCCAGAGAGAGGGACTGAAGCTGCTGCAGTAATGCAGCAGAGCAGCTGTGGCTGCCACATCCCTGGAAGTGTCCAAGGCCAGGTTGGATGGGGCTGGGAGCAGCCTGGAATAATAGCAGTGGATGGAACAAGATGAGCTTTAAGGTCCCTTCCACCCAAGACCATTCTGTGAAGGCTGAGCATCTCTGTGCCTCTCCTCAGTACATTCAAGAGTAGCTGATCCCGAGTTACATTTTCATTTAGGGGTTAAATAAGGTCTTAGACTGCCTGTCACACATCCACCAACTCGGTGCATTGCCTTTCACTTCTTCAATGCCTGGATCCTCTAAGCCATGGTTCTACTAAGCCATGGTTAAAATCAGCTCAGCACTGTCCCAGTCCAGTCTCAAGACAACCAGCCTGCACTCCAAAAGTGCTGCTTGTCACTGGGGGAAGAGTGGGGACAGAGATCTGTGTGTGCTGTAGAACTTGGAAGGACCAGTCAGGGGAATTTCTGGGCCCAGCCCTTGGCCAAGACAATCTCTAGGCACTTCTGACAGCCTCTCCATGCCTTTGCCAGTAGCCCTTTCCCTCTTCACCTTCTGTTTTTAAGCAGCTTTAGATTTATTTTTAGAAGTGAAAGTGTGGAGCGTGTCACATGTGTGAAAAACAGAGTGTCTGTTTGAGTCTCCTGGATATGCTTCCTACCTCCCAAAGCAAGGTACCAGCCAAGCCTTTGGCTAAAAATAGTCAAATTCACATTGCTTGTGGAAGGAGACACCACCAGCAGCTGCCAGCTGTGGGTACTGTGCATGTGTGGGACCACAGATGCCTGAGAGAACTCATCTCTGACCTTTTAAAGTGGTACTTTTCTTTTTTCTTAGTTTTAAGCTTCTGATAAATGCCAACTTCTAAGCTGTTTTGATGAAACCCCATGTGAACTTTAATTGATAACTTCAGCATCCTGGCCTGCCTAAGAGAAATCATTCATTTTGTCCCTTCCTCTCTGTGTGATTTGCTTTTTGCACACAGAGATTAAATCAGGTTGAGGAATTAGAATCTCAGAGAACAAAGTACCTTTCAAAAAGAAAAAAGGAGGGCAGACAGACGCAGAGCCATTTTAGCCTTTAAAAATAGTTAGGAAGAGTTTTCAGAGCTTTACCAAGAGATTCAAAAGCTACTATCAGTGTTACTCCTTGTAGTGAGATTATTCATTCCATTCCAGAGCTTGTTTTTTTTCAGATGAAAATGAGTGTGAGCAGAACAACGGGGGCTGCAGCGAGTTCTGTGTTAACCTGAAGAATTCCTTCCGCTGCGAGTGTGGCGTCGGGCGCACTCTGGGAAGTGATGGGAAAACCTGTGAAGGTGAGGCTTCAGCTAGCACAGGCTGCTGGAAACTCTATCAATCATTCCCTTGCAGCACTGGCTCTCTCTTGGCTCCTTGCACCTGGGATTAAATGTCACTGATATCACCTCTGTGCTTGCCAGAGGGGTTGATACTAAAATATCCCTCTAAGCAAGCAGAGAGAAATCTCCTTGTTGTTCTCGCCACCTTGTCCGTTTTTGTTAGGATTTGCTTGTGTTTATCTCCGTGGGGGAAAGGCAGCAGTGGATCTGCAAGATTGATTGTCCAGGCAGAACCTGTTGCTGGAGTTGTTGGGATTTGGCTCTGTAGATTTGTGGGGACAGATTTAGCAGCACTGGGTTTTGGCAGCTCACATTAGGTATGGAGTAATGCCATAACATTAGACTAGAGCATGAGGATCACTTTAGCCTCCCAGGATAGAGATTGAGGAGAGGGGGTGCCAATCTGCAGACAGAAGTTAAATTTGGGATTAGGGCAGCATTTTGCTCTTTGATGTCTGTGGGCTCTCTGCTCTGTGCAGCTGCCACAATTCCTTCACAGTGGTGGCACAGGCAAGTTGAAAACTCTTGATAAATTCAGACTTAGATGGCTTAAAGACCAAATTGTGGACCTGATGTGTTGTCACTAACAATATACAAACATCCCTGAGCAGAAATAGGCAAACCCAGCAGAAATTGATGTGTGCCTGATGTTTTCTGTGGTGAGCTGTGCTAAAAGCACTGTACCCCCTCACAGCAAAGGTGCTGTGTGGTGTTCACAGAAACTGTGGGGTTTCAGACAAGAAAAACAGCTACAGATGTGCTTCACTTTTCAGTTACCCAAAAGACCTAAATCTGCTCTCTGAGCTCTGCTGGTGCATCACTCATCTAGGCAGTGACACTTTCCTGGGAAATGCTGCTGTGCAGCGTGCTCCTTAAGTACCTGTCAAGTTGTGTGAGGCCAAAAGTGGTCTGTGGGCTTTGTTCCTGTCACATCCAGCTCTCTGAGCTGCTGGGGCTTCACATAAATGAGCTGTGCAGTTTTTATTCCCAAGTGCTGCACTCATCTGACAAGGCTGGAATAGTCTGTTTGGAAACTCATTTGTTTCTGCCATTCCCCAAGTTGGCTTTTAGGGCCTTTGATATATCATTTAATTTCCCTTCTGTACGAAGGATGGTGCCTTTCACAAGTTTAACACTGCTGCTGGGGATTTTTACAATCTTGTTAGTGAGTTTTATTTCTGAAGATGTATCCTCAGCTTTGTGAGCTGGTAGAGAATGGGATGTGAGATGTGAGCCACCTCACAGCTTGTTGCTAAAAAGAACAAATGCAAGTGATTTAGCTTGATTACCTGAGCTGGGGAGGCTGAATAAGGTTTAAAGTATCTCAAAATTTACATGATTATGTTTTACCCATTGCTTTGACTCGTATGGGGTGTTTGGGCTGTTATTTTCCATGCATTGTATAGGATTGAGTATAGGATTTCCATTCTTTCCTGTACATTTCAGTGAAAGCCACACAGTGATTTCTGATGGCAGGCTCAGGGAGAAATATTTTATATTTATGATTTGCTTATCTCATGTTCTGTTATTTTACTGACAACAGTAGTACTCATCTAACATATTCATCTCAAAGGGTTAAAAAAATCAAGCAGTTAAGGTTATTTGAAAGAAAAAAGATCATGATGCTCTACATGAGTAAAAATGTACAATTAAAAAAAGGGTCTTCATTCTCTGGGAGACAAACTATTGCCTTTAATTGTAAAAGTAGAATTAAAAAGAGGGTCTCCATCTCATTTTCTGGGAAACAAACTGTTGCCTTTGAGCTGTATTGTTCAGATTGTTGGTTAGTCAGGGGTCTGCTGTGGCCTGCAGGATGTGCTGATTTTCTCTTCTTTCTCAGAAATTGAAGGCTGTCACAATAACAATGGAGGCTGCAGCCATACCTGCATTGAAGTGGAAGGCACCTACCAGTGTGAATGTCCCAGGGGACTTGTTCTGTCAGAAGACAATCACACTTGCCAGGGTAGGTGAAGAAAATCTCCCCAGCAGCCTCTGTTCCCCAAGAGAATGTCTGAAGGAACATTTCTTCTTGTTTTTGCTGTCTTCTCTTAGTCTGTCCTTCCCAGTTGGGTTAATGGAGTTTTGTTACCAATGACAGACTGTCCAAAGGTGAGAGCCTGAAGATGTTGCTCTTCTCCCCAGGCAGGAGAAAAGCTACAGAGCCCAGTATGAGTGCATCTTGCATCACATTAATTGTAGGGCAGTGTTCCCTTACGACTAATACTGCTCAACATTGTGTTTGGAGTTTGTTTCCACTAACAGGACAGGACTGCTGGGGTACAATCCTTGAGCTTTTACTGCAGCATCAGCCTCATTACATGGCTGAGACAATAGGAAGATGGCAAAAGCTCATGCACAGCCAGCAGCAGCCAAAGATTTCTTTGTTACAGAGCATTTAAAAACTTCCAAGCCAATAGCACATTGCTAAAGCTTACAGACAGTTGTTCTAGCCAATGACTAAAAGTACATGTACACCTGCTTCACACAATGCTTGCTTGCCTTCTTTCTATTTACAATGTACAATAATTCATTATTAAGCTTAAAACCTTCTACTACCTTGCTAAGCATATTTTCCTACAGTTTTAAAGTCAATCTTAGCCAAGCCTAAAACTCAAGCTATGTCCTTGCTTGGTATACCATTGTAACTTTCTCTACTTTCAGACTTTGCAGCTGTAGCTAGCTCTCTGCTCTTTCAGTTTCTTAGGCCTGCTTTTACAGCATTCTGGAAATCTTCTTACCTCTACTATTTCCTACAAACATCTCCCATTATACTGCTCAGTGCACACCCCTGACAAATTTATGCTGTTAGAGCTGGCATTTTCCAAGCTTCAAACTTCAAACTCTCAGCTAAAGCAGACCAGTCCCTTCCAAGAACAGGGTTAAAGAGAGAGGCATGTTTTTTTCCAAGTATGTCAATCCAGTAAGCATTCCTGTGCCTTGAAGCAGGGCACTAGCTTTGATATCACGTGCTCCTGCTGCCCCTTGGAAAAGTGCCCAGGATGGCATCCAAAAATTGACTGTTGCTTCTGCAGTGTAGGGGCCAGGGCAGCGTTGTCCTTGGAGAACCTTCCATCTGAACTTTCCACAGGGAGTCCTTCATGCTGAGTCACTTGTGCCTATGGCATGCACATGGAATAAACAAGCTCCCTGGTTTTTGCAAAGATTTCTTTTGCAAATACATCCAGGCTACCAGCAGTCTGGTGTTGCCTGGTGTGCTCAGAGAACCTCCTGCAGTCTGATGTGCCACAGAGTGCCCAGACATCAGTGGGAGGGACAAATTCAAGCTTCGTGGTGGCCAAAAGGGCAGGTATACCTCAGAGAGGAAGTTGGAATGGTTCTGCTTGATGGATTTTCTGCTTTTTAAGCTTTTTAAAATGCAGGGCTCCCAAGGGTGAGCATTGCCCACTTGGAATCCAGCAGTGCTGGTGGGGAGGTGGAGGTGGGGGTTTCCAAGAGTTATGATGACACTCACTGATTGAAAGTCTGATTGATGGATACAGGCCAGAACAGAGCAATGTTTTTCAGTCCTGAGCCCCTGAGGCAGCCCCAGGCAGGGCTGGAAATTCTGGATTTCCCAGCCAGAGTTTCTGCTGCTGGTGAGGCTGCTAATGAGAGCAGCAGCACTGCTGGGAGCCAGGCTGAGGCTTAGGATACAGCATCTGATAAAGTGAAATTGCCTGTATGTACTTTTTCATTCATCAATTTATGTCCCCGTGCTGTGGCCTGGAATTCTGAGCAGATATGGAACTGTACCACACAATTTTTTGTGGCACCTAATCAGGTTTATGTTGGCTCAATTAACAGTGCAGGGTAGGCACAGTAGCCTGAAGCAATTGGATCTACAGCCTCTCCACCCTCCTCTGCACTGTCTCCACATTCAGAACAAACATTAATAATCTTTAACAAAAAACACAGTCTACGGGCTGCAATTTTCCCATAAAGATACCGGCCAGCAAAATACTTGGAATTTTGCAGATCATCCAAGAATTTGGCAGCCCATCCTAGTATCCCACCTCTTCCTGAAGAGAGGGATGAAATGCTCTTTCCCCCATGCCCTGCCTGAATTTTTGTGCAGCTAAGCAGGGTTTATGTTTGTAGCAGTGGGTCAGGGCTCCCCAGCACCAGAGAGCCTGTTCTGCTGAGCAGTCTGTGCAGGGAGATAACCTCTGCTCCAAGCAGCAGCACTTTGAAAGGCCAAGGAAGGAGCCAGAGGCTGGAATATGATGCCAATAACAACAGCAGGCAGAGAAATGAGCGTTGGACTCGCCACAGAAGCTTCCTCCCAGGGACAGGTGCTCAGAGGCATTGGTGCAAAACAGAGCTTAAAGTGGAAATGAGGAGGCTTTCCCAGTTCTCACAGGTGCTCTGAGAATAAGAGGTGAATAACTAAAATGTTTGACTGGCACAAACTGAGTGTTTACCCAAGTAGCCACGAGTTGGCTTGAGTCAAAAGGTTTCCTTCACTTGTTTCTGTGTCCAGGTGGTGGAGGGCACACAGGTCCTGCAGCTCCAGAGCACAGGGAAAATGGAATCTTTTCTTTCTCCCACTTTGTGCCAGTCAAAGACATGTAGAAACTGAGAGATCCTGAACTAAACCAGTCCTGAACTTCAGACAATTGCAGTTGGGATTCAAATCTCTTGCCCTGAATGTCACCTTTATAAAAGCAGTACATTTTTTTATTTATCAAGGAGTGGTAGAACAACGAGTCTTTAAATCCAGACTAAGCCAATCAGTTCTGCAAAGGATGTTCCTCTCTGTCTGCATTATGCTGTGTTCTCCAATTCCCTTTGTCTGCTCCTGAGCCATTTGACATGCTCAGTTATTCCCACTTGCCTTCTGCTGCCAGTGGAGGGAAGGTTAAGGTAATTTTTAGTTCTTTAAGCTTCTGTTCTAACCCAGCAGTGTCATTATGGGAATATATTGCTTTGGGAACTCTGCATACATTTTAGTGTATCACTTTGAAATGATCAACTTTTTATAAAAAAATCCTCCCTGAAGGTACTCAGAGGCTGCTGTAAATACCTGAGCTGGGACAGGAAAAATTTTAAAGGGGATTGAAATGCCTGTTTTTACAGTGTGCCTAATTTCAAATATCCAGACTCTTAAATTATATAATTAAGGATTGAAATTAAGGGAAGGCAGATCACAGGAATGTCAAGGACTGGTATTGCAATTAATTTTGGCAAAAATCTTGGGAAACTGGTATATTTGCAAAAAGGCTTTGTCATGGGATTTTAAAATACAATAAATGTAAATCCTGCAAAAGGTTTCTTTCTTCTAGCTGAAACCAGAATATATGCCACCAGTATGTTTGTCCTGTCTCCAACTGAACTGAATAATCCCAGGGAATATGTATACAGCAACTACTTTTTTACTGAAGATTATTCTCTCTTCCTTTCTTTTTTTATTTTGTCCAAGGTCTATTTTCTCCTGCTTATTATGTAATGAAATTTTAATTTTAAAAAATTCACACAGAGGCCTCAATTAAAATTTAAAGGTTGGAAGGAGGTGGAATGAGTGAGCTAATTGAGTTTGTTTGTCAGAGCTGGGTTTATTGCTTATAAAAAGATTATTATGGCATTTTGAGGTGTTTCCATTTTAGCTCAGAATCTATATGGAATTACTCTGCCTTGTTTCAGCGTGTTCTGGGTTTGATGTAAAATCTGATTAAGGGTCTTAAAAAATGGCTTTGCCTGGGGCGTTGTGAATTTGATACCCATATCTGGCAAAGGCTCTTCCCAGGACATCACAGTGCAAGAGCTATCAACCAAATCTGTGCTGAGTGTTAAGTGAAGCTGGAAAGCACAGCTAAGTTTCTGCTCCAAGTGCAGTGATTGTCTTCGTTGTTTTCTGAGGCACTGCTGTGGCTGGAGAATTTGGGGCAGTGGCAGCTCTGGTTTGTGTTGCGTAGGTGGGAATGCAAGATGGGTAGTTAGGTTACTGTGGTAGGATCATTATCATAAATGCTGTCTATGATTCCCCTGATTATACCTGGTATAACCCTTCTCCAGCTCACTGGTAGGTTTGTAGCACACACTGTTGTTCTGGGGACTTCTCTTGCAGTTCCAGTGCTGTGCAAGTCCAACTCTATTGAGGTGAGCATCCCAAAGGACCTGGTTGGAGGCCTGGACCTCTCCCTCATCAACACTTCATGCAAAGGCGTGTCCAATGGCACTCATGTCAACATCCATTTCTCCCTGAAGTCCTGTGGTACCGTTGTAGATGTATGTATGCCTACTGCCCAGTCTCTGGGATTTGGGGGTTTGGCTGTGGCTTACTTGGGGAACAAAGCTGATTTAGCTGCACCCTCAGAGCCGTTTTCTGTGTTGCCATGCAGCTGCCCTCAGAGTAGACCTGGGCTGGCTTTCCACAGTCAGAGAGCTTGTTCCTTCTCCCCTCCAGCAGTGTGTCTGACAGCATGGGTGCTGCTTTCTGCTTGCCTCCTGCTTCACCAGGGTAGAAGGTAGAAGTGTCCTCACTCTTCATCCTTCTGCTGAGACAGATTCTGATAATATTTGAAAGGTTAAACTGGCAGCTGGTCAATGGCTCACCTTAGCAGAGGGGTAGCAGAAGTGTGGTGCATTGTAGCTGCCAGCAGACCTTCGCTGGTCTGTGAGGATGAGCAGCATCATTCTGGTTGTGGGGTGTAAATTCACAAGGTGGGCCTTCAGTGGCTACTCTGAGTGTCAGCCCAGGGAGCTCTTTCTCAATGATCCCCCCTTTCTTTGCTGCAGGTAATCAATGATAAAATCATTGCCACCAACCTGGTGACTGGCTTGCCCAAGCAGACTCCGGGGAGCAATGGGGACATCATTGTGCGCACCAGCAAGCTGCTGATCCCCGTGACCTGCGAGTTCCCGCGCCGCTACACCATCTCCGAGGGCTACGTGCCCAACCTCAAGAACTCTCCCCTGGAAATCATGAGCCGCAACCAGGGCATCTTCCCCTTCACTCTGGAGATCTTCAAGGACAAAGACTTTGATGAGCCCTACAGGGGTGATCTTCCCACCCTCAAGCTTCGGGACTCCCTGTACTTTGGGATTGAGCCCTTGGTGCACGTTAGTGGACTGGAGACGCTGGTGGAGAGCTGCTTCGCCACTCCCACCTCCAAAATTGATGAGATCCTGAAGTACTACCTGATTCAAGATGGGTGAGTTCACTGTTCCCTCTCTTGCTGGCAATTTAGAGGGAATTGGCAGCGGGGCTGAGTTGTCTGTGTGATGCAGGAAACACTGTCCCCCTCTCCACAGCAGCCTGTCTGTCCTGGTCATAGCAATCACCAGCAGCCATCAAGCTGAAACCACCCGTCCCATCAAAAGTAATTGGGAGAAACAGTGGGAGGCAGTGAAAGAGGTTCCTCTGAGTGCAGCCTTTACAGGATGTATTTCCCTGTCACTAGCCTTGTGGATAATTGAGTTGGCTCCTGTAGAAAAGATTGTCTTTCCTGATACCCTCTCTCTGCCAAGCCAATGTGCAGAACCCCCGTGGCCCTGTGCTGCTGCCAGGCAGCTGCCGCAGCAACTGGAGTGAGTTTCTTAATTATCTCATAATGGCCTTATTATAGCATGAGCCAGAAGAGCCCATTGCTAGTCCTGGTAGGAGCTGCAGGAGAATCCCTTACTTTGCTCTCTGTGATGCCTGTCAGTGCAATAAACTTAGGGTCTTTCAGGTTGGCTATAATTTTTTAGGTATTTGGGGTTAGTGATCATTCTAGGATATGCTAAAAATAAATTTGTACAGATCTGTGGGTTCGCTGTTGTAGTGGTTTTTGCATCAGAGGTTTGGGGAACCTTGCTGTGGAGTCAGCTGTGGCTCCTGAGATGATCCCTCTTTTCAGACACTTCTTTGGGTGCTGAAATGACTGTGCAGCATTGCTGTGGAGTGTTTGCCTCCAACTGCTTAACCAGAGGAAATGTCATAGTTGTGAGGCAGTCTGCTGTTCTCTAGGGAGGGAAATCAGCCAAAGGAATATCTAAGACATACCCAAGAGTTGTAGCCTGAGAATCAAGGGACAGTGCTTGTGTAAATCCTGTATGTTGCCTGCCAGACCGTTTAATGATGACAACAATCATGTCCTCAGCTGCCAGACTAAATCATCCACTGTTACAGCTGCTGCTGGCAAGTCCTGTGTGGTTGTCTTGTAGCAAAAGGGTCCTGCAATTTAAAGTACTCAAAATTACTCTTTTCATTTCCTTCTGACAGAGGATTCAGCATTAGTGTGCTCTCCTTCCATGCTAAGCTGCAATCCTTCTGTGCCCAACATTTCTGGGCTTTATGAGCAGATCTGTAATGGAAGAATTGATTTTATCAACTCCCTGGCTTGTCTGTTCCCATGGACCCTTCTCAGAGTCAAGGCCTCAAATATTCATTCCTTTCTCCCCATGAGTGAAAATGATGGGATTCAAAACAGCAGCCAAACCTGAGCTGCATAGAAAAAGGAGAAGGCAGGAAATGTCATCTCTTGAATTCACCCTAGCACTGGTTGGAGGATTTATGGCACCAGCAGTCCCTTGGTACCTGC
Source organism: Chloebia gouldiae (assembly GCA_003676055.1). Classification (NCBI taxonomy): domain Eukaryota; kingdom Metazoa; phylum Chordata; class Aves; order Passeriformes; family Passeridae; genus Chloebia; species Chloebia gouldiae. The sequence continues at coordinate 435,657 of QUSF01000053.1, forward strand.
AGAGGGCATTAAAACTTCACTGAAGGGAAAAATGCTCCACTCTGCAGCCATCACTGCAGGCTCCAGTGATTCAAAATTGAATTACCTGAATGCACTGTTAAGTTGTCCCTGCTCCAGACGCTTCTGTAATAACTCAGTTTCCTTCTAGAAATCCAGCCCCAAAAGCCCATGGCAATAAAGATAGGGATTTTTATCAGTTTATGTAGGATCAGACCTGCAAGAGTTAACTGCATAATCCAAAGGAAAACACTGTTTATATTGGAGGGGGATATACCTTGGACTGAGGAGTGGGGAAATTCCCTCTACTGCTCTCTTTTCTGTTAATTCCCTGCCTTCTGAAAACAAAGGCAGTGACCGATGGCACAGCTGATAAACACTGGAGCTCTCTGGGGCAAATGGAGCCAGGTCATGTCACTGCTGAGCTCAGGAGCTGTGGTTCAGCAGAGCACAGGGTGGTTAAGGTAGTTCCATTGCAGAGCTCATCTTCTTATGCCTCAGGCTGCCCTGTTTGCTAGGCTGAAGTGGATATTTCATTGTGCAAGCCTTCCTTTCAGCCTTGCAACCCTGCATAAGAGGGTCAGACACAGCTGCCATGGCACTGCTGCTCTGCTCCCCAAACCTAAACACATTTTGCTCAGGGATAGGGTGCTTTTCTCCATATCCTGACCAGGCCCACCCCTTTTCCTTCCATACCTGTCTCTTCTCACCTCTCCAAAGTGGGCAGCAGGGTCTCTCGGGGTTTCCTAAGAGAATGGGATGTAGTCTGGTCCCACAAATGCAAAAGGACTTGCCCATGTGACTCGTGAGGTTTCTGAGCTGGTTTTGTGTATTTATCTCTGATTCCTTTGTGGTGTTCTTCCACTTTCCCTCTCCCTACCCCCAGATCAGTAGGTTTCCTTCCACCAGTGTGGAGGACCTTTGGAGAACCTGGGATTTAGGAGTCAGTTTGAACCAGTGTCCAATAATCATCACAGTTTATGTGCTCACAAATGAGAACATGCCTGTGAATTGACTTCATGGCCCTAGAGCTTGGCCACTCACCTATGAAAAGTCTTTAGCTGTTATTCCTTATGATCAGATGCCTTGTTTATAAAGGAATTTTGGCAACTTAGACATTCCCAAATGTTCCAGTGAAGGCAGAACTGCTCTTTTACAGCTGAACGTCAGACATCAGCATTGCTGACGATGCCATGCACATTTCTTGTGTAAAGTTGGGAGCTGAAGCTTGCTGCAAGAGCAAGGCTTTGACCTACACCAGTACCTCTTGTCTCTTCCACTACTGCTTTGGTTTTGTTGTTTTGGGTTTTTTTTTAATATGTTTCAAAGTCCATATTTTTGGCATTAACTTGCTGGAAAGGACAAGCTACATTGCAATGCAATTTCACAGCAGCATCAGAGCCTCTCAAGATGCTTTGCAATAATCAGCAGTAATTATTGAGCCACCATAATTTTTGTCTGTCAAACTCTAAATAGGCTGTAATAGTTTATAAATATACTGCACCTAGAATGTAACTTGTTATAAAAGCAGCTTATTTTCTTGCAGTTCTGCGACCTCTCTTACAGTCCTGCATTGCTAGTGATGGAAAAACTGAAATTATAAATTTTTGGTGTAGTGAATTTAAGCTGTTTGACCAAATCCAGCAGGAAGAAAAACGTAAATGATATAAAGCAAAGTAAACCTAGATTTTTGTTGTTTCCATCATCTGTCATATTTTAGTAATGTGAGTGCAGGAGTAATGTGAGTGCAGGCTGATTCATTTTAAGCATAATTTATGTGCATATCTATGTGTATACAGTGAGTGCATGGCACATTCTGTAGTGTGTAACACTGCAGGCTGTTGCACAGGGAGGTGAAATGAGGACAGACTTGCCTGCAGCTCGCTGGCAGTCCCTCTCTGAGGGGACTGGGCCTCGTCCTGCCAGCCCTGTGCTGCTGAGCTCTTCCCTGTCTGGAGATGCTATTAGCAATGCTGCTGTTTTTCCCCATCATTCCCGACTTTTCTCCTGTGGCCAAAGAGGAAGTAGCAGAAATGGTAGCTGAGCCTGAGAGAGCCAATCCCTCCTTTTCTTTCTCTGCTTAAGTAGGCTGGAATGTCTTTTCTCTTTCTTTTTTCCATTTCTGGGAAACGCATTAAAGCCTATCCCTCTGCTCTCCTCAGCTGTGTTTCTGATGATTCCGTGAAGCAGTACACGTCAAAGGACCATCTTGCCAAGCACTTCCAGGTTCCTGTGTTCAAGTTTGTGGGCAAAGACAACAAGGTAAGATCAAAACTCAACTCTTAGGTATTTCATCAGCTCTGATATGACTGAGGAGTCTCAGCACCAAGCTGGAAAAGGGTTATGAAATGGCTGGCCCAAGGCAGGTGCTGCTGTGCCTGTTCCAGGAGTTACACCTCACAGGAGTTTGAGAAAGGTACTTCAGGGGAGATTGATAAAAAGAACTAAAATGAAAATATGAAGGACAGTTTTGGAACACCAATGCCACAGCACACTAAAATTGTTGTTGCTTCCAGGGTGGTGTTGGTTGGCCCCTTGTTTGCTGGGTGAGAGAAGTGTTCTCAGTCACATTTCACAGTGCCCTTTCTTTAAAACAACACAGTTTTTAGTTTGGGATCTCTTCAGCCTTCTCTAGCTCTTGTGAGTTCAGATGCCAGCACTCCAGACAGAAGGCCACCATACTGTTAAATTCATATGAAACCAGGCTGTCTCTCTAGGGCAGCAGCTCTGTAGTGGGAACACAGTGGAAGGATAATGCCATTTTCCTAATGCAAATAGCTTTCCTTTCTGTCTTGGAGGAAATTAGATCTTCGAGTCATTGCTATGCTCAGCCAACACTGCCTGCTCCAAAAGGTATAAAGCTGCTGCTCCAGCTACTGGAGAGCCCCAGTAGGGTTAAACCAGATGAGATCTTCTAAAATTCAGAATTTTCCTTGGCTTTCTGATTACCCTTACTGCCTCCAACCTGCATCCTCCCATCCTGCACAATGGATTCTGCTTCAAACCTCTCCAAGTCTTTGTGGCTGCTGCTTGCAGGGATCTTGCTTGCTTTCCTGGTCATTTACAGGGCAGGGAGCAACAATCCTGTCACTGCCTGTGCTGTGCAAGGAGAAAAGGCAGCTGTCTCCTTGCTCTTTGCAGTCTCCCTCTTCCCTCAGCTTACCCTCTCATCACCCTGTGTTTTCCTCTTTCTTCCCCTCGGTTTCCTGGCTTTGTTTGCCGAGCTCACTTGAAATTCTCTTGCACATCTCCATCAGTCCTTGCGAGGCTCGCATTCTCAACACGCAGCTTCTACCAGTCCATGTGAGCTCTTCCAAGCTGATTCCTGCTGTTTTCATCCCTTCATCTGGAGGATCATTTCACACCTTCCTGTTCCCTGTCTCCCCACTCTTGCCTGTGAGAGCTCAGCCAGGCTCTCTGGAGAGAGTACACAGGAAACAGACGGCGCGGCCGTTGTGGCTGCGGGCGGCGATGCTGGACACGAACCGTGTGCCCCAGGAATGCTGTGGCACTGGCTGTGGCAGCAGTGCCAGTGGTCAGAGCTGGGCACTGACCCTCCTGCTGTGTCCCCACCTCAGGAGGTGTTCCTGCACTGCCGCATCCTCGTGTGCGGGGCGCTGGACGAGACCTCGCGCTGCGCCCAGGGCTGCCGGAGACGCGTGCGCAGGTCGGCCGAGCAGCAGGAGGAGCAGCGGGACAAGGAATCTGTTCACGTGGCAAACCACATCCTGACAGGAGGCCCCATCAGGATCGACTTTGATGACTGACACCCACCCTCTGGAACAGCATCCCTGGCCTTCCTTATCACTGCCTTCTGTTGTGGTTGTTGAGAAACCACAGGTATTTGTTAAAGCCCCGCTTGAACCTCAGGACTCATTTCCTTAACTCTGTGGTGATTATTTGTCAAGTTGGGTTTGGGCCCATGAGGCAGCCCTTGGAGTGTGACCCGGACTGCAGAACAGTTTGCTTTTATCTGCATTTCTTCCCAACAATTCTTTAGCTGCAGGGACCCTGTTTCTTTGCAGGCCGGAAATGTTACCCAACTTTGCCTTTCCCTAGATCCACCTACAGGCCCCAGGACTGTTTGTCCTTGACTAAACAAATGTTATCCAAACCCTTCTTGCATCAGACAGTACAAATAGTATCATAGCTGAGTGTGTTTGCTGTGCAGCTCTGTGAGTGATGCTGAAGATTTCAGGTGATTGTTAATAAAAGCATGTATAAAATATATCTCATCATGTGTAAGTTCCTTGGAGTAATGCAATTGTCATTACAGGCAACTAAAGCTCAGATCTATCACAGGCACATTTAACTGTCATTTTAAATAGCAAAAACTATTTAATGAGATTTGATTTTTTTAGTGGTTTCTGATAATTGCATGAAGTTTAATAGTGTTTCCTCCTGTATTTAGTGTATCATTATTCTTCTCCCTCTTCTCCCACCACCAAAAATGCCTTTCCTAAGCACTATTATTAAACATCTGTACAGACCCCCCTCCCACGCATGCTGCTGCCAAGTGTTTGTCTGGAAGGTGAGATGCATTGCCCTGGTTAGCAAGGTTGTGGTTCCAACAGAGGATTAGAGGAATGCACATTAATTATTTATAGCAATCACTGGTAATGTGGGCAGTTCTCAGGACAGGGCTGTCCCCAGTGAGCCTGGTGACAGGAGACACGGCAGCATTGTCTGAGTGGCCATGGCAGGGACACAGTGACTGGTGATGGTGGTGGCATCATGGTTGTCAGGAATCTTTTTGGGCTGCCAAGCTCCTTCTGAAGAAAATACAATGGATGTGATCAGCTCCTCTGGCTCAGGCTCACTGAGCTGTGTGGTAAAGGATTAGGGATGTGGGCTGGAAGAGAGGAAGCACAGCCAGCAGTGAAGGACAACGTGGGACAGGCAGGGCTGGAGGATGAGGGGAAGGATCCGTCCCCACCGGTGGCAGTGGCTCTGCAGTGCATTCCCAGGGTTTTCTGCAAGAAGTTCCTCAGTGTGCAGCTCTGTCCTGCGTGGTTGGAGGTCTGCTGGAAGCCCCCCAACCTTCATCACCTGTGTTCTGCTTTGCTTGGAGCAGCCACATTACTGCAAAAGCCAAAATTTGCTGCTGCTCTCAAATGGGAGTGGAATCCATTTGAAGGGACCATTTAGAAGGGAGGCACAAATCACCTCAAACATTTCAACTTATTTCACAGATTTATTTGTTCTGGCAAATGAGATTCCATTGAGGAATGAACATTTAATGGCTGAGAGTTTAATAATTTTTCTGAATAGCTTCATGGCTGCTTTTCTAATCTTGGAAATAAGTGTGTGTATGTTACAGTAAACAAAAATATTTCTACGATGATAAGTAGGTATAATGGAAAGACACTTTTTGTGTGTTACCCAACCATATGTGAAAGAAAAAGAAAAGAGAAAGGTTTCTCCTAGGATTGCTGTTCTGCTGATTCACATCTGCATTAGGACCACAGAGGCAATTTCCCACTGTCTCTTCTCTGTTCAGGCAGCCTCCACTAAATATATTTGTTTAGATAAAACAAGAGCTGGGAAATGAAATTAATTATCTGGTGCCTTCTGGAGAATCAACTGGTCTTGTTTGTTTATATGGAAGCGATGTGGGGGGAGTGATGGAGGGAGAAGTTCCTTTCCTGGCTTATTTCAGTTATTGTGCAGATTATTCGGTTCTTCCTGACGAATTTATGTGGAGCAGCTTTTCCACTCTGCAGTTGAAAACAATCCTGCCAATGCACAAAGTCAAGAGGAAGCCATAGGATGAGCAAAGTGGTGTCTTTGTGTCCAGAGCAGGGTGGAATTGAAGATGACCCAAGGTTCATGCAGCAACCTGGAGAATCCTGTGATCAGCTGCTTCCATGGCTGTACATCACGGGATAGCAGGAGTGACACGGAGGGGAAGCAAGTTTTAGTTTGGCTGCAGTTTTACTGGGGTTTATGTGCTGGTTTGCTCCTACACGGGATTATTTGCTGGAATCATTGCCACCACTTGAAGGTTCAAATATTTCCTTGTAGAGCCACTAGTGGGTTTTTCACGTTACCACAGTGAAAAATGAATTTATTCAGTAGCTGGCCTGCTTGGGGTGGTCTCTAGGGTTTTGGGATGAATGGTGGTCTGAAAGCAGGGAGAAATGATGATTTATCTTAGCGACGTCCCCAGCACCATCAGTGTCTGGGTACAGAGATTTTGTTCAGAACCCTTTGATTTCCCCAGTGTATGTCATCACCTGCCAGCAGTTGCTTGCCTTTAGTCTGATATCTTGAACTCTAAGATAATTTAAGATATTTGCCATGCAGTCAGCTACTGAACATAGACAATATAGCTATTTTAACTTTGTTGTTGTCATTTAATCATAGGAGTAGGTTCACATTTCAACTGGCCACAGGCACTATTTCACCAACAGAATACAAAGTTTGGGCAGTGTCTGGAATGAGGAATGTTTCCTTTCCCATCCCTAGCCAAAAGCAGATGTTTCTTAGCTGGATATTCAAGGCTGTGTGTCCAGCCTCATGCTCTGACAGAGCGGTGAACCTCAGCAATGCAGAATTCCCTCTCCAGTGGCATTAGCCCAGCTAGGAAAGGCTGTCATTACATCTGAGCAGTTGAAATCCTCTGTGATGGAAAACATCCCAATGCACCTCACACAGTCACTTCCATTTTCCTGGTCTGGATACCAGGGGGCTCTTGTTTTTCCAGCCCACTTGGGGCCAGCTGAATGTCTCATTGCTGTTCACTGTAAGGCAAGGATGACTGGCAGGAATAGGAATACAGGACTTAAATAATTTATAGCTCCATGCATACATTTTAAACCCATTTAAACTGGAAGAAAAGCAACCAAGGCAGACTCTTTCCACTCTTGTTAAATCACCCTTTTGCAGCCTTAACTTCTCTGTGGCAGATGGAAGAACATAATCATAAATATGTTTGCAGGAGCTGCTGAAATATTTACGTGGCACGGCACGCACACACCCAGTAGCAACATCCTTCCAACAAGAAACCCAGCTGAAAGCTGTCTGCCAGTGTTCTGTGGAGGCAAAATGCCATGCACCACTTTAAATTCTGGTTTTGCACGCAACAAAAGCTCCCCATAACAGATGGGAGTATTAACCACGTTTTAGAAGGAATGGTGTCTGAGGCTGCTGATAGCAGCCCCACAGAGGTAGCACATAAGTCTTGTCATCTGACAGATAAGGCTCCAGAATTTCTCATCCAAGGCAACTGTGAGCCTCCTGTTTCACTCGTGCAAGAGATGGAGGTGGATACCCAGCCATTTTGTGTAAAAAGGGATCCTAAGGGCAAAGCTTTGTTAAATGCTGTAAGAGAAAAGTAATTAAATACATGTGGATGACACTGGCAAAGAAAAGTGGCTTCCTCTCCTGAGACTGGGGGAGAGGGCTGTGATTTCACATCTGATAAATGGTGGGCTTTGGTCCTGAATATCAGTTGTGTACCACAAACACCTCAAGCTCTTCTCCTTAACTCATGCTTAAGAAATCTCCAGATGTCTTAAATCAGTTTAGGATCCACCAAGTATTTAAATATGCAGGGTTGTCAGGGTGTGTAATGACAGGATGGAAAGTGTCAAGAGATGGGTGTGAGCAACGTACTGAAAGCAAATTACCCCTCTTCAGTCTGTCACCAGCAGTGCAGAAATGTACATAGCTTATCCACGGACTGGGAATTTCATGGGGCTTGCAGAAACCTAATGCCTTGCACTGCAAATTAGGGAGTTCCAGGGTGGGGGGAGGTAATAGTACGTATTTAAGGTAAGTCCTGAGTTTATAAGCAGCGCTGCATCCTGCTTGCCTTGGCGAGAACTGGCCTGGGATCCTGTGGGCCTGGGAAGGGGCAGTGTGTGGAGCTGCCTCTGCGGCGGGCAGCAGGCACGGCTGCCCTCTGTCCGAGGGCTGGCTGGGCTGTGCCGTGCCCGGGCTTGCTGCGGGTGCCCGTCCCGAGGGCTGACAGGAGTCACTGTGCTGCAGAGGGGCGCTGCCGCGGCTGGCCCGCGCTGGTGGCTGCTCTTGCTCACAGTTCGTCGCGCTCTTCCTCGCTGCAAATGCAGGCGCTCCTCTGGCTGTTCATGAAGGGCCGGCAGCCCAGGGTCCAGACAGCGTTGAACACCGTGTCTGCCATGGATTCACAGGCTGTGGAGAAGGACACGGTGGCCAGGTAAGGACAGGAAACCCTGAGCGCCCCAGCCCGAGCCCCGCGCTGAGCTCCGTGGGGTTTGCCGTTGGGAGCGTGGGCTGTTGTCTTTTCTCTCTGAGAACTGCATTTTTATAATCCTGAGGTTCCCTCTTCTCTTCTCCCCAGGGTGGCATTAATTTCTCACCCCCCTAAACCCCTCCTTTCTTGCCTCTTTGAGGTCCTACTGGTTGATGGATCATCTGGGGCTCTGCAAACAACACTGTTTACCAGATTTCCCAGGAGGCCTCCACATTACTACTTCTCCTCTCAGTTTGGCCTATGGCCACTATTAACCAACATTTCTGGGCTTTTTTGGGAGTTATGATGCCAGCTGCCAGCCAGCATGAAAAATCTTTCTTACAGCAGCTGGAGCAGCTGACTGCTTGACTACTAGCCCCTCCACATCCCAAAAACAACCCTGAAAGTGCTTGTCAATAAATAAATAGGTTGATATTATGTCTTTAGGATTTATTTACTGGCAGCAACACTGATAGCTGTATGCAGGATGAAGTTGGGAAAGCCTTGCCTTTGGGACTGTTTTCTCCTATCTCAGCCTCTCCAAACACCTCAGAGCTCCTGTTCCTTCAGGAGGCTGCTCAGTTGGCAGGCACTGGAGAGGATGTGGTGAGTCAGTGGGAAAATCGAGGTTTTGAATGCCAGATAAGAGCTGGGATGGCTGTGGAGGAGGACTGTGACAGGAGCTGCTCAGAGCAGCCCTGGGGACAGGATCTGTAGAGCCCAAGGTGAGGGGAAGATGGCTCAGAGGTTCACTGGTGCTACCTGTGCCTCCTAAAGCAGCCAGGACAGGGATGCTGGAGGAATCTGCTCCTGCCTGGCAGAGGTGGCTTGGCTCAGCCCAGGAGTGTGGGCTCTCTCCACCTTAACTCCCTAGGATCTAGGTTTGCTTTGCTGCTGCAAGCAGAGGGCAAGAAGGAACCATATGAAAAAGTGGAAAATCTGAAGAGATGGGAAGGAATTGGCTGTGTGAGGAGCTGTTGATAAGGGTGACTATGAAAGTTTGGCTGTGCTCAGCCTGTAGCACTTATGTCTCAGTCCATGTCTTTGATTTATCTTGCTGGCCTGGGCACTCTTTCCATGCATTTATCTGTGACCAGGTAGGAAGCTATCTGCACTAGTGCTGCAGACTTCCCATGTGTCCTAATCAGGTTGCACCTTTGGAAAACAAATGCATATTTAAGGATACCTCAGAGCAGGGGGTCAGCAGAGCTTACCAAAAAAGCTCTTCTCAGACTCGCAGGCTGAGGCTTTTTAAATTAGGCAAAACCAGGATGGCACTTGAGCTGCTGGCACATCACTAGAGCTTGTTAGCTCTTCTGAGTCATCCAGAGCTGCCTGCAGTGGCTCAGCCATTACCCAGACTGGTGTGTCCCTGGTGCCATTATCATCATCTCTTACCTGTGACCAGATCCCTGAGAGCCCTGTCCTTGGCTCTCACTTTTGCTGGCCACATAAAGGTTTCAGTGTGTGCCTCACTGGCCCTGGAAGGCTCTGTGTGTCCCATTAAGGTTTCTGGGACTGCCTCCAAGTTTTGAAGGAATTATTTCCAGGATTTGTGTTTTTTTGCACACATTGTAATATTTTCTAAGTGCAAATAACCGTAGGTCTGTAGCCTTGGGACAGAAGTGTGTGTAGGAGAGGGCAGATCTCTGTGTTCTCACCCACCTGTGACAAGTGCAGTTCAGAGATGCTGCTCCCTACTGCAGAGTTGTGCTTCTTTTTGGCAAGGAAGGGGCTCCCTGCACTGGGGATGTGAGGCAGGGTCCTACCTTGCACCTTGGAGACGAAGCCCAGGCTGCGCTTGAGGTCGGAGCAGATGGAGTGGAGGCACCAGCGGAACTTGGCGTCGCAGCGGTACTTGTTGGCCCCACAGGTGTCATAACAAATGTCCAGCTGGTTACAGCACTTGGTCATGGCAGGGATGCCCAGGTCTAGCTGGGGAAAGAGAAAAGAGGTGTCCCTTGGCTGGGTTCTGGCCTCAGGCTCACACAGCTGTGATGGGGTGAGGTCCAGCTGGCTCCTTTTCCAGAAGCTATTCCTGATAGCTGGGGCAGCAGGAAGGAATGTGTGCTGCTCCCTCACCATCTAAAGAAGGATGAGGGAGCAGCCCAGTGGTGTCAGTGGTTCAGGCTCAGTGCAGGCTTCATCCCATTCTCTTCTCCTCTCTGTGTCCCAGGGAATCAGCGTCTGGCAGAGAGGTGGGAAACAGCCCCACCATGACCATTTTCTAGTTTTCATTTGTCAGAGAGCTCCATGTCCTTGCCAACGGTGGCAAAGGCCCCTTTTCTCTTTTCCTCTTTTTCCCACAACCTGACAAGGTCCTGCTTTTTGGCCTAATAAACATGCCATAAGTATTCTACTGCCTTATTTCTCAGAGATGCAATTGAGGCCAAGGACAAACGCAGCATGGTCAGGGGAGTTCTGCTCCCTGTAAGCTTAGCTAATGACCCTGGAGGTGATGGAGCAGAAGGCCTGTCTGCTGGAGAGACTGTACTTGTTAGCTTGTTATGAATTATTCCTCTTTTTGCCCTTCCTCATGTAAAATTTAGATTAATTGTTCCTTCATTGCACTGGCAATTGCCTGGTGCAGAGGAAGCACCACAGAAATGCCCACAAGCTTTGCAGTGAAATAGAGTTTCAGGAATTAAACCGAACATGAAAAATGGGCTGCAAGGAGGGAGATTGTCAGGGCAGGAATCTGCCTAATTGCTGCAGACTCTGTGAGGAGTAATAATGCATGAGCTAAGTAGGAATCCCTGCTCTGAGAGCCTCCTGGAAAGGCTTTTCCTGGTGATTCCAATATGATTTCATTAATTGCCTTTAAGATAACGAGCAGGTGCAGTATTAAAGCCTGTGGGTTTCATTCAGTGCTTGGCAGAGGCAAAAAGTGTGGGAAGAGGTGAAGGGGCAGGTGTGGAGGATGCACTCAGATATTGCTGTGTGCACACAGGTTATTGTCACCGAGCTGCCCAGCACAGCCCAGCCTTTCCCTTGCCCAGAATGATGAGCTGGTGATGTGAGGGAGAGCTGCATCCTTTGGGATTGGTGGGTGGGACAGTACATACACTTTCGGGTACCTTGAGCCCCAGAAAATGGGAGCTACAGCCGTTGGGTTCTTGGGGTTTGTAGTGAGGCCGTGGCATGGGAGCCTTCCCTGGGAAAGAAAAAACAGGACAAATGTTAGGAAAGCTGATCTTCCCAAGATTAGGTTCAAAAAGCAAGGAGTGACAGGCAGCCCCTTTGGTCTGCATCCCCAGACACTACTGCTTACACTGCTGGCTTGGCAAGGGGGTTTCTTTCTATCCTCAGTTCATTCTTGGACTGTTGGTGTGCTGTGGATCTCCTCCAAACTGTGCCAGACCTTGAGTGTCTGATCTTGCTCTGAGCAGGTCTTCTTGGTCCATTTTCTGCCCATGGTGATGCACTGCCACGTTTTGCAAATCATTTCTGTTCCTTTAATCTCTGCACCTTCCTCAGTCTGCTTAATATGCATAAAGGAGCAAGAACTCCCTCTGTGAATAATTATTTACCCAATGTAGGAAGAGTCCAGCTCCCAGCCAGTTCTAGCAGTACCTTTCAATAGCATTTTAATCTGAGTTTTGTAGGGGAACCTATTCACTGCTTGACCACCTTCTGGGGGAAGAACCTTTTCCTCGTATCCAACCTAACCCTGCCCTGACACAGCTCCAGCCATTCCCTGGGTCCTGTCCCTGCTCTGGGAAAACAAACTGTAGGAATGCTCCAAAAAAACCACGTGTGAGCTGAGCCTTCTGAAGCCTGTCACATCAAGGGTTAAGTTTCTGCTTCCCTGAGCATGGCTAGAGAATTTATACAGACACAAAATGGATCTAATTCAGCCCTTCAAGGCAGGGTTGGGTTCTTTTAAACTCCATTTCCACCTCTTGCTTTTTGTCGTGCCAGGAATTATTTAAGACACTTTCCCCATTTTTCTGTTCAGGTATCTAAAATGCCAGAGGTTACTTCAGCCATAAATCTGCTGTGCCCTTGAGAAGGCCTTGCAGCCAAAAGCCTCAGAGAGACTTATGTAGGAGTGTTCCCAGCACCTCTCAAACTTTGCCAGAGCTGTTTTGCTTAAATAACAGATCTGCTACAAATAAATAACAATCTGAAATCCTATCCAGCTGTGAGATGCCAACAGGCAATTTTCCCCTTCCAAAAGAGCCTTGATGTTTTCTTTTGGAAGGGGGTGGGAACTGGGATTCATAATTCAAATGTTCCTGAACTGATGCAGGAGGCAGAAGAAAGTTCAAAATCTGCTGTGGGTTTTGCAGGATGGAGTCAAATTTGAGTGTCTTGCTTGTAATATTGATTGTAAAACTTCTGTTTCTGCAGCACACTGACAGTTAATGGGATAAAATGGCAAGTCTGAGTAGGAGTGAGACTTTTTGTGGATGTGTAGATCATGGACTCATGGAATGGCTTGGGTTGGATGGGACCTTTAAGATCATCCAGTTCTCCCTCTATTATCCAGTTCCCAGCCAAAGAAAGCTGTATGTCCAGATCTTCAATTATGCCCAAGTCACAGCTATTACAGTGTTCTAGAAAGCTGGAAAAAAAAACCCTCACATAACATCAAATTGCCTTCAGGATAAGCCCTTGTAGAAAACCTGTCCCCTCCCCTCTGAAAAGAAGAGCTTTTAAACTTATAAAGTGCCCCTTTGTACTCTTTCTCAGCCAGGTCAAGTCCAAGACACCACAATTAACCTCTCTCCCACATCTTGTTTTGTAGGTAGCAGAAAAGCAGAACAGGAATATCAGGCATTCCTGCCTCTCTACAAGCATTGACTCAGTGCTCCTGTTATCATTTATTGCTTGCCCATCCTTACAAGCAAGAAGATAGATTGCAGGCCACTGCCTTGTTGCCACAGCCCTAGAACTGAAGTTGAGTTTCCCTGATGCATTTTAATACCCTCAGGCTGTTGTAGCTGTTCCAAGAGGCTGGACAGCAGCCAGCTGCCTGAACAGCTGCTGGCAATGCAGGAGGTCTCAGGCACTGCAGTGCTGGGACATTGGCTGGGGGAGCCGAGTGTATTTTTGGGTGAATGGATGGTCTCAGGGCTCCTTGCACTGTTTGGGTGGTCCACTGTTGTTTGTGTGCCCCAGGCAGGCAGGCTTGGAGCAGAGGTGCCTGCACACACCCAGCCTTGTGTGCCCTGTTGGAGAGAGCCTGGCTTTGAAGGCTCTTTTCCCACAGCCTGGAGGTGCCCCCTCATCTGAAGCCCTTCAGGACCAAATGCTGAGCAAAGCAGTGAAGTCTTGTCTGGCCAGGAGGAAGCTACAAGGGCTTCACTCCCAGCTAAGGCTTTTTGTTTCCCCTGAGATGCCCAGTGAGACTTTGTAAGCAGGAGGATATTTGCCAGTAAATGCTAGTGTAACCCTAATGTCCTGATTTAAGGGAGTTATCCATCAAATTGGTTGTTTTCAGACCTCAGTAGCTGCTGAAAAATCAGGAGAGTCTTACAGCTGGAACTGCCAAGTGCTCAGCTGAAGATGGATGTGGCAATCACAGGTGAGTCCTGACCTTTACCGTGGCAAAATAAGCTATTATTGGTATCTCTTGGCTGAAATTGAAATCAGTAGAAGGAATAATTTTTGTTTCATGCTTGGGGAAAAAAAAGCAATCAGGCCCTGATTCAGAACAAAGATGGTTTGTGTTCACCCTTCTGAGCAAGGACTGGATCTCACTGATTTGGGACCATCCTGGCATCCTCTCCAGTTTGCAATGTTTGTGCCAGAGATTAGCAAGGAAGGGTCCAGCACGCCCCTTGGAGCCACGTGGGCAGCATTTCAGTAGTGTCCTCCTTCAGGCAGTTATTAATGAGCTGTTCAGCAGAGGATGAGAACTGGGCTAACGATGGGCTTGTTTTCCTTTCTAGGTAAAACTGTTCCTGTGAGATGCAGGGTGCTCCTGGGATGTGAGCAGGGATTTGTGCTGCTCTCTGGAGATGCTTTTTATAAGGACAGGCAGGGAGAGCCCTCTGGATGTGTCCAGAAGCAGTAACTCCTGCATGATGTGGTGAGTCCTGAGGCTGCCTGAAACCAGCTCTGAATATCAGCATTACCTCAGGCCCACTGCAATCCCAGCCATGTTTTTCCCACTGCCAGGAGTTTCAGTCTCTGCATTAAGGAGGGCAAGTCCCTTTCTGCTCTGAATCTGGAGCGTGGAGTGCACCTTTAGGAGGTTGTCACACATGTGGCCTGGGGCTGCCACACCTTGAGCATGGGACAGGTTGCCTGATGGGCTCATCCTGTGTGCTGGGGTGGTGCTGGAGGGTCTGGGGACCTCATCCTCCAGGCACTGGGGACACACATGGCCCTCCTGAGCTGCTGTAGAGAGATCCCCAGCTGAGGGACCAGGGTCACTGTGGGACTGTGGTGATGGGCTGAGGTACCTGGTTCCCTCCATCCCATGGGGCTGAGTTTGCTGCTCCCTATTTGTTCTCAGTGTGGGGCCTGGCAGCAGAGCTGGCAGGAGGGGGAGGACACATATATACACATTAGATGGGTGTTCAGAAGAGGTTTTACACCCTGCAGGTGGTTGAGCCTGGAAGCACTCCCAGGCTCATCAGAGAAGTGTTCCCATGGCTACCAGAGCTCCAGGAGTGTCTGGACAACGTTTTCACAGGATATGACTCTTGGGGTGTCCTGCACAGGGCCAGGAGTTAGAATCAATGATCCTGATGGGTCCCTTCCAACTCAGCCTGTTCTGTGTTTTTGTGACTTTAGTTATGAAACAAAACAAAAAACTCAGCAACTTTCAGACTGATTTTGACCTCCTTACGTCCCCTCTACCCCTGGCAGGGGGCTGAGGTCCCAGCCCTGCAGCATCTCTCTGTCCCAGTGCCCTGGCTGCTGGCCTGGGAAGAGCAGGAGGTCCGTGGGATCCATACGGACTGAGACAGAGTCAGTGGGGTCTCCCCAGAGGGCTGAGTCTGTGCAAAACAATGCACCAGGGAGGAGAGGGGTTGAAATCCCTGTGCTCACAAGCATCTTTCCCAGGTGGTCACTAAGGGTGTGGGGTGAAGCTGTGGGGCAAGGGGCTGACAGGCAGCTGTGGCTGGGCAGGCTGAGGTGACAGGACAAGATGTTGCTGTGGGACAGTTGTAGGAGGCTGAGGAGAGGATAGTCTGTGGGAAAACTCCTGGCTGGTTCCTAAGCAGGTCGTTCCCACAGGTACCCTGGTGATGGCCAAGTGCTGCCTGTGGCCCTGTCACCCCACAGACTGCAGCTCTCTGCACCCCGTCCCCTGCCCTGCCCTCCCCAAGATGTCACCCCCTTCATCCTGCCCCCAGGACAAACCAAACTAATCTTTTTGGGTAAATCACCAAAAAAAGTGAAGTCCAAAGCAAGCAGGAGCTGCCTCCTTCTGCCGTGAGTCCCAAAGGTGCCTCCCAGTGACGTGTGGCTTGTCCCCCGTTATCTCTCCGCGGCACCGGCCAGCTCACCGCCGGATAAGGACGCTCCGAAGGTTGCTGAGATTAGGGCAGCTGGCTCAGCCTCCCCTCCCTGTCCTGTCGCAGGCTGCGGGCAGAGGGACAGCCCGGGTACCGGTGCGCCCGTGCAGGGAAAGCTGCAGCTCCCCTGCTGTCCTGCGCGCTCAGCGCGGTGCCTGGGAGCGCGCTGCGCCTGGGAAAGGGGTTCAGTGTCCCCGTGCTGGCACTGGCAGAGCGGCTGTGACCCTGAGCACTGCCGGGGACAGCTCGTGGGTAGGTGGAGCTGGTCGTGGCCGCAGGGAAGGAGAAGGAAAGAGAGGAAAGGGCGAGGAGAGAGGAGCCAGCAGCTGTGAGGGTCACTTACCATATCGACAGCGGTACTGACAGACTCCATTTTTCCCCCCAAGAAGTTCCAAGAAGGAGTCGAAGTAGCTGTTCACCGTTTCAAAGCCATCCCGGATGGTGTCGATGCCCCAGTCGGTAAAGGATGACTCTGCCTGGGAGTCCTGCTGGCCGGGGCTGTCGGGTGCTGCCTCCTCGGAGCACTGCCCCAGGCGCAGGGTGAGGCACAGGAGCGCTGCCCCCAGCAGCAGCCGCATGCTGCGGTCCCGAGCCCCGGCAGGCGGAGGGGCAGCAGCAGCGGGGCTGAGCTGCTGTGGGGAGGAGGCGGTGGCACCGCTCTGCCTGGACTTTAAACGCTGCCCGGGGAGCCGGCCTGAGGTCACGGCAGCCGGGGTGCAAAGTGCAGCGCCGAGATACGGAGGGAGTTCGGCTCCCGGAGCTGGGAGTTTGCACAATCCCGCTGGGACACGCTCGGTCCCCATGGCACCAGGGCTGCAGCTCCCCAGGAGGGACCCCCCCTCACCTCTGAGCGGGGTCTGTCCCCCCGAGAACGCTGCATGGGCCACCTCACTCCCTCCCCAGCCTGCTGGGACATGAAGAGTATCTCTCTGCCCAAAATTTCTGCTGCTCCGGCAGGTTGAGGAGCACCCCTTGCCTTTTCCCCAGGCCTCCTGGGCACATGGAGGGGTGGGATGTGAGCTTCAGCCAGCCTAGCTGCTGGGTGTATTACTCCTAGCAAATCCCAAGGGCCCACGGAGCCTCGGAGGGGTTGGTCCAGCAGCTTGGAGTAGTTTGGGCTTACAAAGCCTCCATTCAGGAGTCTTTGTAATTCCTTGGCATCACCTCCAGTTCCAGGGTCAGTGTGGTAGGTGAGTACTGCCTTTGATGTGACTGATGCTATAGGGCTGGTTGTTACAGCTCCTGTGTAATGTAAATTAAACGTGTAGCACAGGTGATCCAGGAGGAAAGGTTGGCACTGAGACCTGAGCCAGGGAATGGGTTGTGGGGCAGCTGCAGGTCCTGGCTCTGGAGTGGGACATGTCTGCCAAGACCCAGGGGCCTATTCAGCTGGTGGAAGGTTCAAAGTTGCTCATTAGAAAGAAAGCAATCAAGTGAACACCAACAGCAAAAGACAAAGCAAACCACTGACAAGGAATAGAGAAGGGAAATGGTGTGGGAAGGTTCTGGCTGCTCTTAGATTTTCAGATGTGCTCCAGCACAGCACTGCCTCTCAGGAGGAGCTGGGCTGCAGGCATTTCAAATTATGCCAAACACAAATGCAAATTCTGGCATTTTATAGTTTTGCAGGAGATTTGGCCCCTCAGCGTTGCTGCTTCTGAAGGGCCAGAGCTCCATGGCACTGCCTGTGTCTCTGCACATGGCCCTGGGTGATGAGCTCCAGACATGGGATAAGGCAGGGGAACTACAGCCAAGTCTTGGTTTCTTAGACAGGTAAGTCAGAGAAGTGGGGAAGGGAGCAAACAAGCTGGTTAGTCCCTCTCCTGTGCAATGGTGTGGAGCCGCTTGCTGCCTGCTTGTTCCACCTTTCTGAGGCCCATGGCTGACTTAGAGGCAAGGGGACATTTAGGAGTGCAGGAGCTCCCAGGGGAACCTCAAACCAGCTTTGCCTTTGGGGAAATAAACCCAGATGCAGAGAAGACTGAGAAAGGGAGGTTGGCAGCTTGGGAAGCAACAAATCCCTGCCCTGAGTAAGCCTTTTTTGACATCTGTGTCACACCTGGCACATGGCAGAGGGAGTGCTGGGGAAGTGAGGACTTCTTGCAGGAGCACTGGAGAGCTTGGGCCTCTCCTGCTGTTCAGACCATGCTGGGGACTGCTCTGTCAGTCATGGGTGGAAATGGTCCCTGGAATTTGTTGTCAGTGCACCAGTGCAGGGCAAACTGGATTCAGGAGTCCCACGCTGTGTCTTGCAGTGAGTGGAGCCTTTGGTGTCTATGCTGGTTCAGTCCCTGCCCTGCCTGACACTCCAGTTCACAGTCCCAGTGCTCCCAGCCTTTGCCAACAGCCTGGCAGAAATTAATGCAAAAAAAGAGCAAAACAGCTATTCAGGAATAGCTTCGAAATGTGTAAGAGCCTCTGGGTGTCTGTGCATGGTGTCCTGCTTTTATGTAGAGCCTTTTAGGGTTGTTCTGGAGGCAATTCCAGAACACAGCTTTCTTTGTCATTCCTCGGTCCCTGCTGACTGATCCATGTGCTGCTGAAGGCGAAGAGAGGGGAAAAAATGCTGGTGGGACTGCAGAGGAGGCAAACCACAGGGAATGTGGCATGAGCAGGGCATGCAGCCTGGAGCTGGTTTCTCTGGAGCACCCAGGCTTGTTTGCAAAATCAATTGGAATTGGGAAAGCCGAACAGGGCGGGGAGGGAACAGCTGGCAGAGGGCAGAGCCTGAGTAAAGAGGAGTCAGAAACTTTCCTGTTAGTTTGTCACTGGTGCCGAAGCAAAGGTTGGTGAGTAAAAAGCAGTCTAACTGCTTTTCTATAACGTGGCAGCCCCTTTGCCCTGCCCAGGGGATGAGCCACTCTGCTTCCTTCCTTCCCTCCCCGAGCCAGTCTCCTGAGAGCTTTTCAGTCCAGCTGCAAATATCTCGGTTGCACCCAGACTGCAAGATCTGAAGACCAGGAATAATGTGGGATTGGGTAAGAGTGACCTCCAGTTTTCCCTCGGGGAGTGGCTGAGCAGCTGCAGCAGTGAGGAGCGTGGATGTGCACAGTGGGCCCCCGCAGGTTCTCTGGCCACGCTTTGACTCACTGCTGTTACAAAAACCCCTTCCCTGCGCCAGCTTTTCTCTCTCGGAAGATTTAAGGGCTGCAGATGCTTTTTGCCACGAAGAACTCCGACAAGTGGTTCTTGAACCTGGTGCTGACCTCGGGATAGGCAGCTCCTGACTGCGTGCATTCATTCCTGCCTCCGTAATGCTTAAATATAGAGCAGCCCCGGGCCGCGGTGAGTCACGCGTTCCCAGGGACAGCGGCAGGCTCTGGGCAGCGTGCCTGGACTGGGAGGGAGCGGTGACTACAGCCGGCCTGTCCGTGTGCTCCCGTGTCCCCCGCGCCCGGGGCACCGAGCCCCATCCCAGATGGAGCTGGAAAAACCCTCCTGGCCCCGCATCAGGAGCCGAGCTGCAGCCCCTGTGCTGCATTCCTCCTTCCCAGTGCCAGGATCCTTCCCATGCCGCTCTGCTGGGGAGGACATGGCACTGAGGGACTGAGGGACTGAGCTCCTTTTCCATCGGCTCTGGCTGCCTTAGGGAGCTGCTGGTGGATGTTTAGCAGGGGGGAAGAGGCAGCTGGTGGCTCAGGTTAGTGGGGGATCCGTGGCTGCTCCACAGCCCGGTTTGGGAGCCCGGTGAGTCACTGATTGTGGGAAGGAGAGCGGCGGCTCAGTGGTGAAATCCCTGAGTCCTCTGAGCCAGGTCAGAGTCCGGCAGCCGAGGGACGGTGAGTGGGGTGGGTAAAGACCCCCTCTCTCCCTAATGGGGCTGAGCTTAAGTGTGTGGGCAGGTCCAGTCTCTCCGGGAGTCCTTCAGCCTTGTGCTGCCTTCCCCCAGCTGCAGGAGACGGTTCTGCCCCTCTGCCCTGCTCAGGTGAGACCCCACCTGCAGAGCTGCCCCAGCCCTGGGGCCAGCACAGGAGGGACCTGGAGCTGCTGGAGAGAGCCCAGGGCAGGCACCAGGATGAGCAGAGGGATGGAGCAGCTCTGCTGGGAGAGCTGGGATTGTTCAGCCTGGAAAAGAGAAAACTGCAAAGACCTCAGAGCCCTTTCCAGTGCCTAAAGAGGCTCCAGGAGAGCTGGAGAGGGACTGGAGTGACAGGACAAGGGCGAAGGGCATCAAGCTGACATAGGGCAGGGCTAGATGGGGATATTGGGAAGAAATTCTGTATTGTGAGGGTGGTGAGGCCCTGAGGAGGCTGCCCAGAAGAGCTATGGCTGTCCCTGAATCCCTGAAAGTGTCTAAGGCTAGGTTGGACAAGGCCTGGGATAGTGGAAGGTGTCCCTCCCCATGGCAGGAGGCAGAATTAGATGAGTTTTAAATACCTTCCAATCCAAACCATTCTGGGATTCTATGATCCTGTCAGACCCTTTCCTTTCTCTTCATCTTATCCTGCCCTGTTACATTCACAGGCCTTCCCTATCTCTGACCTTACCCAGCCTTTTCAGCTGAGCTGCTGTGGTCCTTACCCTTGCTGGGTTCCTCCCATGCTGGTGACCCCCCCATGGTCACCCTTGAGGTGCAGCTGTGCCAGAAGAGTCCAGGTAGGATGGTGGGAAGTCACTGGTTGGGGTGGGACAGGGCTGCTCCAGAGCCCTTCCCTTCCTCCCAGGCCCTTCTTGGCAGGGGCAGGCAGCAGCTCAGCAGCACAGGGTGGCTGGAGGTGGAACCCCATCACCTTTCCAAAATCACTGCTGGTGCACTTCAGGCTTATTTCAAATGTGTGCTCACATCAGCTGTGTTGGGGCAGTGCCCTCCCTACCTGCAAGCCAAGTGCTCCATGGGCAGCGCATGGCTCCGTTCCACAGGCAAAAGGATCAGGCCTCTCACCAGCCCTTGCTGTGCTTTTTGCAGGTTCCTGAGGATGGGAATTAAGCACAAGCTCCACTGCTCTGCAGGGTGAAGCCCAGGAGTGGCTGTGGTGTACATGGAAGAGGCCACCCTGACCTTCCTACATGCGAGTTTATTGTGCTCTTGGAGTCTCTGGTGTTTTCTTCCCCTCCCTAGAACCATGCCAGGGTAAGTGGTTGTTTTACCTTCTGGCTTCATGAAATAGATTTGTCACCCCTGGAAAAGGGACCCTCAGCAGCTGACCCTGCTTTCAGCCCAGCATTATCTGCCCTCCCCTCTTGCAGTCCTTTAATGCTGTGTGTTCCCAGTGGAGACACAAAGTTTAGTGTTGAACAGGAATTTGGGGTAGGAGCCACTCCTGCACCTGCCCAGGGAGATGGTGAAGGGAAACAGAGGAGCTTGGTTTCCACAAATGGTAATAAAACTCTGTGTGATCAGATTCATAGCAACCACATATGAGAAGAGTTGGATGTGGAAGATTTCTCACTGCTAATGGCAGTGGCTTTTATTTTAAGCCTAGTCACTTTTTTTTAACATTAAAAATTTTATTACAAAAAAATGTAACAGTAAGGCAGTTGTCAGTCACTGTGAGCCCAGACAGTTTTCAATCATGTTTAATACAAAACTAGATTCACACAGGAGCCACACTGGGGATCCAAAAGCCCTCTGAGGAATGATGGGATAAGGCAGAAGCAGCAGCACCAGTGTAATCCCTTACACAGTCAGCATTGGATGCATGGACAGTGGCGGAAGAGGAAATAGGGATTGTCTGCAGTTTAAAAATTTAAGCCAACCCTTTTGTCATAATCTGGAACATTCCTGATGTGTCCCAGCAGACTGAAGATTTGATTGGTTTTTTGGTTTTTTTTCACTTTAACCAAGTAAAATTTTCTATTGTCAAAAGTAGACAATTCTTTCTTGAAGAATTATCTGTGAGTGGTTCACTGCTTGAAAAGTCGTGCACCAGAACATTTGTACTCCCCAAGCAATGCCTGACACCGATGCTGTTTAACACTGGAAGTACTCACTGGTATTGAGGTGAGGGAGGGAACTGCTGAGCAAAGTTCCCCAGCTCTGGTTTTTTTCATGCTTTGGTGACTGTTGAACAGAGATGGGACAGTAAGAGCAAATGCAGGTGTTTTCCACACCTGTTCCTGATGGCAATACAGGGATTTTGTTTTGTGCTCCTTTGCTAGGTAGGACTGGCTTCCCTACAAGCATTTATGGATGCCCCAAAGGCAGTTCCCAACTATTCCCACTGTTGATTGTCCCCTTTTGCTTGCAGGGACATGGCAGGAGGTACCTGCAGCCATGGTTACTTTTTTGGAGCTTAACAAACTAAGAGATGGGAAAGAGAAAAGAAAGAACAATGGAGAGGAAGAGACATTAAAAGTGAGAAAACTCAGGCACAAATCTTATGGGTTTGGGGTTTTTTAAATAATTGCAATTTAGTGCTCGAAGACCAGCTCTGCTAACGCAGCTCTGGGGTGAATTTGTTTAGATCAGCTCCTGCTCTTGGTAAATGAGCAGTACAGATGTGAGGTGGGACTGTGCAGACTTTGTATTCTCATGTTATGGATGGACCCTGTTTTCCAGATGCCAAAAGCCAGACACAATCCAGGAAGGTGCAGGGCTAGGGAGGGGCAGTTCTGTGGGTCCCACTGCTACCAGGCTCAGTAGAAATTTAACAATTCTTTTTTCCAGCAAAGACCTTTTAAAGTGTCTTCTGAAAGTATGCAGTTCCTTCAACTATAGTACCTTAAACTGCATTCCCAGTAACCCAGAGGTATTTCTAGCACATTTAACAATAGACTTTGTATGTTTTGGCTCAACTGTTAAGATTTTATTGAGGCAGAAAATCTAATTAACCAAAATTGGAATTTTTCCCTTGGTAAAGACTTCAGGTTTGACCCCTAATCACCATCATCCAGAAAATTGGACTGTTTAGGTAGAGGCAGGTGCAGCTTCCTTTGATTTCTGTCCTCATGCTAGTGAGATTATTTGGATATTTTGTTAAAAATCCTGCTGTGGAAGGGAAAGGATTCAGGAAAGTGAGCCTGCGTCATAAAAAGGTTCAGGACTATAAATAGGCTGAGAATTTCTCCTGAAACCTTGAGAGCTGGGAGGAAGATGAGGGCAGGGAGCATTCTGTGAGGACTCTGTGTTACCTCAGCACCTGAAGTCTCAGAACCAATTTGAAATTCCTGTGTCCTAAGGCACGACAATTTTGATTAATGAAGATGGGAACATCCCCGTCCCCGCTGCCCAAGGAGCAGAGGGAAGAGCTGGCTGCCAGGACAGAACAAAAGCAGCATTTGTTCATGTGGACAAACATTGCAGAAGAGGAGGGGAGATGGGCTGTGGGCGTTCCCAGGCAGCTCTGACACTGTGCAAGCATCCTGACTCTGCCTGTGGAACTGCTGGCTCATGTGGTCAAGATTAAGAGCCAAATTCTCCACCCAGGCTGAAAAGGAAGACAAGTTTAAAAAGTGGGGCTTTTGTGGAAGTGGAAAACCAGGCTAAAACATGCTGACAACCTGTTTTCCAGAGGAAAAAAAACAAAGCATGCCTGCAGTGGTCAGGCACTCTAGGAAAGCAGAGAGTCAAGTGTCTGGGAATCGAGGACAGGAATGGATTTAATCCAGCATTCCTTAGAAGGGAGCCCTCCCACACAATCATCCTGCCCTAAGCCTGGCAGGTGTGAGGAGGACTCCAGACAACCCCTGGCTGCCTGCACTGCTCAGAGGGATGATGGTGACAGGAACACCACACACAACACCACTGTAAGTTGTGGCCCTCGTCTGTATTTTGTCCTTTTTTTTTTTTTTCCAGTAACACTTGTCAACCTCAGTATTTTCTGTTGATAAACCTTGGTGGGGGGATTTGGAGGGAACCAAAAGCACGTTTGTCCTGTCCACAGCTGAGCTGGGCGGGGTGAACCTGTAGTGGAGTGTTTGTTAGTCAGTTGTAAACTGGCAGGTGTGTGCACTTCCCACCCCCTGAGCATTGGGAGCCCAGGCTGCCTCATTCCAGCTCCGATAACGTGCACGGCCGGCGGAACTCCTGCCCCCGCTCGTGGAGCCACTTATTGGAGACTGCAAAGACACAAAGGCATTGGATCACTGCACATGGCCAGCTCCTCTTCTGCTGCAGCTAAATGTGCTCTAGCCAGCTTCTGGTTAAGCACAGGATTATCTTAATTTTCTAAAGGGTTTTAGTCACAGAATGGTTTGGCTTGGAAGGGGCCTTAAAAGACTCTCTCATTCCAACCCCCATTGCCACACACAAATCTGTGAGGTTAGTCTAATAAAAATAACCAACCAACCAAAAACCCTTCCAGTATGGCTGCAAAGCTACAAAAACTTTTAAAAGTAGACATAGTTGCAAAAAGTCTTAAAGTGGATATAGTATTTCTTTCCTTTATACACATAATGAAATATGCTACTATATAGAATATATTTAACATATAGAGAGATATGAGGTAGATACAGCAAATTAAATATATTTCTTTACAAATAATGTCATTTCTGAAGTTCAAAGGAAAAATAAAGCCCAAGCCACAGACCCAGCAGAGCCCAGACTCAGGTCAGGGGCAGGTACTCACCCCATTTATTTCCCACTAGCACCGGGCAGGCTGCGTGTCGCGTGCTGTAATCACCTTCTCCACTCGGGAAGAGATTGTACCAGAACACAGCTGTTCCCTGGGAATGGCAGAGAACACTCAGCCCTGTGCTCTGTACAACACACACTGTCACACCAGAGATTGTACCAGAACACAGCTGTTCCCTGGGAATGGCAGAGAACACTCAGCCCTGTGCTCTGTACAACACACACCAAGGCAAAGGTAGGTGCATTTGTGTTTCAGAGCCTCCTTTTAAACTGAAGGCTCTTTTCCATGTTATACCATGTGTTTCTTTAGGAATAAGTCTCCTTTGACTTATTTTATGTCTATATACCTGGCTTTTAATTTTTTTTAAATCCTAAGCCAATTTCATTCAACTCCTGACCAGTTTAAGAAAGCCAAGATTATTTACTACAGCTGAGCAGCAGGCCAGTAAAGGCAAATCTTGCTTGAAGGAAAAAACTGACAGGAGAATTTCCTACAGATGCCTCAAGACTCAATCAACTCACAGATTTGAGTATTTTCAATATGTGTTTTGGAGTATTTAAATGTTTTGCATTTGCATCCACACATGGACTATCAGGGCCCTTGATCAGCAGCACAGCTCCAGCACTTAAGGAAAATCATAGCACTGTTATGAAAGCACAGAGGTGTTGACAATTATTTTAAAGGTTCATTTTCGAGCTCTGTTTTTGGGTAGGTGGGGAGGAGTGGATTTATCTGCTGGATCAGTCCTGCTCACCTTTCTTGGCCAAACGCTGGCTCCCACTTCAGGGAAGACCGTGGCTCCCCCTGCTGACACATCACTCATCTGAACAGGTGGGGAAGGACAGGTGAGTTCAGGCTGATAAAATCTCACTTTTTAGTAAAAATGAAATTTCATTTTGACATAAATCCCTTAAGGCCAAACCCCCTCTGTTCTCAGTGCAGTCCCAGCCTTGTCCTTCCCATTCGAGTGTTAAGGCAGTGAACATGCTGTAAACACTGATGCAGATACAAAAATAACAGGCAGGCAAAAAATTTAAGCTAATGTTCAAATCAGGGGGAAAAATCCTCCTTAAGACCCATGGAAGAACCACAAAGTCTGGGTAAGAAGACCCCCTCATATGTATTAACCCAAAGTTAGGTGGCTGCTTCACTTGCAAGTTCCTTCAGTAAAAAAGAATGAAAGAAAAACCATCATTCCATGGTATAGAATATGCAGTGGCAGATGGCAGAAATGTATCACTTACATAGAACAACCAAGTGGCAATTCTGTTGCCTGTTCCCAATTCTTTAAAAGCATCTGGCTCATCTTTCTGTGAACAAAAGCAGGCAGATTCCATCAGCATTTCTTTTTGGTTGCTGAGAGCAGCCGGTGACACACAGCTGCTGAGCCAGCAGCACAGAACAGACTCTTGCAGAAGAATTAACCCAACCCCTTAATTTGGAAGGAGAGGAGGAATGCAATAGGAGTGAATCTATCAATTTAAATAAACCAGGCACTTTGAAATTCTGTAGGACAGGGAGGGAGGGCATTAAGCCCAGATTTCTAACGGGTAACAACAACTGTGCTGTCTGAGGCTGAGGCTATAAATCCTCCTCACAGCAAACTGAATTATTTCATTACACTCATCCCCCTTGTCCTTGGCAGCAGCCAGGGCAGCTCTCAGACCCAGGGTCAGCTGGGACACCTCCCTGCCACACTCCACTCTGGATTCCAGCTGGGAAGCAGGGAGGAAGCCTCAGTGACCAACCAGGCAACTAAGAGGTGTCCAGCACTCGACTTAGAAGAATGAACCCCATTTTGAGGAGTTTTGATACCAACTTTTGTCACACCTCTGTTTTTAAACCCATCCCCTGTCACCACAGTTTGTGTGCATTGAAATTGCAGCAATTGTTACTCCTGGGAACCTACTGTTTCCAAACAAAACCTCTTAATCACTTGCAATGCCCTGGAGCAGGTGCTTACAGAGCAGAGATCCTGATTCAGAGTTGGTGGCTGGGATTGGCAGGGTTAAGGTTAATCTGAAGGGGTTAAACCACACAGAATTATGCCCAGTAAATAACCAACTGAATTTCAGCAGTCTGCAATTTAAGGTGGAATAAAACAGGTGGGGAATTTAAATGAAATTAAAAAATTAAGAACAGTGAGATAAGACTTTCTCCAGTTGTCAGGAGTCTGCTGGCACCCAGTTTACAGGTAGCAACCTCCACAGGTTCAGCTGGTGGTTTAGAGGGCTTTCTCCACATGGATTAGGAAAGTGGAAGAGCTACAAAATTTAATACACATTGAAGAACAGAGAGTGTGCCCGAGCCCAGAGGCCCAGGCTTCACCAGGTCTAGCTCTCCTCCAGCTCTTTACTTGCCCGTGCAAAGTCAAAGTGGGGCTCATACTGTCCTCCCACTCCATAATTTGCCACCTGAAAAAGAGAAACACAGGCGCTTGTGAAGAAGAAAGAGTGAAGACAAAACAGGACTTACCCTTCCAAAATCAAAATGAGGCTCATACTGGCCTCCTACGCCGTAGTTGGCTACCTACAGTGGAAGGAGAAGCACAGGATCTAGTAAATCAGTCTTTACCCAGGCAAGAGTTTGACTGTCAGCTACAGCCTTTGCAGAAATGAAATTTAAACACCAAGCCCCAGGAAATGTCAAGCCTCTGTCAGCAGCAGGAGCACATCCAAGATGGACACTCTAGAATGCTCCAGGTAAGGAATCTGGTGCTTCCCAGGGCAGAAAAGCATTTTTCTTGTACAGAAAACTTTTTAGCCTCTCTCCAAAACAGTGTCATGGTGCTTTTACATCATCAAATTGATACCACTTTTTGACCTGAATTTGACTGTGTCAATAAAATCCTTCTTGCCAATTGGTTATAAAAAAATGTCAGTTTTCCACCAGATCCTTGGCCATTTTATCACCAGGAACCTTGACATAATGGCAAGGAGCACAGCATGTTTCAGAAGTACTTTGTGGGTGTCCTGCTTTCTAGGTACTCATGCTCTGCTCACAGTCAGGGAGGCAGCTGCTTATTTAAAGGCCTCAAACACAACAAAAGCATTCTTAAATTACAGTTTACTCAGGTTACACATACAGCCAGTGTTTCCCACATCCCAGGGACACCAGACACACTGGTGGCCTTCCCCAAGTTAAATTTTTAACTGCCTCAAACAGTAGTAAGATTTGACCCCGTAGCCATGAAACTCAGTTTATTTGTCTAAATAAAAAGGAATTACACATGCAGAGTTTCAGTTATCACTGTTTCCTTCCAGCCCCAAAAAGCCATTTCACACTGAACAGCTGCTCTGCAAAGACAACTTTTTCTCCCCCTCTGTAAATAAATGAGATTTTTATGGCCACTTCACCTGAGCAAGCACAAGAGGTGCTGGAATGGTGACTGACATCCAGCACCAAGGCCATGGTGCCACTTACCTGCAGCTCCTCTGCTGTGGAGACATCCAGCCCTGTCAGGTCCTGGATCCTGGTGTTGATGCGGGACACCACCGGGCTCTCGTACCCCGACAGCCACGCGCTGGGGGGGGACAGTTAGTGACACCTGGCAGCAACAGGCAGCACAGCAGCAACACTTGCAGGTACTTGGAATGGGAGGTTGGCTTTTAGGGTTTCTCAAGGATTTGGTGGCATGACCAGAAGGATTTCCAGGGTGTTAGAAAGCCCTGAATTTAATGAACGCATTTCCTAAAAAGACCAGTCCAGCAGGGGTTTAAGGGAGCTCTGTAACCAAGGGCCTGAATTCCCACGCTGGGCTGAAGGAAGTGTTACAAACAGTGCTTCAAGCTGTTTTTTCTAAACCAGACACACACAGTTTCACTCATATCCCACTCCCAACAGCTCATTCATCCCCTGGGGTGATGCATTTTGAAGCAAGGTTTGGGACAGGAGCAGGTGCATTGCTGTGTTTGAGCAGCTGGAACTCTGCTCCCCCAAATGTCACACACTTCCAGGCCAGCTCTCTGCCCTTCCTCATCACTTACCCCTGCAGTGCTACTAAAAATCATTCTGAAAACAATCAAATTATGCATTAAATTGGACAACTGCTATTAAAACAGCCTATTATAAATCTGATATTTAGCACATGCTTCAGGCACACAATGATTTTTAAGGGGGGGAACCCAAACTAACCCCCCCTTTTTTTAATGTGGAAGGTCAGCCTCAGTTCCAAAGGCATCTTTCAGAATGTTTGCCTCCTACTGTGTATTAGAGTTTTTCCACATCTGCTCACCTGATGCCTGTTTCTGTTGCTGCTTTACTCATCCCAGGCCAGCCAACTGAACTTCATTTTACCCTGGCTGCCCACTGCACTAATATTGATGTGATAATATTGATGATTTTGGGCTTATTTTCCTCTTTTTTTTTTGGGGGGGGGGGGGGGGGGGGCAGGAAAATAGACATAGCTATTTCTACCTTTTTTTTTCCTAGCAGCTGACTCAGCTTTTGGGCTCAGCAGTGCTTCATGTCACAGAAATCCCTGTGCCCAGAGCCCAGCTGGAAACTATAATCAGCAGCATCCACGTATTTTTACTCAAACCAATCTTCACATCTATACTAAATTAAGTTTTTCTTTTGAATTGCATTTAAAAAAAGCAAACCATAAATCCCCAAATACTTTGCCTGGGAGGAACAGTAGCGTGACACATGACACAAGGCACTGACACAGGTTACAGAATCTCTACAGGCATTTTTTTTAAATGACAAATGAACTATGAGATAAAAGAAATCAGATTTCTCATGACAGACATGCACAAACACATCCCCAGACCCATCCACTGCTGAACACTTGTTAGTACAAGGAAGTGTTACAACACAACCTGCTTTGCTTTCAGGTGGCAGAAGAATGCTAAGACATGGATACGAAGCATTCACCAAACAAAAATCCCTAAAAGCAGCCATGCTACACAGCCATGGTGACCAGATAATGCTCACGAGCAGCCTAACCTCACATTTAAGGCACAAAAAAAGCCCCAACACAGCCAGCAGCTTCTGTGTAGGCTCCCTCTGCCTAGTCTGTTAATAAAGGAAAAAAAAAACCAAAGAAAGAAAAACCCAAGCATTCTTGCTCTGTTGGTTATTTAAAGTGGCACTGAATGCTTCACCAGGGAGAATACTGCAGCCTTTGACAAAGGGGAGTACTGTATGTGTTTTAAAAATCAAATTAACTGGTTCCACATACAAAGAAAGCCTATGAAAGGTGGAGGAACAGGGAATTGAAACCATATTTCAAGTGCCAGCCTGTCTGCTGGGTGC
The DNA here is from genome assembly GCA_003676055.1 of Chloebia gouldiae. Taxonomy (NCBI): domain Eukaryota; kingdom Metazoa; phylum Chordata; class Aves; order Passeriformes; family Passeridae; genus Chloebia; species Chloebia gouldiae. The sequence continues at coordinate 465,113 of QUSF01000053.1, forward strand.
TGAGCAAAACCACAGGGAGGCCTGGAGTGCTGCAGTTACAGGGACATTTAACCCTGGAGGTGTCATGTAAGCTGCAGCCATGGCTTTGCTGGCCACAGAATGTTCCAGCTGTCCCACATTCCCTCCTCTGTTGCTGTCCCAGCTTGGTCCCTTGCTAATAAAAGTCTCTGCCTCAATCAAAACTATTTCTTCACACAAATTGGCTTTTGTTGCTGCCCTTGTCTATCAAAAAAAGAGAAATATTCCCCTGACCAGTGGTGCAGGAGATGCAGCATTAACAGCCCTAAACATGCTCAGCAGTTTGTTTTAATATTTGCATACTTCCAGGTTCATTGCATTCTGTCCTATTTTTGACCAGCTGCCACCTCTGAGTCTGTGATGGGCCCTGATAAAAAAGAGACAATTCCTGGGAAGCCACAGGCAGGGCAGTTCAAGATACCACTGATTTAGTTACAGAAAGATTTGGTATTTCCTTAATAACCACCACACAACCCCCCCAGTTCCCTGACCACACAAGTTTGGTGCTTTGCTGACCCACTTGGCTTTGTAAAAAGCCATCCCTGAACTGTTAGAAAAAATTAATGCTTCCATTAGCATGCTGAATTCACACTGGGGGGCTTTTAACAACTTCCATATGCATTACAAAGAGTCAGGAATAATCATATTGACTCATGGAATCAGGATGTGGCTTCATTGGAAGGGACCTTAAAAGCTCATCCCATTGCACCCCCTGCCATGGGCAGGGACACCTTCCCCTATCCCAGGATGCTCCAAGCCTTCTCCAGCCTGGCCTTGGACACTGCCAGGGATAGGGCAGCCACAAAATGTCCCATATTCCTCCCTCTTATAATTCTGCAGGAGGCACCTCAGAGACTTTTTAATGGCACAATGCTTCTACACAGAAATAATTTAAAGACTAAGCAGTACAACAGGGAAAAAAACAGACAATTCTCCAATTCTCTGGAGCTACTGAACACACAAGAGAACATTCCCCCACCCCAGATCTCATCTCCTCAGCTGCACTGGTCAGTCTAGAAGAAGACACTGCATCCCAAAACTACTTCTGCAAGTCACTGGCCACAAAATGCTGGCATTTGTGTTTAAAAGTCTTCTAAGCCACACTTGGTGTGCAGAAAAGTACCAGCAGAGACACAACAGGGAGCGAGTAAAAGCCCAGCCTGGCATTTCTGAAGTGGAAACTTTTAGCATTATATGCTGCAGGCTCTGGCTGCCTGCTGGGAGGAGAGAGAAGGGGGAAAAGGGAGTTTTTATCTGTAAAAGCAGTGTGTGAGTGGGTGGGTTTATCCTGGTGCTGCACACACTGGCAAGGTGCCTCCCTTCACAGAGCTGCCACGTCCCACCAAGGGAACAGTAGCTCTCTCAGAGACAGGAATGCTGTAATTTAGGAGGGCATGTGCTGGGAAGGAATGTTTGGAGGGGGAAAGCAGTCATGTATTAAAAAAATGAAGTGAGCATTTTTTGGTTTTCAGGAGCAATGATTCATCTGGAATCTGAGCCCGCTCAAGCAGCTCCAAGGGAAAGATGTTTCTGGCAGTGCAGGAGAGCAGCAGGAACAGCACAGGCCTCCAAGTCAGGCTGGTGGGGGTGGCTTCTGCCTCCTACTCCAGATTTAGGTGTCAGGTTCTCTTGGGAAGTCCAGATCCATCGTGCAAATCTGCACACGGAGGAAAGCAAAGGGGAAGCAGGAGAAGGGCAGCCCTGCTGCACATCTCAAGGCTAGTCCTAGCCTCAAAAAATGGCCTTCCCCAACTTCTTGGATGTGTCTCTACAATTTTAATTCCAGTTTCCAGTGAGATACTGAATTTAAATAATTAGCTCAGTAAAATCTGATTTAATTCTGAGAGTTCCCTGGGTACATTGGAAGGAAGTCCCACATTTTTGAGCACCAAACCTCATTAAGAATTTAAGGGTCCCATTCCCCAGGGTCTATCCTGGTTTTTTTCATAGGCCTTTAATGCTGGGTGGTGCCTTGTACTATTTTTTCTGACTGTGGCATCTGCACTACCTCAGGGAATAACACTTCCTACTAATGAAAAATCACAACTCAAAATAAAAAGTTCTTTCACTAAGGCTCATCTGTTTAAATAGGGACCAATTATGCATCCCAATTTCCATCAGTAATCTGGTCACCTTCTCCAATTCCCATCATTAGCACATCAAGTTTGACATGAGGGGATGTTACTCAGTAAATACTCCTGAGCTGTCTGGCACAGAGGACAAAGCCCACAAGTGAATAAATTAAACCTTCCAAATACGCAGTGACAAATAACCAAGACAGGTAAGACACGGACACACTTGAACATTAAACACAAGAAATAAAAATTAAATAAAACATGTCCAACAGAAAGATGCATGCTCCTAAAGTCCCTCTGTAGGGGCTGTTTTAAGGAGTGAACATGTAAGAGCTTCCCAGACAATTTCCAGGGGATTCCCACTAGCTGTGTGCCAATGAGCACACAGACCCACATGCTGCAAAGGTATTAGGCATAAAAAAAAATGCTTTCAACTTGTCACTAGAGTGGCCTTAAGGACCTTGGCTCCAGTGGCTTTGCAGTTTTCCTGAGACTTATCATCATTTCTGAATCAATCACCTTCCTGTGAGCCCATATTTGGAAGCACTTTAACCTTTCTGAAGAAATTCACAGCTAAATAGAAGCCCTTCAGCTCCAGACCATTCCAAGCTCAAAGCAGCTGAAAGAACACCAAGTTTCTATTAGGACATCAACTACCTTCCACCATTCCAACACGGAAATCCCTTAAAATCATCCCCTAGCTTCAGTGGGCAGTGCTCCCAGTAATCACAGCAGCTCCCAGCTCTGAGCAAGCGTGGGCACTGGAGCTGAGGAGCAGAGGTGAGCCAGGGAGGTGCCCCATTGCACCGGTGCCAGCAGAGCCCACGTTTAGTAGTTAGTCACAGCACACAAGCCATGCTCAGCCAGAGGGGGCACTTCCACCTTGGAATGCCACCACTGACACCCCATCCCTACTTCAGCACACCCCGTGCTTTGTTAGATGACAGCTCAGCTTGCTTAGGCCACTCTCTTTGAAAGAAAGGCTGAAGAATAAGGAAAGTTACACGGAATCCTTGCGCTGAAGCAGCACAGCCCCAGGACACACTTCCTCAGACAAGGAATCCCTTCCCCTTACCTCTTAGAGACTCTGTAATGTGCTGTGGTCAGTTTCCCAGTCTCAGGGTCATGAACAGTAGCACGGCTCAGCTACAAAAAGAGAAAGGACAAGGCTTACCCACCTTGCAGGCTGCTTTTTGGCCAAGCCCCAGGTGTTTGAAAGGGTTCCGATTGGTCCGGATGCGATGCTCGCATATTAGCAATGGTTGGAAGGGCAACACAAGCTGCAGCTGCCATGTCCAAATCACAACAAATTGGTTGGAATAATTTGGTTAGATTGTCCTTTCACTTTTTTCCTCCCTTTATTATTTTTCCTCTTTTTTTTTGGTTTAAAATCAAGACTTTCTACAAGTAATTTATGATGCTGAGTTTCCCACACAATTCCTCCTGACCCAGAAGCTTTAACTCCTCCCAGAATTTTGGCTCAGTGCTGATGGCCTGTGCAGCCAATCCTTAATTACCATGGCTAAAAACCAAGGGAGGGCAAGCAGGGGCAGGTGGTTTCTTTCAGATCCAGCCAATTTTGGAAAGCACTGGCTAAATTCAGCTCTTGTAGTACTTAATGGACAAGCTGAAAAGAACCAGGAGCCCGGTGGAAGTGAGCCTGTGTTCTGCCAGGTTTGTGTCAGGCAGGAGGTAAAGGAGCTCAGCTGAGAGTCTGGGATTATCCTGGACAAGAAGATGTGTGTCTGTGTGCACAGCAAGGACCTGAAGCATTTCTTACACCCATTAAGGCACTCTGAGATCTGCTTCATTTTCCAAAGAAAGGGAGAACGATTCTTCGTTGCGAGAAGGAGCAAGGGGAAAGGAATGTATAGATTAAAAACAAAAACCAGATTTTACTGAAGTTTTTGTGGCATCTTATATTTCTCACACTGACTGCAGAGACTTGCTTGAGAAAACAGACTTGAGAAGGCGACCAAAAAGGAAAGAACAAATCAAAACACGCCCCCAGAACTTCCAGCTGAAGGAAAAGACTGAGAAACTCAGCAGCAACAGCCTGTTACAGATCTGCAGGGAATCACAAGGTGGACTGCAAGCTGTCTCTTCAGCCCACCTCTTGTTTCCTCAGAATGAGCAGGACGTACACACTCATGACAGGCCCAAAACCTCTGGCATAGAGCTCTCTTACCTTTTGCTAATTCTGTAATGTGCCGTCTCCAAGGCTCCCGTTAGGGGGTTTGAAATGGTGGCTCGCCTCAGCTGTGAAGCGAACCATCAGAAGTTGCATTACAAGCACAATCTGCATCCCAGCAATCCGACCATTCAGAAGCCTGGCCAGGGCACAACGCCACCGCCCCGGCACCGCTGCCCTGCTCTGGCTGCCACCGGGGCTGCAGGGCCACGGGGAACCAGGGGAGGCTCCAGCTTTACCAAAAGGTTTCTTGACTGGTTTTTTAAGGTTTTTCACAAGTCCTGTTTCCATGGCTGTAGCGAGAACAGTTGTCTGAATAAAGCAAACTACAGCTGCTTGGGTTTCTTTTGTAGTGAAACGCTCTGGGAGCAGCACAGTGGTGTGGCAGGTGGACAAGTGCTTTGTTACACTGCCCTGCCCCTGCACGAGGAGTTTGACAGGGAAATTGAATCGAGGCAGCACCACGAGCCAAATGTAAATAAACCATTCCTTTTTGGCCCTTCCTGTCCCAAAAGCAGCACTGAGCTCCCACCAACTTCTGCTTCACCCATGGTCACATTTACAGAGAGTGGGAACTCCTGGCTCAAACCCTCTGCTGTGCTCCATTTACTTCATGCCTTCCCATCTGTGTTAATATTCCAACTCAGAGCCTCACATGTGCCCTTTTAGCTTGGTTCATGTACTACCAGACACTCTCCATCACTCATAACTGGAAAGGCTGAGATGCAGAGCTCAAATTTTGCAAAAGGCACAATGTCATGCCAACTCCCAAACAATCAGAAGCATTTCTCCGCTGTTAAAATCAACTAAACAAGCCAAGGCCTCTCCATACCTATTGACAAGAAAAGATACTGGGAACTTCCAGTATGCTGCCTCTCCTCTCCTCTGATGCAGACACATAAAAAAACAAGGCACAAACCACAACTCCAGTGAGACTCCAGAGCTGAATAATGAGGCTTCATCCTGCCAGCAGGGCAGAAGGCTGGGCACAGATCAGCCAGCACTCTCCTCCCAGAGGATGGCAGCATCCCGAGCAGCAGGAAGCAGGAGATGACCTTCAGGTCTCCAAGAACAAAATCCTTTTGCTGCTGAGCCGTGCAAGGCCTCAGCCACAGGGAATATGGGAACAGTAACTGCATACAGATGCTCCTGCCATAAAGGTCACCAAGTCTTTGCCACGAGCTGAGTGCAGGAAAACAGCAACCTCAGCAAGTTCAGAGCTTACAGTCACACATTTACAGTTTTCTACTCTGTAAAGCAGTGGTCTGGTCATATTCCACAGGTGTGGAATGCATCACGCTGGAGCAAAGGAGCTCCAACACCTCCAGACCAGCAATGGGGGCTCTGATTTTCAGCCCTGCAGCAAAGCTGCCTGCCAGGGCAGCAGAAGGAGGTGTCTCACTGATGGAGGGAAAAGCTTGCACTTCTTGCTTACAGTTCAGAACATTAGCTCAGAATCCTCAGAACAGAATCACAGAATCACTGAGGTTGGAGAAGACCTCCAAGACAATCAGCTCCAGCCTCTGATCCCTGCCCACCTTGCCACCCAGCCTGGAGCACTGAGTGCCACGTCCAGCCATTCCTTGGGCACCTGCAGGGATGGTACCTTGCCAAGGCCTAACAAACTCTTCAGTGAAGAGATTCTTCCCAATGTCCAACCCCTCAGGCTTCAGGGAGCTTTAAGATCCCCTTCAAGCTCTGTGGTAGGCTAAGGACAGCCTCACTGCCCAGATGCCCATGTACAACCACAGCTCTTAGCCAAGCCAAGAGCTTCTCCTGCACTGAATGCTCTTATTCCCCCGGTCTCCATCTGCTCAGCTCATTCTGGACAAAAAGCCATTTAGGCCAAAAGCAAAGGAAAAAAAGCAGGGAAATCACATTTCTATGAGTTTAAGTCTTATTTTAGAATTGATGGAAAAATAAATTAATTTAACTAACTACATCTTCAGTGTACATTTGTAGATGCTGAGTTGCACCAACTGGATACAGAAGGCAACTCCATCAGTTTGCTGTTTTCTCAGACAGTGGAGCTGCTCTGGATTATTCCTCACTGAGAAACAAGAACCTTTGCATCCAGTGTCTCAAACAGGGTTGATGAGCTACCATCATCAATAAGAAGCCAAAATGCACCAACTATGTCCTGACCTCTTAAAGCTCTTTCATCTGCAGGCAGCTTCCAAGCCTGGAGATAGTGATGCCTCAGGGTTTAGCTTTTATATTTTTCAGACCCTGTGCTGCTTTTGTGTGTAGTTCTGGGCTTCACATTAAGGGATGGTGGCTCTCTTCACAGAGCAGGGAGACAAAACAATTCCTTCTCTAGCTGGGGACCCAAGGACAAGCACCCAAATCTCAGGCCCAAGAGCACAAACAACATGGGCTGAAGAGAGAAAAACAAGGAGGATGGGATTGCCTGGGCTAAAGCTGGAATTGGACAATTAATTCCAATATGCAAATGGAGCAGAACTGATCAAAGAGAGAGACCCCGTGACCAGGTGTCCATTTTGGTTCATCTTGGGTGCAGCCCTGGCTGGGCTCTTGTGCTGCCCAAGGTGGATCCATGGACGCCTTTTAATAAATCCTTGCTTTATTCTTTAACTCTGTCTGGCTCTATTCTAGGCCAGCCTTCACAAGGCCTCAACAGAAGCCAGTCTTATACCAAAATGGAGAATATAACCATTCTTTCTTGTCTATACAATAAGGTGGCATTCCAGGACTAGAGGAATCACTGCCTTTCCCTTCCAGACTTAAAAAGGAAAGAAACACAAGCAGAAAAGCAACAAGTCAGGAATACTCCAGTCCACCCTCGCTGCTTTGTGTTTCTTCTCTGTTGGAGAACATTCTCCTTATCCAAACCAGCTGAAATTGTGTCTGCTGGGAGAGCCTGACAATCCTGCATTGCTGTGACCTGCCTCCAGTCATCACAGAGAATTCCCAGCTTTTCCCAGCCTCCTGCAAGGGGTGCCACCAAGAGCTGTGAGGTGAAGCAAGCAAGGTGTGAGCTCGCTGCACGCACCCCTGTGCTCCAGAGGAGACAGCCACTCACACGGAGTACAGGAGGAACTGCAGATTCCAGAGGCAGGGAAGGGTGAGGCATTTACCCTGGGCTTTGCCAGCTCCTTCACGGTCTCGATCTCTTCGTCGGAGATGATGTCCAGGAAGCGAACGATCCGGGGCTTGTCCCACTCGTCCTCCTGCTTGACAGGGCCCAGGATGTATCTGGGGTTCCTGTTCCCGTCGTAGTAGCGGCAGAAGAGCCTCTTCTGTCTGCGGGGAGTCTGGGAGGGAGGCACAGCAGGGGCCAGTCAGAGAACTGCCACAGGACATCGGTGTCTCCAAGGGCAGAACACGTCAATTCACCCTCCCCACCTCCTTATGTGACAGGTTAAAGAGATGATTTCAGTTGGAGAAGTCAGCGCTGCCTGCGCTTTAATGTTGCTGTGCAATACTTCAGCAAGCATTACTTCACACAACACTACTGAGATAATTTCACCACTAAAAAAACCACCCCTATTTAATTCTGTCTGTAACTCCGGACTTCCAGCATCCTTATTCAATTCATTACACTGATGGAGCACATCCAAGACAGCCAGCAGTGCCTGGGGCAGCGTTGCTTTCTGTCTACTGAATAGGCCAAAGGGGGAAGAAATCCAACACATGATCCTCAGCTCTGCACACTCATCCAGCTGCTTGCTCTAACAGCTTCCTCGCTTGCACACCACACACAAATTCCTGACATTGTTTGGTTTCAAACATTTGAGAACAGTCTACTCCACTTTACCATTTTGAGCCCCTCCCCACGGCACAGCATTTCGTACTTCCTTCTCTCAGGCAGGTAATCCTTTTTCTTAACCTCAGTTTCCTTCTCCTGCTGCTCTTCTGAATCCGTGCTGGACTTGTTTGCTTCTTTTTCTTTAGCCATGATGTATTCAAAGTATTTCATGTTCCCATTTGCTCTTTGATGTTCAGGATCTACGGACAGAGAAGCAGACAGGGATCATTGGCAGGGTTCCAGCCCCTGAGGAATCATCCAGAAGTGGTTATTCACAGAAAGCAAAAGGAAACAGATGCACACGACTGCTTCTCCAACCCTCACTGCACACAGGGGTCCCAGCACTGAAGAAAAGGGTTTGGCTACTCCAGCCCATCTCACTACAGAGGGAGAGACAAGGGAATGGGACAGGGAGAGAGCTGGCACAGCATGACTGCCTGGAAACTTGAAACTACCCTGGTGGGATTTAGGATTTCTGGTGACAAAGCTTTTTAACTTACAGAATTAGCTTCAGTTCTTTAGTAAGTGGCTTTTGCTATGTTAGGGTTAGTTCTGAGCTTCCGAGAACATCTGTTACACAGTCAGTCAGTGGAGTATTTACAGAAGATTAAATGCTTTCATTTTTTCATGAAACAGACTCTTATCTCACTGTCCTGTATTCTGTATTTCTTGTTTTTACAAGTGTTTCATCTTCAGCATGCTGAATTTGTATTTAAATCATCTGCAGAGATTTCAGTATCACCATTTTAGTTTCAATTTAATTTTGGTTTTGCCTCTCCAAAATTAAGCAATCTCAATGCAGGAAAGCAAGATGTAGAGAGAGAACCAGATTTCAGACAGGTAAAGGGACAGAAGCCAAGAAAACCCTTCAGTACAAAGGAGCAAATCTCTATCTAAAATGTAAAAACACACTTCACAAAGGTATATAGGAGTCAGACCCCAGGCAGGGCTGTGCCCCTGTGCCCCTCACCCAGCTCCAGGAGGCGCCTGGTGAGCGCCATGGCCTTGCCCAGGTCCCCCTGCTGGTACACAGCATAGCTCAGGTAGTCCAGGATGTAGACTTTGTCTGCAGAGGACACTTCTCCCTCATCCAGCTGCTTCAGGGCTTGCTCCATCCACAGCTCTGTGTGGTAGTAGTCAGCCTCTGTGTAGGCAATCTTGCCCAGCTCAAAGCAGTCTTCAGCTGTTAGAAAGGATTTGTGCTTCACACCTGGGTATTTAGAGCAAAACAAAGAGTTTACACAGGGTTCCAGACCTGTCCTCTGAGAAACATTCGAGTTATTTCTCATTCCTCACAACAGGCTTTTATTTCTGTTCTCCCACAGCTCCCTTCTGCAGTAGCTGTTTGTTGGAAGTCTCTAAAGCCTGTAAATCCTTGGCACACAAGCACTCAGATGCAGCTTTCCACTGCCAGAATACCAGGGAACAGCTAAATGTCTCTACCACTAGCGAAAAACCAATTAAACAAACTTTCCTTCTTCAAAACCCCAACCACTTCCAGCAAGAGCAAAAATGAGCCTAATTTGAAGTTTCAGAACTATGATTTCAAGGACATCACATCATTGCTTTCAAAATGTTACTGAACCATGACTTGTTAGTGACAACTTGGTGGGGGAGGAAAAAGAAAAACATCAGGGAGTAAATTCCCAAGCTGCTTGGGATTTTTTTCAAGTCAGTCATTTTTAGAAACATTTTAAGTGACCTCTGAAAGATTAAAACACTAGTAGGCAAATTACAGATTCCTATTTTTGCCTCTGGAAATACAGGCCCTATGAAAAACCAGATTTAATCTTGTAAAAGGGAAATAGAACCTGCCAGTGTTACAGCTAAAATGACATCCCTGATTACATCTTAACCCATTCTGAATTTCTAACAGCAGCTCTGCAGTGCTCAAAGAGTGCAGCTGTTCTGCTGTCCATTCCTGTGATGGGCAGCAACTGCAGCTTCCTCAGCCTGAATCTGCAAAGCCTCCAATAATTTGGCAGAGGCTGAGATTCTGGACCAAAAGAAATTCCCTGGGAATGAAGAAAAGGAGCACAAACAAGTGACCACGTGGGAAGTTCCTCTCTGGAGTGCTCCAGAGTCCAACCTATTGTTTTTTATCCTCCAGAACTTCTAGGTTCTGCCATTACACTTCATTGCACACAGTCTGGACAGCTCATTGCTTCAAAAGCAGCAAAACTTCCCCTTGTATTTCTGTGCTGTTTGAAGAAAACAGCAACAAGCTGCTCATTGCATTAGGAGGAATCCGTAGGTCCTTGAGCAGGTCTTGAACCAAACCCAAAAGCAAGGTTATACATCATAACACATAAAGCCAATTACCCTTAATTTTATTAGGCGTCTGACCACAATGAGCACTTGCAAAAACACAGATGCATTGTACAGAGCTGATTTTTTGCCAGCTGGCACAGGACTATTTCTGAACAGAGGAAACAAGAAAGACTCAGCAGAGGAAGTTTTCTCACAAAAAAAGAGAAATTTTGTCTTCTGCACAAAGCAGCCTGTTAATGATTAGCTCAGCAAGTGCCACACAAGCTTAAGTCTGTGTATGCACCATCTTTTGCTCTTCAGTTTACACAATCCCTGAAATTTAAGATCAAAGGAACTTGCTAAAATGCACTAAGTTCTGCAATAAAACCAGGCATCTGCCAGTGCAACACAAGGGAAAAAAATCTCACCCAGGCAAAATTTTATTGCTATTGATTTTTATTAGAAACCATTAACACTAGATTATCTTATCATAACTAAAAGAAAGATGCAGATTTCAACCAAAAAACCACTTTTTTCATAAATTTTAGCTAGCTCAACCGCCTTCGTAATGTTACCTTCAGGATGAGAAATTAAACAAGGTGGAACAGAGCAAAAAATTTGTAATCGGGACATTTAGGAAATGCAAATAACCATGGATGGCTCTCACCTGGCAGGTTCCCTCTGGAGAGGGTGTCTGTGTCCAGGTTGTAGGTGTCCTGGAGCCTCAGGAGGGCCTTGGCTGCCCCAGTCTGATCCTCATCATTTGGGAAGAACTGCCTCTGGATTGTCATGTTGGAGATAAAGCCTGGGAAAGGCAGGGAAACACATGCTCACCTCTGTCCTGGGAATTGTGTGAACTCCCTGCTCCAGGGAAAGCCAAAATCCACCTTCACACAAGCCTGGACTGAACTCACAGCACAGGCTGCACAGTTTGCATTTGGTTTGAGTTTTGTTTTAAAGAGAGCAAAGGAAAAATCAAAAATAAAGACTTTTTTTCTGTTTTTTACTCCTACCCATTCAGAAGGGCTTAAGACACACTGGTGCAGATTTCTGGCTGGCAGGTGCAGAGCCTTTTCTGTTGCCATATTCAGCCCCTCTCACAGCAACAGGGAAGCTGAGTGTGCTGAACCCTTATCAGAGACTAACTCTTTTCTTTTTGAAAGCTCTTTCTTACTACAAACCTCCATCTGGTATTAATTAGCTGTTGAGACAGTCTCACAGGTCCATTATAACCACCCTGGCTTCCTTTTGCTAAGCATCTTTCACACTCAACTATTTCATGTCCTGCTCCTTGCTAAAGAGCTTCCACTCTCGCTGAAGAAAAGAGGCAGCAATTAAGTGTTTGCTACACTAATTCAGATTAGTTCCACAAATGCTCAGTCTCAAAAGCAGATTTGCAAATCTAATTCAAGCCCTGACACGTGAAAGGCAACAGCCAAGTACCTGCAGTGAGTCTGTGATGCTGGCTTGTGCTGCAGGCACACACTCACCATCTGACATGTCCTTGAGGACCAGGCTCTCCAGCTCACCCCACTCTGTGTTGAGCCGTTTCATCAGCTTGAATGCATTCACAGGATGGCCCAAAAACCCCTCTGGGTCTTTTGTGGCAGTAGCTGTCAGCTGATCCAACTTCTCTGCCCATCTAGAACGAAAATATTCATTAAAGTCTCACAGAGGTCTGCTGGTGTGCTAGAGAACTGATTGCAAACTGCTCAAATGTCTTCACTAATAAAAAAGCCAACCAAAATTGCAAACTTTTGCATTATCTATATTTAGAGCTCTTCTAAAAGGAACAAAAAGGGCTACTTCCTTTTCTTTTATTAAATCTTCTTCCTCAGCTGCAGCCCAAGTCTTGTGCTGCTCCTGCAGCCCTTGTTGGAGCCCTGCTGAAGAAACTCCTTCCTACAAGCCCCAAAAGTACAGTGCCAGCACTGCCATTATGAGCTGTCATGCAGGACTGATCAAAAACAAAGCTTTATCCACATTTTCAATCTTTCAATAGCCCCCTTTTTGCTCCTAAGGCTTACAAAAAGGCAGTTCAATGCTTGTTTCAAATTATTTTAGGTTCAGACACACACTTACATCTGTGAGACACCCCTTGGCTCTCATCACAAAGCTCCTTTCCATGCTGAAAGCTTAGGTGAAGCAACATGTAGTTCTCACACCCCCAGACAAGGAGCCCAGACCCAGTTTCTGGTGCTGCAGCTCCAACTCAAACTTCTCTAAGTACCACAGGTCATTCACAACCCCAAGGTGCCCCAAAACAAGCACAGCTTTAAAAAACAAAAATTTTAAAAAGCAGCTGTACACCATGAAGAGGTGCAGCAACGCCCTGCAATCAGGGTAAATTGATGTTGAGGAGCCACACCCACAGAGAATCCCAAACTCCAGCAAGAAAGCAAATCCAGAATCTGTAGCCTGGAGGGAGCTCTGCCCATCAGCTGGAGCTCCTCTTGTTCCAGGATGGAATCTGCAGGCTGTACCTGAGGCAGGGAGGTGTTCATAGCTGTCAGAGAGCCCCTGGCTGCCCCTGATTGTTCTCCTGCACTCTGACAGTCCCCGGGGAGGTTTTCCAGCATCCACACCAGTGAGGGGCTCCCTCCAAACCAGAGGAGCTGCTGGGGACCAGCTCCAGCTCAGAGCAAGACTGAAAGAAACCATCTTCACCCTGTGCCTTCACACGGCCCAGGGTCAAACCCTCCCTGCATTTCCCACTGCAGGAGCAGCTCCCAGTATCCTCCAGGTGCCAACAAACAACACTGGCATTTTTTTCCCCATGTTCTTTAACAGCTCTGTGAGTTATTTAAACTCTCCTGACCTCACGGGGAGCACCTCTGATAAAATGAAAACAGAGCTGCAACACTTCTGCAACAAGCTGTGTTTACACACCCTGGGATGCCCAACTGGCTCACTCCCTTGTTAAATTGTAGCTACAAAGAATCTACTTGTAACATTCCAAACCTGGCAGCAATTCCAAGTCTGTGTTTCAAGGGACAAAGAAAGGATCTTTCTTCCTGCATGGTGGAACACCAGAAAGTAATACACAAAGGCTCAAATAAAAACCACTCCTCCATCTAGAACTGTTTCAACACCCTCAAGACAGATTTATGCATATTTCTGAAAGCAAGGAAAACATCCTGTTCAGTGATAAAATATGTTTATTTCTAGCTGTGATAAAATCTGACACTCTGCTCCTCACATGGTCAGGTCTCTTCTTATTTATGCACCAAGCGGTGCTGAAAGAGAACAACTTACAACAAACACCCAGCAAAACCTGCTACTTTAAGCTTTGCCCCAGAGGAAAAATTCCACAAATTTAATCAGCCTTAAGGAAGTTCTTTTTGCATAAGGGTGGACTCAAATGATCGACCATTAGCATTGTGACAACAGCTGCTTACTTTTTGATCTGCTCCAGCTTGCTTTCCTCTGCCTTTATGTAATCTTTGAGTGACACGACCAGATCTTTTTCTGTATTAATTAAGTCTGTCATATGACCTAGAAAAAAAAGTTTGGTGAGTCAAGGAGAAACACAGAACCCTGAGAATTAAAGGCATTTTCCTCTTTCCTACTTTCTTCCTTCCCCAAAAGTCCTTCTGTGTTTGCTTAAACAATCCTGAAGGAATATCTGAATAAAGCCTTTTTTTTTTTTTTTTTTGAAGGAGAAAATCTCCTGCTGGACCAAGCTTGTTGCCATGGAAATTAATGTAATACTGCATATTTATTATTAGAACTAATTTAGGATTCACTTGGAAAAGGAAATAGTTTGCCACAGAGTAATCTTTCATCCAAGCATACATAATGTAGAGCAAATAAAGAGAAAGCTACAGATATACACAAAGCCTTCGTGTTTGATACACAGCACTAAATCCAGGGCTTTATTTTTAAGATGATATCCATGACTTCAAGGGGTCCCTGGTATTAATTAATAAGTGCTTCACCTCCTGCAAGCAGGCAGCTGAAGTGATTCAGCACAAAGGAGTGCAGCGCCCACCAGAACCCAATGGTGATCCAGACATTATGTGCACCATTATGTGCCCTTGGCAGCTGCACCACCTCCTTCTACATGTGTGCAGCACCTAAATTCTGACATTCTGCCTCAATTCCAATACCCTTAAGAATAAATAGTCACTGCAAAGCCTAGCCTGGGTCATTAGATCACCCTGGTTTCTCCCCAAAGAAAAGCCATTAATGTGGTAAGAACTAGAAAGTGGCTTTAGTTCTGCACCAATTAGGGCCTTGGATGATTAACACATCGTTGCAGAATGAGCTTTGGGGGCTGTCAAGAAACGCTTTTGGCTACACCAAAGCAGTTCTCACCAATGGAAGTGAAGAAGTCCGTGTGGGCACAAGAGAAAGGCACCAGAAATCCCAGGGCTAGGGCACACCAAACCTTCTTGAACACCATTGCTCAACAGCTCTCACCTCACCACACACCTGTGAGAGAAACACAAATAGGTGAAAATCCCTGCTCACCAGAGAGTGGAATGCACCCTCAGAAGGGGCAGCTCAGTCTCTTGGGGCTGCCACTGCTGCTTGAGGCAGCAGAACCCTGACAGCCTGAGCAGCTCCCACAGACCGAGTCCTTCCTGAGACCTGAGAAAAAAGAATAGCTCAGGGACAAGGTGCTCACCAGCACTCTTCCTTTTTGGCATCTAAATCATGCTGCAGGTAGAGCTGCTTCACAAAAAGCACTGAAAGAAACCAAACACTGAAAGAAGCACACAACACAGATTTAAAATAGTCATCATCAAGTTCATCCGCTCAGTGGGAAAAAGAAGTTTCCTTTTTTCAGTCAGAAAGATGCCAGTGGAACAGGTCTGAATGAAAGCCCTACAAGAGCAGTCCAGAGAGGGAGTTGTGTGCAGGTCCCTGCTGCCCCCGTGGAGCCAAGCTCCACACCTGACACAAAAGGCTGCTCTGTCTGTCCCTGGATCCTGGCTGAGCACCCACAGGCTGCGGTGCTTTCTGCAGGGCCAGCTGCCAAGCTCAAGCCCTTCAGGATCCTGATCCCTTCTGCAGCCCAGCATTGCCTGGCTCCTGCATACTTCAGGAGTAATTATGCTGTCGTGGAATTCACAAGGTTTGCTTTTTTACCCCCTAGACAAAAGCTTAAACATCTCACATATTGTATCTGGTCAGGAAAAAAAAAATAAATTCCAGTGCATGGACTAACAGAAATTGGTTTACAGCTCTTCTGACAGCACAACAAGGAAAAAAAAAAGGAAAAAAAAAGGAAAGAAAAAAAAAAAGAAAAAAAAAAAGAAAGGAAAAAAAAAGAAAGGAAAAAAAAGAAAGGAAATAAAAAAGAAAGAAAAAAAAAGGGAAAAAAGAAAGCTCAGCTACAAGGTAGTTTGGTCTATTTAGGGAAGAAACCAGCATAACTTTAATCAAGCAAACAACATAGACCCAGGTCTGCTTTTCACACAGCAAATGTGCAAAGATAACCAGGGAAGTTCCAAAGTTGCACCCAAATAGAAACCATCCCAAGCACAAGTGGTGGTGTCAACAGGAACACATCCCTGACTGCGGATCTCTGCTTGTCCTGCACCTGAGGGTCAGGAGGCAGCTCCCTCCTCTCCATCTCCAGCCCTGCAGGAGGATTTGCACTGGGCTTTGAATTTCTTCTGGGGCCTGCCTGCCTCTTGGACAGGACCAGCACAGTTCCACTGGCACCAACAGGAACAGCAGGAAACGAGCCCAGAAAAGCAGCACAACCTCCAGCTCTTGTAAACCACCCAAAATCTGCATGACCACAGCTGAAGGGCTGATGCATTCTGGCACATTCTAACTCGCTTTCTCCCTGTGAAAGTGAGAATTTGGACAGGGAAGCCTCCTGGAGTCCCCCTTTTCCCCTCACCAATGCTCTAAAGCAGCTCTGCTGTCCACAGCAGCCTTTCTCACCTCTTCCTCCCCACAGGCAGCCATCAGACTATTCCAACCATACCTAATAAAAACCCACTGATGTCCACTTCCATTCTTACTGAAAACACCACTCAACTCCTGTTTCACCCTGCAGAAAGCCAAGTGCCTCCTGCTCATTCAGCACTCGAGCCAATACATCTGTGAATCGGTGACAAAGCACAAACAGCTTTACTACATCGTAAATATTTGCCAATTTTATCAGCACTGGGAATGCACTGAGCTATTTGTTTACTTCACTCAGTGAAACACAAGAGAAGCTTCAGAAAGTTTCTTTTCTTGCTATATTAATCAAGATGAAACTTTTTAAAACCATAAAGAAAAACCAATTAACAAAAATCACAAAAAAGGTGAAGAAAACAGTATTTCCTCTCCACGTACTGCTCTCAGTGACAGCATTCCATCTTGGTTTTCCTCTTCTCCTCTTTCTTTCTCAGCCTTTGCAGCCTGCTCCAACAGCAGGCTTCTACAAACAATGTTGCAACACCTTATTCCCAACTCCTTATCTCCACAGGCATACAGCAGGAGTGACTAGCAACAGCCACAAAATGCGAGGGCAATTCCAAGGAGGTACAAACACAAAGTTTCTCACACTTAGGCACTAGAAGAGGCTGCCCAGAGGAACTAAATCTCCCATTCTTGGAAGAATTTCAGAAGGAGCAGAGCTTTCCAACCACTGCAGCAGGACCAGCCACAGGTTTCCAAATCAAAGAAAACACAGCTCAGGCCATATAGATGCTGGAAATCTCCCAGCCCCACAGGCTGCCAAGTAAGTAGGCTTTAATTTCTTCCCATTGGTGACATGAAGTAAAACAAGATGAAAATCCTCTCTCCATTATTCCTGTCAGTCTTGCCCTCCTCCTCAGCTGTGTCCCACAAAAATGGCAATTGAGCATCTCGGGGAGGAGGGGATCACTGCCCACGCGGAGAAGTGGGAGTCCACTGACAGCTCCAACACAGGAGCTCCCTGCCTCCCCTGGGAACGTGCACTGACTAAGCTCTGAAACAGCAAAACACGAGCAGGGGAAGGGGGGGAACAGCAAAGAGAAAATAAACACGTGGATAGAAGGGAAACAAAGCAGCAAGCAGAGCAATGGCACTGCCAAGAGCAGCACAGATTCTCTGAGCACAAAACAAATTTCATTACAACCATTGCAACTGATGTAATTTTGAGGGGTTTTCTGGGGGGCTCCCCAGAGTTCAGTTCTGCTTTACAAGTAGAAAGATGCAATCAGACAAGCAAAGACAGCTGCAGAGTGGCACATGACATAACCTCATCACACAATCAAGGTCCCACTGCCCAGTGACCAAAGACTGAAGATGCTCATTAGCCAGGTCTCCTCACTGCCAGCTCCAAGCTGAGAAAACAGGATAAAAAAATGGAAACAGAGGGGCTACTTCAACATGGAATGGCTCTAACTTAGTTCCAAACCAGCTTCTTTATTTAGGTAAGAAGTAACTGGCTTGCTCAAGATGAAGTCCACTGCAGGGCCAGGAGACAAAACTCTATCACCAAGATCCTCAACTTTTAATCAAAAGATGGATCCATTCTTCCATTCTCACAATCCTTACTGGACCCCACTGAATGTAAAAAGAATAATAAAACCCCTTGACCAGTTAAGTTGAGCTTAGGGGACAAGGAGAAGATGGAACCAGAAGTGATAGCTGCTCACTGCCCTAAACCTCTCCTGTCTCAAGGACAACCCAAACTACAGTCTCATGACACAATGTGACCAAAAATACTACTGAAAAGGAAAGAACTTTCCCAAAATAAGTACTACAAACATTTAGCTGTCATCATTGCTTAAAGGTCTCACAGGACAGAAGCACCAGAATCCAGTTCCCAAGTCCTCTTGCATGTTCAAAGGCTGTTTTAAAATTAAGATCCAAGCAGTGAAAGAAGATTTTCTACAATTTCTGCTACCAAAAGAAGAGGGTGCACTTTAGGCATCTTTTAATGACAAAGTTATAATCTTTTATATCTATGAAAAACATAGCATAATACGTTTATTATGAATACTCTTATGAGAATCAAAGTCAAGTAGAGTGTTCTACCTATCATTTACTTCCAAGATGAAGACAACATTCATGGCTGAATACAGAGCAGTTGTGTTTGTACAGAGATTTGTACACAGGGAACTAAAGCAAGTTTTCCCTTGGTTTCCTCCAGACTAAGATGGAATGGACACAGCCCTCAGGGCCCACCTGTTTTAACTTCCCAGGCCAAGACAAAGAGCATGGGGGATGCAATAGAGCAATTATTTTATTACACACAACAGGCAGGAGGCTATCCTTCTGCTCAAGGGTTAGCCAAGCAAAACCAGAGATATACAGGAAT
The DNA here is from genome assembly GCA_003676055.1 of Chloebia gouldiae. Taxonomy (NCBI): domain Eukaryota; kingdom Metazoa; phylum Chordata; class Aves; order Passeriformes; family Passeridae; genus Chloebia; species Chloebia gouldiae. The sequence goes on from QUSF01000053.1 coordinate 483,673, forward strand.
GTTTTCAGATATTAACAGTGATTAAGGGAGCTGGGGCTGCTCAGCCTGGAGAAAAGGAGACTCAGGGGTGACCTTGTCCCTCTCTGCAGCTCCCCAAAAGGTGGCTGTGCTCAGCTGGGGTTGGTCTCTTTCTCCAAGCAGCACTGACAGAACCACAGGACACAGCCTTAAGGTGCATCAAGAGAAATACAGGTTGGAAATTAGTAAAGGATTTTTTAAGGAGAGGGTGATAAAGTACTGGATGGCCTGGGGATGTGGCACTGGGTGCCAGGGTTTAGTTGAAGTGTTGGGGCTGGGTTGGACTTGGTGATCTTTAAGGTCTCTTCCAACCCAACCCAGTGATTCTGTGAATTATAAAGAAAGCAGGATAATGCCAATGATAGTTGGTTTCTTCCATGGAGTATATTCTTTTAAAGAAAAAAATATTTCCTTATCTGTATCAACCTCAGCAGGAAGGCATGGCTTTCCTGCTATAAACCTCTGCTTATCCTCACTCCTTCACAGCTTTAATCGCTAGATTTTAAAGCCATTCATTATGGAACAGCATTTAAATCTGCACAGGTCAGAGAGCTGGCTCAGGGAGGAAAGCAAAGAGAAAGAAAGTTAATCAGTACTGGTTGTGTCAGCACATACTTCAGAAGCAGTGCGGAGTGCTCCGGGTCAAATCAGTTTGGTCCAAGGCATTAAAATGCATCCATTAAAGGTCCGATGTGTAGGGCAGTGGGACAGAGAACATCCCTGTCCCCAAAGGCAGGCCTCTGCTTCCCAGACGAGCCGGGAACTCATTACCTTTACTTTCCGCCCCTGGCAGAGCACCGTCCGCATCCCGAGCCAACAGCCCCAGGCGCTGCGGGGAGCCGCATTGATTTACTCGTTGTAACCAAGTAAATAAATGCCTTTCATTCACTAAAACCTCGAGTGCTGAACCTTTACTTACAAGTAGGTGAGCACTTCAGCACTCTGCATTCGCCTCTTACTAAAGCCAGCAGGAAAAAAGAAGTAAACTGAACACTGGGCAATCCCGAAGGATCTTCCCTATGGGAGCAGCCAGCTTTTCAGGCAAACTGGGGGATTTAGTCTAAGTACACGTGATCTTTTTATTATGCATAATATTTATATTTTTATATATTTTATTAGTTATTATGCTTTTATTGTATTCTTCAGCATGCTGAAGGCTCCAGATTTTCTCCTGCTAGTCAGGCTGGACCCGATCAAAACTGAACGGTACCGCTTACTACAAAGGCAGATGCAAAATTCCACGTACAGCAGCTGGCTGAGCCCAGCCCAAAGCAGCGGCGAGGGAAGCCGCGTTGCCCACGGCGCAGTCCCTGCACACAGCTCACGCCGAGTAACTTTCCATCCCTCCCAGCACCGAGCCATGCGCCCGCAGCCCCGCGGGAGCCCACCTGCCCCGGCGGAGGGCAGCGGACCCGGCCCGGCCCAGGGGACAACTCCCAGCTGCGGGAACCGGAGGAGGCAGGGGCGGGGGAGAGGGAGGCGGCGGCTGTGTTTTGTCTGCCAGCCGCGGGGAAGCCGGCGCGCCGGCGCCCTCCCGCCCCCCTCCGGAGGCTGCCGGCTCCCGTTACGTAAGGGCCGGGAACCCCGGCCGGCAGCGCCGGGACACCGGCCCCTCGCCGCGGGGAAGGTGGGGGGCGGCGGAGCGCTGCCACGTATCGCCCCACCCACCGCCGCCCGCACGGCAGCCGCCCAGCCCCACGGCTCCCTTCCCCCCGACCCACCCGCCCGGCCACCCTCACAGCCGGCGGGACGGGCGGCCGGGCCTCACCTGAGCACGGGGGCGCTGGGCGCGAGCAGCAACGGAGCCCCGCTCTCTGCCCGGGGGCTTCACCAACTAAGCGCGCCCGGCCCCGCCGCGCCTCTTATAGCCGCGGTTGGCCACGCCCCCTCAGGCCCCGCCCCCAGGCGGTGTGGCCCGCGCGCTACGTGAGCCCGGTCACAGCTGCGGCCGCTGCACGGCGCATGCGCCACCGCCACCACCGCGCCTCCACGTGGATCCGCCCGGCCCGGGGACACCGGCACGGGAACCGCGCCGGGACCGCCACCGGCCCGGGGACCGGGCTGCGAGCTGGGAACAGCCCCCGGGACAGCAGGGATTGTGGGAGGCATCGAGCCGAAGCGGTGTTTTGGGAGTAAAAGTTGCCACAAAAGGCCCAGAACGCCGGGGCACCGCCCTGCACCTTGCTGCCAGGGCAGCTGGGCTCAGCATCACGGAATCAACTAGGCTGGAAAAGAGTCCGGGATCATCGAGCCCAGCCTGGGAGAGAGCGCTCTGCACCATCTCAAGCACTTTAAAAAGCTGCTTGAGTGAGAGATCGATGCTGCCTGCTCATTGCTTTCTAGGGTTTCATAAATGAACTGGTTGTTTGTTCATTCCAGCTATTCAGTGGGAATCTGGGACATTCCTAAGCATTTTTTCCTTTCTCTTTAGATGAAGGTTTCAAGTAAAAGGTCACCTCCTCAAGGCAGGCATTTGTGGTCATTCCCAGCTAGAAATGTTTCACAACAAGAGAGATCTGGCAAAGGTATAACAGGGCCCAAACTCCCCTCTAACACACATTCCTTAGCAGGGTGACTGCCTTAAAACCACCTCGGCCAGAAGAGGAACCTGGAGGCTGCAGCGTGATCCACAGCTGAGATTTCTCCCTGTACCCAGACTGTCACCTCAGCTCTCACCCCAAAGGACAAAACCTCGGGTGTTTTGTCCCATTTTGGGGGGTGCTGAGATGAAGCATGTCTCACAGGAGACACAAACAAGGGCATGAGGTGAATGTAGTAATTTCTTGTCCAGCTGTGGACACAGATGTGTCCACACAGCTGACAGCAGTGCTGCTGCACATAGCAGGAAGAAGGCCAGTTTTTAGTGAAACTATCCGTCAAAAAATAAGCCTTCCTTTCCTCTCATTTTGGTCACCTTCCAACAGAAATACAACTCCTACAACTCGCAGGAAACACTGGAATGTTATCCAAGCTGAGGCATCCAGTTAAAGCCCCATTATCCACAGAGTCCCTAACATCCAGCCAGAGGTTTAACAGCAGCTTCTAGAGATTTGGCAAAACCTCACACGCTGCAGAGGCACAGGCAGATTTCTTCAAGCGAGGTCTGCTGCTTTCTCATCCTCTTTTGCTCTCACCAGCTATTCTTAGGAAGTAAGGCAGGCAGTGGGGGACACCAACAAGTCAATCAGCATGGGGCTGAAAGCTCCAGCTCATTACATTTGATTAATGAGGTTGCTGAGTCGTATTTATATCAATCCACACTAGCTCAAAAGGCCCAGGTGTTTAAAAGGGTCCATCATATACATGATGAACACAATTCTAACTTAAGAGAAAAGCCAGTTTTTGGGTGGTTTGCATATAAAATTTAATGACAGGGGGGAAGGCTATTCATTAGCTTTCTCTTTAAAGAAGTGGTTTGTCTTTCCCTAAGCTCATCCTAAAAAAAGAACTTTTTTTTTTCCTTTCCAAAAAGTTCCTTGTGGCTTGACCACAAGTTTTTGATGTGAATTTGCTGGATTCATGTATTTAAGGCAATTAACAGTTGTTTTACAAGGGCCAGCTGTTAGCAATTCTAATGCTAATTTCTGCTTACTGGGGGCAACTGCAGAGACACAAAACAGAAAGAAAAAGCAAGATTAGTAGTATAACCATTATTAGCCTGGAATAACATTTTCCAGCAGCTTTTATGACTTGGAAAAATCTTTTACCAGCTCTTAACTGCAGTATGAGTATTTTACAAACCCAGATTTAAGAAAAATAATTTTAGCAACACAGAGTCAAATATTTACCTTGATCTTGTCCATGTAAGAGATAATGTTCTTACTGCCTGTTCGTCTTTGCCTGCTCCTTTGGTTTGCACCAGGAGAGTTTCTGGGATTCTCTTCCTTCTAAGGCCCTGCAAAGCTCAATTTGTAAGCTACAGAAAGCTGTCAGAGATGCATTTGTGTGTCCAGACCCTCACTTCACTCCCAGGATTGCTCCCAGCATGGTGTACAATGTCTGCAAGGGGCTGATATAAACAGTTTACAGATGAAACTCGCTCAACCTAGAGCCTCGAAGATGCTTACAAAGAAACAACTCAAGTGCCAAAGCAACAGCTGGTGTCTGTGCTCCTTGATTTAAATTCTTAAGCCTCTGTTTTGAAATCATCCCCCTTGCTTACACGCCGCAGAAATACCTAACAGGGCAATTAATGTGTGAACCATGGGGGAGGAGGCACAAGGGATCTCTCACAGATTGCTTGTCTTGCCCCAGGTCAGACCAGCAGCAGAAGTGCAGACTCTTAATCTCATTTTTTATCTTCCTGAGGCACACAGGGCATGACTGGGCTAATCCAACCCATGGGGGTTTGAGCTGCACCTAACAAGGAGAGGCCAGAGCACTGCCCTGCTATGATGCCCTGGCTTTTCGTCCTTCCTGTGACAGGGTGCACTCACCAAACACCTGGCTGCTTTGGGCTGAGCCAGCTGGAGAGGCTGGCCCAAGATTTGATGTCCCAAGCAACTCCCCCAGCTGCTCCCCTCTAAAGCCAGCTCTTCTTGCAAGATCCATATCTGGGGGCAGTTAGGGTCAATAAATCTGTTAGTTTGTTTTAACAGCAGGGTGGATACTTCCCTTAGAGATTATATTTCAATCCTTTATCTTATTAAGGGAAGATGTGTTTTGTCCATTAATCCAATTTAGCTGGCTGGATTAATAAGACTGGGCTCGCTCTGTTTCAGGAAGCATAAAAATAGCAGTCAAGTGTAATTAAACCTAAACTTGTAAGTAACTCTGGTAACAAGAGTACTATTTCCCTGGATATTCTGTTTATTGTTTTTACAAGCTGTGCTCTCAGATTACATGACGTGAATTCTCGATTAGAACAGCTCAATTCATGACCAAAAAGCAACAGGCTGCCCTGAAAACATTAACTTTTTGTATGTTTATAAAATTCTCTTTGTGCTAAATATAGTCAGGTAGGCTCCAACCCAGAATAATGTTTTCAATACTTGAGAGGAATCTGTTGGCTTGCAAAGGAATGAAAGTAATTTGTCATTATTCTGACATGCCCTGGCACAGGGTGCTCTCTGATCAGAGCTGTTCACTGACAAATCCAGCTGTGGGTATTTGGGTGCAGGAGCACTGAACAGCTCCAGACCTTGGATATATCCAGCTGTTGGAATCTGAAATGCAAGGAACTCTCAAAACTTTGAGCCTGTAAGCCAAAGCTTAAAATTAAACACAGAATTTGATCTGAGACATTGAAAAAACCCTCCAAACTTAAGTGCTAAAAGCAAAAATGTAGATTTATAGTTTAAAACAAAAGCATGTTAAGCTAGATTTTTAAAAAGCTTAGAGTTTTAAAGTTTCAGATAAAAAAATAAAATAACTACCAAAATAAACAAAAAATAAATACAATACTATAAGTTTATATGTCATAACATAATTAACTAAAAAACTTACACTATAACTTAAATCAATAAAATATCTAAAGACTAAGTCAAAATCATTAATGTTCTTATTAACAATATTTTATTAATCAATAACTCCTTAAAAAGAGTTATAACTAAAAATCTTGTAACCTTCTAAACCATACCATAACAACGTAAACCAAACTCACTCTACCTATATAAAAAATTTAAAAAATTAATAAACTACATCATCAAAAATTACTCCAAAAGTCCCATCTCAAATTCCTTCACAAATAAATTATCACAAAGGGTGCCCCCGTTTGATTTTTGGCAAGTAGCGGTCCTTTGCTTTAAGCAACGCTCCCGTGCTGGGGTTGCAAAACCCAGAGAAGCTTTGCGGGGGCGGGAAAAGGAGAAAAGAGAGAGACAGTAACAAGCTGCAGCCTGTGCAGAACTACAACTCCCGGCGCTCCCGGTGCGGGAAGCGCGGCCGGAGCGCAGCCCGGGGCTCGGCCGGGCGGCGCAGCTGATCCCGGGGCCAGCCCCGCTCCGCGCACCGCGCAGTAAGTGGGGAACGCGGGGAAGGGCAGCCCGAGCCCGCTCTGCCTCGGGGGAGCTCCCCGAAGCTCGGGACGGCCTCTGGAGGTGGAGGCTTTGCTGCCTGGGAGTTCTCCGTGGTCCCAGCCAAAGCCTGGCGCCGTGGTTGCTAGGGAGGAAGGGGTGAAGCGGCCGTGCGCCCAGGTCGGGGCACAAGCCCTTCGTCCCGGGCGGTGACACCGCCGCGGCTCGTTCCGGAGCAAAGGCGGCGCTCCGGGCTCGGCCCCGGGAAGTTCGCACGCCGGGCTGTGCGAGACGCGGGGGTGGAGAGCGACACCCACACCCACACACACACACATACACACACACACACACACGGCTGTCACACCGCCCAACTCCCCGACACGCTCCGCACCAGCGCGCCCAGCTCCCTCTGCTCCCCAAGGCATCGTCCCAGTCAGCGGAGACGGTGGGAAAGGGGGTCTGGGGCGGAGATGTCCAGAGCCACGAGGCAAAGTCTCCACGTGCAAATAGGAGCCTGTGCTGAGGCACCTCACGGGCTCCCACCTCTCACCTGTGCGGAAGGAAGAGCTCTCAGACTCTTCCTGGCACTGCCTGTGTGTCTGTAACAAAGCAAACCCCATAAAGGGTTTTGTGCTCTATGGCTGCAGAGTGCAATGTTCTCAATTGACCACCGAGGATTGTGCACCACAGTTCACTTTTGTCCCGGGTCTCTGGCTATTTCCCGGTATCCTGAAGCCATGGTCAGGCTTTCAGCCTGGGCTGAAAACCCAGGTGGTGGGATTCTTCGGCACAAAAAGCGTTCATAGCTGGAGATGATCCCACTCAGCTGCAACTGCTGTCCCCTGTCTAACTCAAGGAATTCTCTTCCACAGCTGATATTTTGTCTTTTTCCTGGCATCAGTGCCTTTCCCACATATCCGCTGTGTGCTGCAATAGGATGTGTGGTTGGATCGAGGCCATTACAACGGTGTAGGAAACCAGCAAAGGAGCAGCCACCTTCTCTGCCCTTTTCCCCAGGGACACGGGGATTTGGGACAAGAAGGTCTAATCTAGTCTTATAAGCAAGTTCTGTAAGATTCAGATATGGAAACAAACTGAGGTATCTTTAAGTAGTCTTAAAACTGGCCTGAAATGGAATTTGAAGTGTGACTAAAGTGATCATTTTAGAAAGCAGATTCTGCAGACACTGTGAGAGGGAGATTTACCTCATTATTGACCTTTTAAATCAAATTTAGCCTTGTAGGGCTGCTGCATTACATTTTTTCCTCTCTTTTTAGGCAGAGACACCAGCTGTAGGTGTTGGTTATGCCTGCAATGTATCAAGCACTGCACAGGAGAGTTTCCTCCCTCGCCTGCAGGTTGCACTCCACTTATGTGAGAAAAATGAGGTAAGTTCTTATCTAATTCCTGAGTACTGGGAGGCAGAGCTTGGCACAAGCAGCCCTACCTAACCCTGACCCCAGGGTTAATCCTTAAACAGTTCAGCCATCACACAGAAATAAATGCTTTGTGAGCTCTGTGAGTGGTCACAGCCAAGGCTTCTCCCTTCACCACTGGTAGGAACTGCTTCTCTCAGACTGAAGCTTTGTTAATGATTGCCTCTCCTGGCTAGAGGGCTCCTACAATACCAGGAAGATTTGAAGTGGTGCTGCTCACCTTTTAAATACTGCTTCAAACAGCCTGGAAGGAGAATATGCTGACACTCTTTTTCCAGTACTTTTTTTCCCTAACTCAGCTCCAGCCAGCTGTGCCCTAAGACTTGGTTTTTACCCCTCAAATCAGTGTGACAGGTACAACAAAACACTTGTACCCTGATGGGAACCAGATTCAACATCAGAAGTGCTCAGCAGTTCAGCCAGACAGCATTTGGAGCCATCCAAATTCACAGAATATTCCGAGCTGGGAGGGATTTGGGGTTTAAAGGGAAGATCAAGGTTTCCTGCAGCCTTTACAGCAGACCTTTTGGATTGAGAGACTGGGTTACTGATCTTCTTGCGTCTCCAAACTTGAGGGTACTTGTGTGGTAGGTAAGAACTGCAGTATTTTCTGCCACACAATCTTTACTAGAGGCTGCAGTCCACCAAAGAGTGACTCAGCTGTCAAAACTCTCCAAGGACGTGGAATACCTTAAATCTGCTCATTCAGCCCCCACTGCTCTGTGCAAAATAAAGGACTTGAAATAAGCAATAATCTCAACACAATCTTCAATTCATCTTCCCAATCATTTTTTCACTGCAGATACTTAAATCAGTTAAAGGAAGATGACAGCCTTTGTAGACAAGCTCAGACCTCAGGAACTTTCTACCTCTTTCACAATCTCTCCCCCTTCCTGCAGAAAGTTGGGAAGAAATATTTGGTACCACAGCTCAGTGCAGCAGGTAAGTAAGGAATCAGTGCATCCAGAAAGAAACACCTGGTGGACCACACAGCTGAAATGAAACAGAGACACACACATGGTATCAACCTGATCTGTTCTGAGGTGATCAGGTTTAAACATTTGGAACTGTGCCTTTTGAAAACAGAGGGCTGTCAGGAAAACAAACAAGGACTTACTGACAAATGTCTTTTTGGTGTAATGTAGGAAAGGTTTTCTTTGAGAGAAAGGTATTGGCTGGTGCAGGACAAAACCAATGGACAGCTGATCCCTAAGCTTTACAACACTGGGACCTTTAGCCTGACATGGTCTAAACTTCCTACAGCTTAGGAGGAAAGCCAGATTTTTAGGTTTCTACCTGTGTAGGATCACTTGTCTGGTCCCCTTTCACATGAGCCAAGATTACCTGTGCCTTGAAGATACAGAGAGCACCAGAGATGGATCCAGAGAGCAAATCCAGAGATGGAGTCGCTTTCATCACAGCTTTCTCTTCCCCTTTCCCTGCTGTTCAGAGACAAGACAGATTCTGGAGAAGCTGCAGGAGGCCAAGCAATGGCTGGAGAAGTCGGTGCTGATCGGTTGTTCGGACGAGCACAGACCACGCTTCGCGCTGGATTTGGGTTGGGATGACTCCTCTTCCACCTGTGCCAGCAACAGTTTGATGCACTGGGATGGGGGAGATCCCTAATCCTTGGGAGAATCTGTCCTACCAAGGAGTGCTGGGCTGGGTCTCTGTAGGGTCTCTGTTGTGAGCATGGCAGGTCATGGCCATGGGCTGCACTGCTGCTCCTGTGCCTGTGTGCATTAGGAAGGGTGGGCTGGGGGAGGCTGCTAACATTTGGGAATGCTACCCCTGATGTGCTTCACTTCCATGAGAACTCACAGGAACTGTATATTGGAACAGTAAAGAGCATAAAATTGGAATAATAGCAATAATAGCTGAAATTTATGAGATCAAATTTTCTTTTTTTGTTGTTTGTTTTTTCTCTTGAACAGGAGCCTTGGATAAATCAGTCATTGAGTCAGAACTGCAGGGATCATTTACTGACCTACGAAAGGCTCTCTTTGTAGTGGATGAGAAGGATTCTCCTTTGCTGGCTTCGGTATTGCACAGGGCTTTTTACTTTAGGGAGCTGTGATCTCCAACATCAATCCTTCTCTTCATATCCCACATTGTTTTATGATCTAATATTGTAGAAGTACCTACTGTACACTTTCAGGAACTTAGATACAGACACACTATAAATTACATTAGTTTTCCCAAATTTGTAGTCCCAAAAGGAAGAAGCAAGGGAAATAGAAACAGGAAAGTGACTGAAAAATTACTGCAGTAATTTATGCCATTTAGCTGAAATGTGCTAAATCACAGCAATCCCAGTTTGTCCTCAGCTCAACAACTATCAGGCAAATTGGGAATGAAACAAACTTACACATCTTCTCTTAGAGCTGCTCTTTTAAAACCTCTCTCTTACAAGCTGGTGCTCTGCAGATGCCCTGCGTTTGGAGGGCCTAAGAAAAGGCCTGTGTGTGAAAATCAGCTGTCCTGACCCATAAGGAGAAATAGCTTGTGTTTCCTTTCCTGCTCTATAATGTTTGTGATGCCTGGGCTATTTTTCAAGAAATTATTCAGGGCTGGAGACTCTTTAGAGTAGTCCAGTTCCCAATACAACTCCTATTATATCCCAATAAACAATAGCTCTTGCCCACCTCCTCCAAACATACTCACATTCAGAAGCAGCAAACATGGATTGCAGAATCTGCCACTTTTCAAAGCACTGCCCATACTTTATTCACCTTTCTGAGGCTTCAGAGTTTTTCCCCATGACTGCACGCAAAGCATTATTCAGGGAGAGTGCTCTGAATTATTTCTTGCCCCTAGGTGCGTGTGTGTGTGTGTATATATATATGTGTATATATATACACATATATATACATACATACATATATATGTATATACATATGTCTATACATACATACACACACACACACACACACACATACATATATATATAAATGAGGTTTGTGCTTCTGTGTTGGCAGGCCCAGTCCCTCCTGCGGTGGCACGATTCCCACCAGTACTGCAGCAAAACTGGGCAGCCCACTGAAAAGAACCCAGCTGGCAGCAAACGTGTGTGCCATGCCAGTGGAATCACTTACTACCCACAGGTGAGCACCTGGCAGCACAGGGGAGGGACACAGGGACAGGAGGGCAGCACTGCTGGCTCACCCCAGGGGGGAAGCAGGAAAAGGGATTTGTGCCTAGCTGGGTACTTTGTCTTTAGTGGTCAGCCAGCGACCCTCAACCAGCCAGGAAAAGCAAAAATTTGCACTTACTTGTTTTGTCTGAAGCCCTTGTTTTGCTTTGTGGTGCATGTGGCAGATGTCTCCAGTGGTCATCACGCTGGTGTCCGACGGGAGCCGGTGCCTCCTGGCCCGACAGCCCTCGTTTCCCCCGGGGATGTTCACGGCTCTGTCAGGCTTCTGTGACATGGGTAAGTGGCTTCTGATCCAGCACAGTGGCCCTGGGCATGCAGGGTGTGGGGACATCTGTTGGAACAAATCACACGGGAATTCATTTTCTTCACAGAGGAAAAAGCCCATTCTTTATTACATAACTCCTTTTTATACAGTTTTATAGACCTCCCGTGTGACTCCAATTGGTCAGTAGCTTTCTCACCAATTACTTTATTGGCTATTAACAAGTTGTTATTCTGTATTGCTTGGTCACTCAAACCCCCAGTGTGTACATGCAAGAAAAGCTGTTTGTGAGAGATAGTTTTCATTTTTCTATCTAACAGTTTATACGAGTTCAAGTTGTTTTTTTACCCAGGAATAGATTGTTATGCTAACAAACTGTTCACACCAGGATTGTTTTCATATGGGAACTTGCAAAGTGCTGGCTTTGACAAGGCCAGCAACCCCAGGAGAGGAGGCTTGATTCTATGAAGCCTTTCTTTATGATTTTTCTACCTTACTGCAACAGACATTAGCCAAGTCCCTGTTCACAAAGAAGGATGGACACACGGGTGATCTGTGTCCCCATCCCCAGATGTGTTCAGGGCCAAGCTGGGTAAGCCATTGAGCAACCTGGTGTAGCAGAAGGTGTTCATGCTGATGGCAAGGGGTTGGAACTAAATGATCCCTAAAGTCCCCTCAGACCCAAACCAGTCTGCGATTCCGTGATAGGTGAGGAAAAAAACCCATTATGTCTAAATAGATCAGTGTTTGCATGCAGACAGAATTAAAAATATAGTTATGTACCTGAGGGATTGGGAATTAGAGGTATCTACCAGTTGTTGTAGTCCCTGATAGCAAATACAAGCTTTAAACTTGCTGGGTTATAACCCCTGATCCTTTTAAAATCCATTTTGTGGCGCATACCATCTGGCTTAGAAGAAAAACTACAGACTTTTCATTACAGGAGGGAAAATGGCTTGAAATTGAATTGTTCTGTCCACCATCTGTATGTAGATGGCGCCAAAAATGTCTCTGGTGCCTGTGTTTATCAGAAGTTGATGAATTTAACGGAGTATCCCACCAGCAAGTGTTTCCAAGTCAGCACAGCTGGAGCTCCTGCGGGTGGGAATGAGTGTGTCCTGCGTTTTCCTCGCTACGGTTCGCTGCCCTGAGGCTGGGCCGTCCTTGCCTAACTCTGGTTGATTCTAGGTGAGAACGTGGAGGAGGCAGTGCGGCGAGAAGTGGCCGAAGAGGTGGGGCTGGAGGTGGAGTCGCTCCGCTACTCGGCTTCCCAGCACTGGCCCTTCCCCAGGAGCTCCTTAATGATAGCCTGCCACGCCCTGGTGGGAGCCCAGCGGGCTGAGGTGAGCGGCTCGGGCTCCCCTGAGCTATTCCACTGCCTGCCTCATGCAGCAAAATCTCCTTCAGTCCAGAGAATTTAGTTAGGAGAGCATCAAACCCTCCATAAATGCAATTTGCCACTGGCTTTTTCTGCAAGTGCAGAAGAAACTTTGACACAATCCCATCATCTCCTGTTGCAAGGTGCCAGATTTCCCTCAGGTCACTGTATATACAAGCCCAGAGTCCAACACCCATTTGCCATAGAACAGATTCCACCACGTTAATTACTGTGCTCAGCCACTTTGCTTTGCCACGATGGAGCAGGGTTGGTTTGTGGCTTCCCTAAGGAAGCCAGCATAACAAAGTATTATCCTAGTAATATCCTTCCCTGGGCTGGCATCAGTGCCTAATTCAGGCATGGATGTAGCATTTCAGCATGGGCATTTCAGCATGGGATCTCTGTGGAAACAAGAACAGGCAAGGTACCACTGCCCACATTCAAAGCTGATTTAAGGAAGTGGTGCCCTCTGAATTCTTTCCAGATCAGTATGGACACCCTGGAACTGGAGGAAGCCCGTTGGTTTGGCCTGGAGGAAATTGTGGAGGGTCTCAAGAGGGCGCCCAGCTCTTCAAAGCAAGACAACGGTAGTTTTTTACCCTGGTTCCCTCCAAAACAGGCCATTGCTCACCAGCTGATCCATGAGTGGCTTCAGCAGCAGACTGCCCAGACAGCTTAGGCAGGGCTTCATCGACTCTGTGATTCCACCAGAACTGTCAAAGCTCCATAGAAAAGCTTCTAAAGCCCCTGGAGGTAAGGGCTCTGTCACAGTGAGGCACTCAGACACACTGACCTACAAAGGGCTCTGAACTGGTCTGACAGGCCCATGTACAGTGGATCACCTCTGTGACACCATGGTTTGAAGTAAATGTACAATAAAATTCTTAGTTCCCAAGCATCAAACTTGTTGTGACCAGCTGTCACTGAACCCATGGCATCAATGTCCCATTTTCCATTTCTTCTGTCTTGGGTGGACATCCAATGCACTGTTTTTCCCAGAACAAAAATAAAGGGAGAGCAGCACTTTCCAGTGTCTGTGTTTATATGGATTTGGGAGAGCTGTCAAAAACCAGAAGAAAAGCCATTGCCTCTTTGCTCTCCTCTTCTTCTCTCTCTTCCCATTCAATCTTCCATTTTCATATAAAATACCTTTTTTTTTTTTTTTTTTTGGTAAATGTTAAATGGGCCTCTTCATTTTCCCCACTGGTAAGATAGTCCCAAGAAAGAGAGAACAGAGCTATCTGGTGGTGGAGAGGGGAAGAGCAAGACCTGCACTTAAGCATTTTAGAAGACCACAGCTAATGCAAAGGTGACAGGAACTGCTACGACAAGAACTGCACTTAGAACAGAGAAAAATCTTGAAAGGATCAGTGCCTCTTACCCTAAGGCCAAAGTCTGTGCCTTGCCTGGAGAGCTGGTCTGATTTTACTGGTGAAATGGTTCCACCTCTCTGGAGGAAGAACAACAAGGGGACCATCTGGGCAAGGAAAGCTTAGTGAAAGAGACAGCTGAAAGGATGTTTGATCTGCTGCTGACTCAGGCTGACAGTCCTTTCTGCCTGCTTGGTCAGAGCTCAGATGCCAAGATTGCAAAGCCAGGTGCTTGAAGGGGATAGGGATGTGTCCCTGGCTGCCACGAATGCAGGAGAGCAGTGGTAAAAAAATGCAGTCCTGACACCTGGGCAGCAAGTAAAAAGTAAGTCCTTCACACCTTTGAGACACACTGTGTTTGCTTGGGTTACTTTTACTTCAGGAGGTTGGGAGGGGATTCCTTCAGGTCATGGTGGCATGTACAAACACACCCTTCCTGGTATTTTAGTTACCAGTAAAAGTATTTTCAATCTACTCAAATAGGGGATTTTTTTATAGAGCTAGAACAACTACAAGACAAAAATCCCATCACATCTTTGGAGAAGCATTACATTTTAAACTGTTTTATAAAATTCTCAATCTGTACCCTTTTGACTTAGTTATGAAACAACATTGGTGGCCTCCATTCCTGATGTTAAGCTACCAGGAGTGATGATAGGCAGTACCCAGCCCTGAGCAGGACAGAAAAACAAGGTGAGGGACATTGTCCTCACTTGCATTTGCCTTAAGAAATCTGTCTGAAGCCTGAAGAACACTCACTGCAGTCGAGACAGGACATGCTCCATAAAGGCAAGTGACCTAGAGAAAGGAACAGGCAATTCCTGACAGAGGCTTCCTCACCAAAACACAGCAGGGCTTTCCCCTGGAAAAGGTACCAGGCAGGCAGAAGGGCACAGAGCAACAACAACATATTTCTCTTATGTGTGCATCCAGTTAAGGAATGCATCCCTTAACTGAATCCTCTTTGGGAACATTTGGCTTGTATAAATCACTGACACCCCTCTGCTTTTAGGGATTTACAGCAAGACCCAGGACTGATGAGCTGCCAGCTGGGGCATTACAGCCCAACTGCTCATAGGTATTACCAATCAGCAGGATATAGAATGCTAGCACTCATCTGATTAATCAGATGTAACTTTTTGGTTAGCAGCTTGTGAGCAGCAGTCCATCTACCTCCCAAAAGCAGCAGGGCATAAAACTCATGTTGATCTCTAACAGGTGCCAGCAGAGGATTGAAGTAAGCCAAACTCATGACACAACTTGTTTGAGCTCTTAGTGCTCATGATGCCTTGAGAAGACTGACAGAGGCTGGACAGAGTTAAACAATAAAGTAGGGATTCATTAAAAGGATCTCTTCGATGGATCCACCATGGGCAGCAAAGAGCCCACTCAGGGCCACAGACCCTGGACCAAGAACCCCGGCCCTTTTCCCTGTGAAACAAACTTTGCCACCCCAGGTTCCTGATGTCAGTTTCCAGGATGTACTTGAGACTGTCAGGGTAGCCCATGTCTAAGCTGGTGGCAGGTTGGGTCTGGGACACAACCTTCATTGTTTGGATTTTTCAAAATTGGTCACCCACTCAGGGCAACAGGCCTTTGACCTAGAAGGCCAGCCATTTTCCCTGTGAAACAAAGCTGAGCAGCCCACGTTCCTCAGGTCAGTTTGTAGGGTGCACTTGGGACTGTCAGGGCAGCACAAATCTGAGGTGGGGGCAGGTTGGGTCTGGGACACATCCTGTGCCATTCAGATTTTTTGGAGTTGGCCGCGCACTCAGTGCCACAGCCCCTTAACACAAACAGTGGCCCTTTTCCCTGTGAAAGAAAACTCGTCACCCCAGGTTCCTGAGGTCAGTTTGCAGGATGCTCTTGGGACTGTCAGGGCAGCACAAGTTCCTTGTGATCGCAGGTTTGGTTTGGGACACATTCTGCACCTCCAGCATTTTTGGAGGCGGCTGCCCATTCAGGGCTACTGGCCCTTCACCACAAATGCTGGTCTTTTTCCCTGTGAAAAGTAATTCGCCACCTTAAGTTCCTGATGTCAGCTTGCAAGATGTGTTTGGGACTCTCAGGGTAGCACAGGTTTGAGGTGGTGGCAGGTTGGGTCTGGGACACATCCTGCACCGTTCGGATTTTGTGGATTCGGCCGCCCACTCAGGGCCACAGGCCCTGACCACAAATGCTGACACTTTTCCCTGTGAAACAAACCTTGCCACCTGAGGCCAATTAGGCAATCCAATCTAATGTAAAAATTTTATTGATGTTCATCGCAAATATCACCAAATGTCGAGAACACTGTAATTACATCATCAACATGCCGCAGGAGGCCTCCAAGCAGCACATCTCCCGCCAGCCCATCTCCATTTACATGCAAGAACGAACAATACAAGTCCCTTCCCTGGCAGGCTCCCTCACTAGCGGCGACTGCGGAGCCCTGGCAGCCCGCCCTGAGAGCCGCGGAGCCCGGCCAGGCTCCTCCCCACCGCCTCGGGCTCGCCGCCAGCGACCGCCCGGGCCGGGAGCGCACGCTGCCCGCTCCGCCATTGGCTGCGTCCCCGGGCACGGATTGGTCAGAACGGCCAAAACCCCTCCCGCGCACGGGAAAGGCGGTGGGAGTGGCGCTTCCGGCAGTCTGAGCGGCGGGGCCGGCGTGTTCGTACCGCGGCGGAATGGCTGCGGCGGAGATCGGAGGCCGCTCCAGCCCAGGTGGGACCCGCGGTCGGTCGTGCCCCAGCTCGGGGCTCGCTGCGGGCGGAGGGGCCGCGCTGAGGGCCAGGGGGGCTCTGGCGAGTTCCTTGTGCCGGGCTCCGCCGTGTCCCCCCTGCGCTGGGATCGCGGAGGGAGCGGCTGCCCGCGCTCTCCTCCTTGCCCGGATCGCTGCGGACGAGCCGGGGCCGCAGCAGCGCCCCAGAGCTGGCACCGCCTGCTGAGCCTCGCTGACCCGCGGGGCCGGGACCAGCAGCGACCTCGCGTCGTGTCCCTTTCAGGGTGCCATCACCGCGGGTGTACAGCTGTTCCCGAGGCGATCTCCAAATGGCTTTGTTGGGGGAAAGATCTGTTGACTCCAGCAAGAAATGTTTCCTCCAACTCGACAGATTCTGGCTGTGCGCTGGAGCAGAGTGAATTCTATTCCCCTCATGGAGTTGTGAAGAAGCTCCTGCATTCCCAGGAGGGACCAGCAGCTGGGGTTCCACACTTGCCTGGATCACAAGAAGCTACTTGGCATAAGCAGGGGGATGCCACTGGTGAGCATGCAGTGAGTGAAGATGTGGAGAATGGATTCTGCAGCAGTGATGGGAGTGTGAGGGAGGCCCTGTGTCCCCAGGACACATCAGCAACTGGCACTGAACACAAAAGGGACCTCAGAAGATTCCTGGGTGAGTGCAGGGCCACCCCCGTGGCCCCTAGGAAGGGGACAGTGTCACCTCCCAAGGGCAGGGCTGGCAGGGGTGTGGCTGTTTCCCGATGTCTGGAAGAGGCCTCGAGCTCTGCTGGGCCCCATCAGAGGCTGGAACCAAGAGCCCCAGCTGCCCCCAAGGCTGTGCAGCTCTCCTGCTGCAGCCTGTCCCCACAGCTGTGTCCCTGGCTGTGCCCACAGCTGTGTCCCTGGCTGT
>QUSF01000053.1:500865-518019 GCA_003676055.1 Chloebia gouldiae
AGCTGTGTCCCTGGCTGTGCCCACAGCTGTGTCCCTGGCTGTGCCCAGGCTCTTGGCTCTCTGGCTGCCAGCTGAGTGAGGGGCACAGTGGCTGAGGGGTCCCTCCTGTGCTCCCTGGGCACGGGGTGAGCAGATTGCAGGGCCGGGTCTGGTTCTGGCAGCCAGCAGCTCTTTCCTGCTCCAGGTGAATGGTTCAGCTGCCATCCCGTGCTCACGGCGGTGCTGCTGCTGCTGCTCCTGGTGCTGGTGCTGGCTTTGGGGGTGGCCTTGGCTGTGCAGTCAGGTAAGGAGGGGCAGCAGGCTGGGCCCAGCCCCTCGGGGCAGAGCGGGGTCCCTGCTCCCTGCAGAGGGGAATCCTCAGCCCTTCTCCTCTTCCCCCTCCAGCACCACAGGTTCCAGTCACACCTGTGACTCTGCAGTGCTGTCCCTATGGCTGGGTTGGGTCCAATGGGGTCTGCTACTACTTGTCAAGGGATTACAGGAGCTGGGAGCAGGCTCAGGAGCGGTGCTCTGAGCTTGGGGCCTCCCTGGCCATTCTCAAGGATGAGGCCATGGTGAGTGAGGGGCTGCGGGCGCTGTGGGGTGGCTGAGGGGAGCCTGGGGGTGCTCCTGGGCCGGGCTGGGTGCTCGCAGGGCTGGGGGTGCAGCCCTGTGCCGGGGCCTTGCAGGGAAGGAGCCCCGGCGTGCGGGGGCAGCCCCGGGCACGTGTCCCCCCGAGGGGCCGGGGCAGCTCCCACTCCTCTCTCCTGGGCAGGATTTGCTCTTCCGCCTCCGCGGGAACGTCGATTACTGGATCGGGCTGCGCAGACGGGGCGAGCGCCTGCACTGGGGGGACGGCAGCAGCTACAGCTCCTGGTGAGTGCCGGGGAGCCGGGCAGGGCCTGGGGGCACAGGGGCACAAGGTGTTCCCCTGGGAACCAGCGCTGTCTCTGCTCCTCCCTGCAGGGTTCCTGTCCTTGGCAATTCCGACTGTGTGTACCTGGCTGACGACAAATTCAGGAGTGAGATGTGCTCAAACGAGCGGCCGTATGTCTGCAGCAGGGCCCAAGCTGCCCTGTGACAGGGCTGCAGAAAGGACCTTGTCCCCGCTGGGCAGTGCCAGCTTCAGCTCTGAGCCCAGCACAGGGCTGTCCTTCCTCAGCTGCAGCCTGTGCCTTGCACTGACTCTCAGGGTCACCTCAGTGCCTGTTCATCCCCAGTGCCAGCGCTGGGCTGGGTGTTCAGGAGAAAAGTGTCTGCTGTACATCCTGCCACCGATGCTGCCTGCAGTGAGTGGGTTGCCCTCATTCTATGTGAGAAACATAGCTCTCTATTTAAAATTTTTATGCAAGTTTATTAAGTTATATATTTCAGCACTGGGGTGCTTGGGTATTTTCAAAAGCAGTAACATTAAGTTAAAGTTAAGTTAAAGTTATATTATCTATATGCTGTTACTTTATAGGTGCCATATGCATATTCGTAAGATTTTATACATATTCAGACATTCCTTTGAGTTTACATGTTCATTTCGGTGGTTTTAACTCTTGGCTTGTCTTCATGCCATCTTGTCAATTAAACTCATCTATTTCATTTTTTCTTGTGGTTCTTTTTGTATTTTCATTCCCTGATAAAGAGGGTGAATTAATTGTTTTTGGTGCTCTGGTTTCTGTTCCCCTTATTTTTTCTTTCAGATATGAAAGTCCCCAAATATGGGAAATCACTTAATAATTTTACACCCTGTTCTGTGTCACTGACTTGAGAAAATATTTTCAACATTTTACAGTCTGTATTTTGCTGTGGTCTAAGATGGTATCTATTACACCATTATCTATAAAAGCTGTATGGTGCATACATAAACTGACAGGTTATACTGTATCAAAAGCAGTAATGACAAAGTGTACTATATCAGCATTTTTGTGATCAGTAATAGCTTGTAAAACAAAAGTTAGTGCATAAATGTGAAAGCCAATACCTACATATGTTATTTATAACATTATACAATAAGCTTGATTGGGAAATCTAAACCACCCTGGGCTCCTGGAAATCATCACAAACTGCCCTGAAGGTGAGACTGTCCTTGGAAGATGTGAGAAATGACCCTTACTTTTAAAATTTTAAAGGTCCATTAAACCTTAACAAAAACATACAACAGACTGAATAAGGAAAAATTACATCACTGGGGTCTCTGGGACTATCAGCCCTGTGCTCATTTACAAAATGGATGCTCTGCCTTTTATACCCTCAGCCCCTCCCAAAGTTCTGTCAGTGAGCCCCTTCTCTGCCGTGCACTGGTGCAGATCACTTCCTTACATCCCAGCTGGAGCTCAGGTGTTGTCCTGTCGCCCTCCTGGTTATAAGCCAGCCCTCCCCAAATGCCCTGGCTGCCGAGGCTGTTACAAGGGAGAGGGAAAGGGGCTGTGGGAGGTCATATTACAGCAACAGCACCATACATTTACAAAAATTCTCACAATATACACGTAACATCTATCTCTTAACTGTGAGAGCCACCCATCACATCATTCATCTATAACAAACCACACTTCTCCTTTCCTTTGAGTCATATGCTGTCATAATCTGCTAGGACAAGCGGGGTGTTGTGATGGTTTGTTTTACCAATCCCAAAAGTGCAAAAAGGCAAACAGCCGGGGACCATCAGTTTAATCACAACACAGGCACCTTTATTAAGGGCCAACAGCAAATGTGATAGAGGGATCAGAAAAGGAGATAAAGGATAGAAAGAAAAAGAGGGGAAAAGGGAATATAGCTACCAAATGGAGAGACAAAAACCTCGATGGTCGAGCCACATGGATTCACTGTTGTCCTTGGGGGTTCACTGAAGTCTTGGTTAACTTAGGGGTTCTTTATAGTTCTCTGCCACATAAGGGGGAACAGGTAATGGAGAAATGAGTCTACTGAAAACTGGGTACAGTTCTATGCCTTTGAGCCTCACGTTGGGCAACAAAATCTGTCTTTGTTTGGAAGGACAGGTGTCTGCTAAGGAAGGCAGGAGCCTCCCCTGAAATGGAAGAACGTAAATCCCCTCCCTCTGAATAAATTAAGGGGGCTCTTAGGCAAAAATATGGGAGCAGGAGTAACAGTTCTTTATTAGGCAAGAAAATAAACAGATAAAAAAATAATGCAGTAAACCAAAATAACACTGACAGACTCAGAATACAACCTGACACTCTGTTCGACACGGTGCTGGCAGCAGTCCAATTGGAACTGTGGCTGCAATCCTCCTGGAGCATCAGGCGTGGTCCTGTTGGAGCAGGGATCCTGTAGAAAAGGGTGTCATCTTCCTGCAGTGGAAGGGGCAGCTGTTCCCTGGGAAATCCAGTGCAGGAAAAACCACGATTCCAGAAACTCAAGATTATATCAGGTAGGAATCCTTGGCTCATCCCTCTGGGCGGAGCATCTCCCAGTGGGATGTGATCGTTCTTATCAGCCATGCAGTGACATTCAGCAGCCCATTACCAGCAGGTGTCTGCCCTGAGAGAGGATTGGTTGTGGAAGAGATAAGGAAAACTGCCCACGGAGCAGAAGACAACTGCCATACAGATGGCAAATGGAATACATCCTGCCTTGCAGTCTGGGACATTTTATTACACTATATTACACTAACAAGAACTGTCACTAACTAGAAAACCTGTGACTCTCTCCTGAGAGTCCCAGCACACGTGGATCCAATTGGTCAATGAATCCAAAACACCATCACCAGATTCCAATCAACAAATCACCTTGGGGAAACAATGTCCAGACCACATTCCACATGGGCACAAACAAGAGCAACCAATGACATAATAATTCTTTTGATTCTCTTTGCTGCTCTCAGAGCTTCTCTCAGGAGAGATCCTGAGAAAGTGAAGTCTCCCTCTGTTCAGAGGGCATGTGAATACCACACCTTACGAGCTTGTGCTTGTCACGGGGCACCTTCGACTTCTTAACTGAGGAGGGCATGTGTGGCCTCTGCTGCTGTGGAGGGCAGCTCAGTCCCCTGGGGATGGGGTAAGGAAAGCTCCAGGCCTCTCTGCAGGGGTGAAGTGACTTTGAAACAAAGCTTTTCATCAAGATTTCTTCTCGGATTGAAAGGGGGAAAGGTGTCTGTGTTATGCATGGAAATTGGAGTGGAAAACAACTGTAATTTCTAATAAATAATTCTCATCCATGTAAGGTCTCCTGATTTCTAAAGAAGTTTTGGTTCAGTCAGACAAAATCACTTTCTGATGTACAGCTGTCAGTGTTGACTAAGGTACACTTTTACAAGGCATAGATTCAGTTTTCTCCAGCAGTGCTAGAGATTCTATGAGCATCTGAATCCCTGTGGTGTAACAAAGCCCTTGAGACCCAGCTGTCAGAGGGCAGCCACAGGCAGGAAGGCAGCTGCATTGGAACGATGATGCAAGTTTCACTGTACAGGCAGATAACACAGCCTGTGGTTACCTTAGTTTACTGCTGGGTAAAACATCCTGACAGGAGCCACTGCCAGTGCCACAGAAGAGTTTTAGGGTTAGCTGCTAACACTAAGCCTAACTCCTGGCCAAGAGTGCATGTGCTGTTTCTGACACTGCTAAACTATTCCATGGCTCAGAAACTTCTGCTAGAAACTTTGTTATAAGAACAACTGCACTCTTTTCTAGGGATCTTTTTCTTTGTGAGCTTTACCTTCACAGCAGCTTTGCTCTTCACTTCCCAGCCTCGTACCCCTGTGAATTTCCATCTGGGAGCGTTGGCCTGCTGAAGGAGACGCTCCGTTCCAAACACCCACACTTTGCAGGAGTACCACACGATGGGATGTTCTCCTGCCTGGACGAATCCCTTTGCTTCCCAGCTCCAGCTGCAGCCCAGAAGCCCGGCAGTTGTTCAGGACACTTTCCCATGGCAGGGCCCCACAGAGCTGATCCCAGCCTGGAAGCACAGCGGGCACACATTCCCACCCCTGGCGGTTGTTTCCATCCCGTTTCCAGGAGCCGAGTTGTTACCGAGTGTTCCTGTGGGAATCCAGGCCCGGGTGTCTGTGGGGTTTGGAGGGGTCTCTTGGGGGTACATGGGGGTGGCCTGTGGGATTTGGGGGGGGGGTTGAGGTGTGGGGGTGTCTCTGGGATTCCCATTCTTATTTCATCACATTGCCCATCCTTTTTCCGCTCATGTTTCACACCTTTTATTCCTCACCTTCATAGGGCTTTCCTGCTTCTTAAATGCCACCTTTCCACCATTAATGCCATCTCATGTTTCCACTCTTCAATTTTTTCACTCTTCCCTGCCTTTTCTGATGCCTTTTTTTTGCCCCATTTTTTCCCTGCTTTTTTCCTGCCCTTTTTCTCCAACCTTTCTGTCCCCGTTCCCCCCCCACACCCCGTTTTTTGGCACCTTTTTCCTCCACTTTTTCCCCGCTTTTCTGCCGCCTTCTTTTCCCATCCTTTTCTGCCACCTTTTTTTCCCTTTTTTCCCCCACACTTCTTTTCCACATTTTTTGCCACCCTCTTTTCCTATATCTTTTTTTGCTGTCCTTTTCTGCCACCTTTTACTTCCCCCCCACACTCTTTTTTGTTGCTTTTTTTGCCCCTCAGTATAAATCTCTCAAATGATGAAATCAGTGGGGATTTCTATCAATTTAAACCCTAAAAAATAAGGCACAACAGAGAGTCCTTGTCAATTTAAACTGAAAGATGATGAAAATTGAAGCTTTGCTCTCATTTCAAACCAATAAAAACACATCATAAAGGGTGTTCCCTGTTCTGTTTAAGAAAGAGAATGGGGATTCCCCATCCATTGAGTTCCCTGAAATAATGGCCAAGGCAGGGTTTCTTTCAATTGATACCCTTGGTATTGCAGGTGAATGGGGATTCCCCCAGTTGAAATAGAGACAATAAGGTAAAATTAACCAGCTAAACAACTTCAGAATATATTTCAACAGAAATCCATTGAAAGGGAACCACACCACACCTGTCTTCCCTAATTCCATCAGGCTTCCTTCACTAAAAACACTCTCCGAATTAAAAGCAGAGATGCCCCGTGTGTTACCTCAAAGCAGTGTAAGAGGCAGCATGGAAATGCTTCTTCTTCCATGGCAAATTCTCCTGGGAGCACTTCCAGAGCCTGGAAGGGCTCCACTGTGAAGCTGCTGAACAAATGTACATAGCTGGGATGAGCACAGCCCCAGAGAAATCCCAGTCCCACTGATGGAAAAGTGAGACTATCCAAGCAGCAGCCTCAGCTGGAGTGTTTCCAGAGAGCAGCTTTGTTCTGAACCTCAGCTTAGCAGTTCTCCTCATGCACTACAGGAGTCCTTCCATCTGTTTGGACCTTTTGTATGGCACAGGCCACACAGCAGTTAAATGTGATCATGTTCTTAAACTCAGTTATGTTTTAAAGTATCTAAACTTGATCTAACTACTCATCAGTGGAGAATTTTATGTGTTGATTGCCTTCCCTGGTGAAACACAAACGCTTCCCAAGGTTCAAGTACCTCTGTTGTCCACCACCAACTGCTCATTATCCTTGTCTAAATTAAAGAACCTCACTTAACCCCATTTTCCCACCACAGATTTGTCTGAGTCTCTCACCTCTGAGCAGTCAAAATTCCTTGAAATTTAGCAGAACCTTCTTTGCACTTCCCAGCTCTTGCTGTCCATCTCTAGACCCTGTCCAACCTGCCAGTACTCTCCCTCAACTGCTGACAAAGTAAATTACACAGCATCAGTGGAGGAAAACTCATTAATTGCTGAATGAAAAAAAAAAGAGAAATTGAGAAGCTGATTTAGACCTGGCAGGACTGCTTTGTTGGTGTCAGTATATCAGGAATTACAATGTATTTTGTTTCAAATTTATCTTGTTGAAACAAAAGTTGTCATATTTAAAATAACAATTTTCATTCATGAAAGCAACGTGTTGCATACTTTCTAGCCACATTTTCACTGAAAGAAACCCCAAACTGTTCAGCCTGGACTCACACACAGCTACTGCTGGTATGACACAAACATTCAGCAATAATGGAATTCATTCAGAAAATGACCAATGATGAAAATGCTTTCACTCCAAGAACTGATACTGCACTGAGGAAACTATGCATACCTTAAAAAAAAATTCAGTACTCAAGCTGTATTTCTGCTTTTACTGAAATAAATTTAAAAAATGCTTCTGGCCAATATTTACACATTTGATCCAATTACTGTTCAAATCCTTGTGCTTAATAAGGAACAGGCTCTTACAGCAATTGTCAGAAGTTCTTACAATGCAGCATCGTGCTCTTGGGAAGGATTAAATGTCTGCCCAACATTCCACCAGCATTCCCAAATCCACGAGACTCTTCCTGCAATGTGGTATTTCCCCACCTCCCCCTGAAGGCAGCAGCATTTCCAGAACAGGAACTGCTTCCCAGGTGTTGAACCCACTCAGCAATGGGTAAAAGGACATTTTAGAAATGTGGCAAATTGGATCACTGATTGGAGAAATGGAGGAGAGGTTTTGTAATAAAAGAAAACCTCATTTGAGTCATTCATTCAACATCATTTTTCAGTTTTCTGAAATTGTGTTAGCACTGGGAAAATCTCATTTCCATCCAAGACAGTGTCCAAACAGAAGGCTTTTGCAGGTAAATTCACTTTGCTGAAGTGACACCTAATGAACAAAATGCTCTAAATGAAAACCTTTGGCCTCTTCTTCCACATCCTGCCCGTCTGTCTGTGCTTCATCTCCCCACCAGCCATGTCTTGTCCAAAGCCTCTCCCTGCATGGCTCAGCTGCCAGTGAGCTCTGTGTTCTCAGGGAAATTCACCCCCAGGCTCTGTAAGATGTTCGAGGTGGGTCCTGCCAGGCCAGCCTGGGCACTGTAGGACTCGAGCAGGTTTGCCACCAGGTTCATGTCCACATCCACGGGGGCCAGCTCAGCATCCTCAGCTCCACAGCCAGGGCCAGCACTCTCAGACGGGGCTGCTCCAACAGAACTTGCCTGCAGTGAGTAGAAAGAGAAAGGTTTTCAAATTGCATCAGCAGATTTAAGGGAAAAAAGGGCAAATCACAGGAGAAAAGAAACAATTCTGCAGCCAACGAAGTCCAGTACACTCCAGAGTCTTGACAGAGAGGAACTCAGCCACCAAATGCTCATGCCAGCTAAAATCACCACTGTCCATTACCCAGATTAGGCTCCAAGAGAAGGACACAAAAGTGTTCCTGAGTCCTGCCTATGGGAAGAAACGACCACAGGAACTCAAAAGTGGAGCTGCAGCTGCTTGCCCTACTACTAAAAACAGGGAAATGGAAGTAAGTCTTGGAAAAGATGGGCAAATGCAAAGCTTAGGTAAGCTTTAGGTTGACAAAAACATATTATGGTGCAGCTACAGCGCACTTTGCTTGCACGGGGGAAGGCTCTGATCCCATTACTCAGAATGGCCACTTGCAGCACATTTCCTGTTTGGAAATTACTGCTCCAAATCAGAGCTCAAGGCACACTCACCCCTCTCTTTTGGGTGGTGAAACTTTTCCCAACGTTGGTCTGGGCCAGCTCACGGTCCATCTCCTTCATGTACGCCTTGAGACTGCCCACGAGCTCCTCAGGAGACACCTTCTGCTCCTGCCTTTGATCCCCAGCAGCCAGGTCTTCATCATCCCCATCTGAGAAACCAAACTCCTCCTCTTCATCCAGATCATCAGAATCCAGCTCCTCCGAGTCCGCCCCGGGACATTATTTTGTGTCAGTACAACAGCAAAGAAATCAGTGCAGGCATTTATTTCAAATAAAGAAGCAATCTCACCTAAAATTCTATTCAGTGCTTTTGTAAAAGAATCCACGTCAAAGCTAACATGGCATTCATCAGATGATCTGAAATATAAAAATATTAAAAACAAAATAAAGGTTTTATACTTGCATAAGCCTGACACAGGCACAAGCCATATTGATTCCTCTCAAGCCAGCACTGAATTTGGGACATTTGAATTTAGAAGTCCTCAGAAGTTTGAAGCCTGTATGTATTAGACACGAAACGGTGAGTGGAAGAATTCTTGGCATAAAAGGGAAAATCTTTGAAGGCCACAAAATCAAACTGAGTGACAGAGAGCAGCTCAGCTTGCAGCACTTGATCCTGCACCAGTGCCACAGTGGTACCAAGGTGATTTAAAGCAAGTGCATGTTCACTGCTATGGCTCTGCTTCAGGCCCTGCTCAGCACAACACCTTCAAACTCTGATTCTCTGCATCACAGAATCAACCACAGGGCTGCAGCAGGGTGCAACATCCTACCCCAGACCCCAAACTCAAAGTGCTGCTACCATGGCATTTCTGCTCCTTCGTGCGTGGAGACTTTGGACACAAAAGTCTTCATGCTCTCAGCAACTGTTTCCAAGTCATAGTTTTGCTCTTCCTCATTTGTGGAAGGAAGGGACTCATTTCTTGCCTCCTTCAGCATCTGATCCAGAGCATCTGGTGCAATATCCAGCCAGCTGTCATCTGAAAGAACACAGGACAGATCTGGGACTCTGCACAAGCCTGCTGGCCCACAGGGCCCAAAGCAGCTCACTGACAGGACTGCAACCACTTTGCAGCTCAGTTTTGCAGTTAAGTTTTTGAGCTGACCCTGGGTCACACACGGCATAAGGCAGAGAGAGGCTGAGAAGAACAGAGGGGAGATTTCTTTTCACTACTTTCAGACTCTGCCTTGCAGAGTTCAAACTAAGAGATACCATTCTAGCCACTGAGAATCCTTTGGCCACTAAGTGGAGGAAGAAAGGCTTCCTCTAAACTGGGAGAGCCAATCCAGTATTTAGTCTTAATGAAGGCTGGATTTGCTCTCCCTTCAGTGCTGTCAACATTCCCCCTCTCCCCCCACAAATAATCATCTGTATCAGGAGTAATTCCCCCCAGCCAGCTCACCATCCTCTGGGGGAAGAAAAGCTGCTTCTCTCTCAAATTCCTTCAGATCAATGGATGTTGTCTGTAGCAGTGTCAGGATTTCATCACCTGGCCTCACTTCATCAGAGCTAGAAGAAAAAAATTCAATTTACTGAAATGGATTCAATGGGATCACATGCTCTGCATTCAGGTTTGCACTCAAATGCTTCATTTTTCCTTCTGTGTAAACACATCAAAAAGGGAAATGAACCTGGGGGAAGTACCAGAGCTCTACCCAGAGTATTGGCCAAAACAGGACACAGGCAGTCCCTGCAATTCCCAGCTGATGGCTCCAAAGCCCATTTGTCATGGCTCTTTTTCTTTACATTTATTTTGCCTTGGTAAATATTAAGATTGCCAGATCCCAAACAGCACAGACTGGAAACTCAAAAAATCTAACAGTCAAGGGATTATGAGCTGGAAAAGCCTCAGATATTCTTGTAGTGATTAATTTTTTGGATTTGATCTTCCAGATAAATCACAGCCAGCCCTTTGAGTAAAGGAGACAGACTACCCTGTATTTATTATTCACTGGGACTGCTTTTCAATGAAGCTTTTTTACACCTTCTACAGTCAGCCAAGCAATTGATACTTTTCAGTCACCACCTGGAAACCACTTGGAAGAGCTCAACATTTCACAAAACCAGGATAAAGAGTTACTCAAGCCAGAACTTCTCCTAGTGGAGCATTCTGAGGAATTAGTACTTGTGTGTCCTGGCCACAGCTCCCATGTTAAATGTACAATGGAGAAAAGGGCTCAGGTTTTTGTAACAAGGATTTCAAAGGTCAGTAATGGATTTGCAGGGTATGTGACACTCATGAATTTCAAGTAGCCCTTACCCTTCTGGCATGGAAACAAATCGCTGGAAGTGATCTTCTGCCATGTGCAACAGCTCCAGGTACTTTGCTGATCCTTCCATTTCTCCCTGTTTAATGCAAGTCACAGGCATGAATCCAAATCCTGCCCTTCCTCTTCACAGTCAGGCTTCCTAAGGATGACTGTTATCACACAGAAATGCTGAGAGAACCAAAACAAGTGAAACCTCTTTGCCATGTGCACTTGGAACTCAATACAGCAAAGGGGCATTTTAAAAACAAAAAGCACAAAACTTCACCAAAAAACCCCTCAGAACTCCCAAAAACTACACACACATAAAAATTACACTTGCATGGGCCCAAATAGGTTTATGGTGTTATGTAAGGATTTTGAACAATATTTCATTCTAGAGGGGTGGAAATGAAATGTAAACCAGTGAAATCAGTTTTAAATCAGTTACACCTCACACAATCATATATGGTGGTTCTCTTCATTCAAGTGTATTTCTTCCCTTCCTGGATTGAATTGAATGAATCAATCCCCACATCTTGCTTTTTCCTTTTTAATTTCCAAAATAAATTACTTTCAAAGGGGAATAAACTGCACTTGTCCTCTTTAAAGACATTAATTCATTTTACACAGAGATAAGGATTCAAGTTCTTTTCCCACTGCAACTGCTTACACAACTTCAAAGGGTTAAAAGTTATTTTCCCTGCAATGTTGAAAAGCCACAGACACATTGCTTCACCTTGAAGTAATCTTTCTCCTTCAAGCTCCTGAGGAATCTCTCCCACAGAGGACTGCTTAACACGCTTCTCTTGGCATCAGGAGCTACTTTACTGCTCTTGGAGCACAAAATTTCAAAGCCATGAGCCTGTAGATAAAAGATGCAACAACAAGAGGTTCTCCAGGTGTGATGGACTTTGCTCACATTTCTCTGGACAAGCAGGCAACTTCCAGCCAACGACTCATTCCCTGGCATACATGAACCAAGTCCAAAATGGCCCAAAGCTCATTACCAGCTTCATGCCCAGCTCGTGGGCTCTGTACTGAGGATGAGATGGGGCGGGCAGGGTGTATCCACTGCGTCTGTCTGGAACAAACTTCTGCTGCACCAGCTGTGCATATAAACACCGAGTGAAAGTCACCTGAAACAGCCAGAGCAGAAACAAACACTCCCTGCAGCCCGACTCTGCTGGGGACAGGCACCAAACTCCCTCCAGGCTCACCAGAGTGCGTTTGAAGGCACCCATACTACAGGCACTACCTGAGACTGCATTCAAAATATGTCTTAGAGAGATTTTTCTGATAAATTGATTTTCAGGCTTTACAAAGCATGTCCCAAACTGAAATACCCAAGTAAATATGAACTTTTGTCACTCAAAATACATTAGGAAAAATCCTTGATATTCTGTATTTGCCTCAACAAGGTGTATTTAAAATTAAATTGGATCAAAAGATTTCAGCAACAGTTTAGAAGTCCAAAATTTGACTCTAAAGCTTCTTTTCAGGAGTTCTGTGGTACAACTCTGTAACAAAATGATTCAGATACAATAGTGCTTGGACAGTGCCCATAAAACACTTCATAAAAGCTTTCACTGAGCTGGGAGAGCGCAGCTGAGAAGGTGGAAAGCCTTGGAATGGACCACTGGTTAGGAGCAACTCCTCACGTTGGCTGGCAGTGCTGTCAAACTGCTCTGATCACACAAGATCAATTTACTCGGCAGGCACTTCAGCAGAGGAATTGTTATCACAACCTCTGGTTTCAGAAACAATTCTCTCATGATCAGCCCCTTCAAAGTCCAGCCACATCAACCCAGAGGTGCTATTAATGCAATGACCTGGAAATTCATCTCTAGAACCAGAAGGGGGAAAAACCAACAGAAAACTCGCAGTTTTAAGTTAAATCTCTGTGTTTATACCAGTGCCACAGAACCCTGGTCAGTGGCAGAAGGGAATTAAGTGAGTTAGGAGAGCACCCAGCAGGCTATCCCAGGCTTTAGAGGAGCACACAGCAGGGCCATCAGCGGCTGCAGAGCACTTACCAGGGCCATCACCCGCTGCTCGGCAGGGAAGGCTCTGAAGGGGCGCCGACAGGCCCGTAAATCGCCCGCAGCCCGCAGGTAGAAGGCCTGGACTGCCGCGGCTACCAGGGACGGGCGCAGCCGCAGCACGGCCGCGATTCCGGCCGGGAGGAAGCAGCGGGCTCGGTGCAGCGAGGCCTGGATCTGCTCGGGATACCTGAGCGGCAACAGAGCGTGGGAAGGGCACTGAGAGGTAACCACTCCTTCTGCATCACCAGCCCACTTCACTTTAATATTTACCTGCAGCATGGGTCAGAGGATTACTCTGGAGTTAAAACTTGGCCCATCTAATGCCTAGAGTGTCTGATTCTATAATACATATTTATATAAGTGTACATGGCGAAGAAAATTGAATCCCCCACATGGCTGAGTCCCTGTGAACTTAACCAGCACATCCAGCTTTGCTGTATTCTTCACCATACTCTGGGAAAGTTACACTGTCAAATCCTTGCAAAAAAATCAAGCACAGGGCTGAACACAGCTGTGACAAGCTGAGGCTTGGACAATTCTGCTGCTTCTACATTTGAGGTCAAATCCTCTTTTTCCTTGTGCACAGGGCTCCTAAGAGGTCATGGAACTGTCAGATTTTTCAGTCTAAGAGGGATGTGAATGAAGAGTAATTCTTGTCACTGTCAGGGGTGGAATTCCAGCAGTGAACCAGTTCCAGACCCCCAGATCACAGCCTACAGGACACTGATCCCCCACCTTCCAAGAGTGCCACAGAAGAACCTCTAGCTGCTGGTTTCTGAAGAGGAACCAGCTTTAGCACATCTGTTTGGGAAAAGTTTAAAGCCCAGAGAGCACAGAAGCAAACCCCACTGCTGCAGAGGGCTGAAATGCAGCCCCCACGTACCCTTGGATGCGTTTGCCCAGCGCAGCTCTGATGGGCTCTGCAGCCAGGAACTCCTCGGAGCGGGTGGATAACAGCGCCAGCGCCTGCGGCACGGTGGGACAGGGAGCAGAGAGGGGCCAGTCCTGCTCCGAAGGCTCCGCCAGCGGAATGATGTGCAGCTCTCCTTTGTAAAAGAACACCTGGCAGGCAGCAATGCTCTCAGCACACAGGGTAAGAGACCACAGTCCAACCAGTAAAAATCCCTATTTTAACTGTGATGGAAAATTTCACTTCATATACAAATGCATCTGCTTGAACACAGGGAATATACAGTACAAATAGAGAACCAATACAGGGAGCAGCACAGCTTTTTAAAAAAAGTTATTTGGGATGCCAGAGACCACGATCCCACCAGTAAAAATTTCTATTTTAACTGCAACAAGTTTCATCACAGATATCTTGTTTCCTTAATAACAATAATGCCAAGTTTCTCTTCATTTAGACAAGTGCTTCAGGAGAACCAGCATAACCTAACTTCAGAACATCACAGGGATTAAAAAGCATTACTTCAGGTGCTACATGCGACCTCTGCTGGTTCCTGATCCTAAGAAAAGCCCTGACTGCAATGTTCTCAACTTCCTCACTCTGTTCCCTCAAACAAAAGGAAAATATGAGCCTGGCAGTCCAGGTAACACTTGCAATCAATTTTTGGGTTGTGTTCCACCCCTTTTTAGGATCTCGGAGTAAGGGAAAAATAATTGAACAATATTTTGCTAATGACCAAATTAATTATCTCCATTTTAATCCATTGCCATTAGCAACCATCCATATCCAGCTGAAGGTGTCTGCTCATTATTCCACCTGTACCAGACAAAGCCTGTGTCCTTACAGAGACAGCAACACTCCAGCCCTGAGCATTCCCTCTCTGAGGGCACCAAATCCTCCTGCCTAAACACTCCAGAACATGGTAAAAAAGAAACAAATAATCCAAGTGGTTCCAGTAGAGCTAGAAAGTTCAGGGGGACACAGGAGTGCTCCTGAAGGGAGCAACAATAAGGGACAGACAGCATGCTGTGTTTTCAGAGGCAGTCAGACCACTTGGCTAGAAGTGCAAGAGAAAACTCCAGCTGCTACAAAAAAAGGCCACTGTGGCCCCCTTGCCAACTGTACAAAAGTTTTACTCACCCTGTTTTCACTGTTCGCAGGATTCAGCCACTTTGGGAGAAAATCAGCAGCTTCTATCAAGAGAAACTCTCCATCGTTGTCATCAATCCTGGCCAAGGAGAAATTGGTTTCTTAGCAGGAAAAGCTTTGCAGAGCACAACAACACACTTCTGAATCCATGTCTGATGGGGATTTTTAATATTCATAGACCCATAGAAAGGCTTAGGTTAGAAGGGACCTTGAAGATCATCTGGCTCCAACACCCCTGCCACAGGCAGGCACACCTTCCACTAGCCCAGGCTGCTCCAAGCCCCATCCAGCGTGCCCTTGGACACCTCGAACGTGTATGGGATGGGGAAACAGCTCCGAGGATGGGGAATGTTAAGACAGGATCTTCAGAGCATAGGCACTGCCCCTTCGCAGCCCTCCCACTAAGGCACCTCAGCAGGACCCGCCTTACTGGGCTGCCAGCCCCGGGAACTGCCTGGTGATCTCCCGGAGCAGGTACACAATGAACCACTCATCCTCCACGTTATCCCCGAACACGGTGGTGCCGCCGATGTGCGCCGGGGTCTCGCCTGGACGGGACACAGAGAGGAGAGGCGGCTCAGCAGCCCCTGCGCAGGGACAGATTGTCCACACAGGCTGCGGAGTCTGCCTCCCTGGGGACGTTCCAGACCCTGCTGAGGAATCTTCAGTCCTGTGCTCTGGGATGACGCTGCTGCAGCGGGGAGGCGGCACCAGATGCCTCACTGGGTTAAGCCGTGACACTGAGAGGAGCCTGAGGAGCCGTCGCGTCCTCCCTCACTCGCTCCCGGTTCCCTCACACGCTGCCGGTTCTCCCACACGCTCCCGGTTCCCTCACACGCTCCCGGTCCCCCCACACGCTCCCGGTTCCCGCCCCGGTTCCCCTCCCAGCGCCGCCGCTCCGGGCGCTCCTCCCGCCGCGCCTCCCGGCCCGCTCCCGCTCACCGCGGCCCGGCACGTAGCGCAGGCGGAACGGCTGCCGCTGCCACACGTAGGCGGCCAGGAGCGGGGCGAAGCGCACTAAGGCCAGCTCGGCGCAGCGCCGCAGCAGCGCCTCGCCGCCCGGGCCCGCCGCCGCCGCCGCGAACAGGCGGTAGCGCACCGCGTCCTCGGGCAGCGCCGGCCGCCGCAGCGCCTCCATCGCGCCGGGGCCGCGCTCCGCCCCGGGGAGGAGCGGCGCGATGGCGGCGGCGGCGCTGCGCTCCCTGCGAGCGGCGGCTCCGAGTTCACAGGCGGGGACCAAAGCGGCTGTGCCGCCGCGCTTGTAGCTTAGTCCCGGCCTTTTCTTTCCTCCTCCCTTCTCCTCCCTTCTCTTTTCTGTTCCAATCCGAAGAGGCTTCAGCTGCCTCCCTTTTCCCTTCCTCCCTCACCTTCCAGGTCCTGTTTCCCAGACCCTGTTCCTTC
Source organism: Chloebia gouldiae (assembly GCA_003676055.1). Taxonomy (NCBI): domain Eukaryota; kingdom Metazoa; phylum Chordata; class Aves; order Passeriformes; family Passeridae; genus Chloebia; species Chloebia gouldiae. The sequence continues at coordinate 517,055 of QUSF01000053.1, forward strand.
CTCAGAAAACCCTTGATAACCCGTTCCCCACTTAAGGCTTTGTTGTATCCTTGTTTTTCTACCTTCTGGCTGCTGTGGGTGAAGGTCTGCCTTTGAGGAGCACACCCTGCTCCCTCTGCTCCAGAACCCAGCCTTGCAGTTCTCCCAATCCCCTGCTGCTGAGGGCTTCCTTAGGCTGTCGTGGAGATGAAAAATTATGAAGAATTTTTTCCTTTCTTGTGATTAGAACGGTTACTACAAATCCTCGAGATGTGACCATGAGGGTTAAAAACCCACTGTGCAAATGAAGGTTTTCCCCTTTCTTTACCCCACTCCATGCTCCATCCTCCCCCTTACTTTGTCATCTCAACAACTGCTAAGGAAGCCTTCCTCATCTTATTAATTGACAATGCAACTGCTGTTTAATTCAGTTTTAAATCAGGTGTTAATGTAAGGCCCTGCCCAGGCTATTGATTTGCATTTTTGATGTAGTTTGTTGCTTAACAAGCTTTATGCTACTTTAAAGACTTTCTCCAAGGCTCCAAGAATAACCTGGCAGTGAGGGAAGGAGCATTGTGCACTCCCTGTTCAGAAATGGAGTGCATTAAACCAGGTTCCTTTAAAAGCCATCTCGAGGAAGTGAAATTGAGGCACTGGAATTACTTTGGGAAATGGTCCATTTAGGGTAGACCCACACTGCCAGCAGCTGTTTGTCTGATGGTCAGTGCATGCTCTGATCAGTGCAGGGCCAGCCCCTCAAGAAATGCATGAGCCAAACCCAGCAAGGAGAGGAAAAGACACGAGTTGAGTTGAGAGAGCTGGACAGAGAAATGCCACAGATGTGCTGGAGCATGGCCCTCCCCAGCAGCTTTTCTTACAGTTAAGTGTTAAAAATCTAAAAGCTGATGCTCAGTACTGTGAGATCTGGCTTGTAAGTGCAGAGGGGATGAGCTCCCTTCCTGGAACTCAGGCAGTGCTCAAAGGAG
>QUSF01000053.1:552876-563784 GCA_003676055.1 Chloebia gouldiae
CAAATGGGCAGCCTGGATGGTCAATAAGGTTTTGAAGGAACTTAGGAATAAAAGGAGGACATATCAGCTTTGGAAGGAGGGTCACATGCTTCAGAAGTATTTAAGGGGGTTGCTAGGGAATGTAGGAAAAAAATTAGGGAGGCCAAAACTCAGTTTGAACTTAATTTGGCAATGTTTATACAGGATAATAAAAAATGTTTTTTCAAATACATTAATGGTAAAAGGAAGGGTAAGACCAACCTTTATTCTTTAATAGATGTGGGAAGAAACTTAGTAACTGCAGGTAAGGAGAAGGCAGAGGTGCATACGTTATACTATATCAAAAGCAGTAATTACAAATTGTACTATATCAGCAATTTCGTAGTCAGTACTAGCCTGCAAAACAAACGTTAATAAATAAATGCAAAAGCCACTAACTGCATTTGTTATTTATCACATTATACAACAAGCTCAACTCGTAAATCCAAATTGCCCTGGGCTCTTGGAAATCATCACAAACTGGCCTGCAGGTGAGACTTTTGCACTGTCCTTTGAAGATGTGAGAAATGACCCTCACTTTCAAAATTCTACAGGTTTGTTAAATATTGGAGTCTCCAGTATAGAGAACGGGACGTGGCCTGGCTTGTCTGGCCCCTGCTGCTGAACCAAATAGCGGCAAGTGCGGTGCTTCACCCCAGAGACACTTTTGGCCAGCTGGATGTCACACATGGGGACAAGTCCAGGCAAGCCGGAGCTCCGATGGTGGTGGATGGAGCTTCCCTCGCAGAGGGTCGCTCCGCAGGTTTCCCTCCGCTGGAGAAGCTTTAAGGCTGTGGTGAAGGAAAGGAGTCGGTTCTGATGGAGGGTTTAATCCAGAGTTTTCATTCTGGCCCGCAGACCTCTGAGTGTAGCAGCAGCTCCAAACAACTCCGAATGCAGTCACTGCTCCATCAGAACTTTTTGGACCGTGTGGCTGCTTGCCCTTTTTCCTCGGGGAGGGGAGGAGGGAAGGGATAGGGAGCCACCAAGCAGGTACAGGAGAGGAGGTCTCAGGGGACAAAGGACACCAGGTTGGCCCCCGGGGGTGGAGGGCTTCTTTTGAACCTGCCCAGTCCCTGATGCACTTCTGGAATGCCAGGAGTGACAGACAGTGCTGGCAGGGGTCAGGGTGGGGAAAGGAGGAGTGACTGACACACCTGGGGGGACACCTTCAGGGGAGGAACCAGGGGTCGTGGGGTAACCCATGAAATCACACCGCAACAAAAAATACAACAATGGACTGAATAAGGAAAAAATTACAGGGCTGGGGTTTCTGGGACTATCAGCCATGTGTTCGTTTACAAAATGGATGCTCTGCCTTTTATACCCTCAGCCTCTCCCAAAGTTCTGTCAGTGAGCCCCTTCTCTGCTGTGCACTGGTGCAGATCACTTCCTTACATCCCGACTGGAGCTCAGGTGTTGTCCTGTCGCCCCTCCTGGTTATAAGCCAGCCCTCCCCAAATGCCCTGGCAGTTTGCCAGTCCCTGTTCCCTGACCGGGAATGTAAGTGCTGGGATGAAGATCTCACCTCTTGAACATCCAGATCCCGTCGAGTCCCTGGAGCTAAACCAGACCAAAGTCTCTCTTACCTTTTGCTGCTCTCAGGAGGGGAAAGCAAAGCAGACAAAAGCATCCCCAGACCGCCTGTGGATCCATGGTGGGCTCCGGGAGCCGGGCGGGAGGCAGGGAAGGGAGGGGGTGGAGAGAGGGACCGCACAACAAAAGTGGGCAAGATCAGCAGTGTCAGGGGATGGGGCCCGACCTGCTCCGTGTCCCCGCCTTACCCAAGGCAAGGCAAATAATGAAACCTCGGTGCCAACCCCCAGCAGCCGCGGGGCGTTTGGAAATCAGCTGAGGTTTGCCAAAGGCCGGCGGAGGCGAGGGAAGCTGGAAGGAAAAGAGCTGCCAGAAGCATTGAGGGGTGGAGGAGCTGCCCGTTTGTCCTGACACTCGAGGGGGATGCTCAGAAAGCTTCTCAGTCTTTTGGTGATCTCTCTCTTCCCATCACGGGAGAGAAGGCAATTCCTTTCAAAAGAAAAGACCCAGGAGGGGGAAGGGGGGAAACAGCTTTTCTATCCTTTTAGCTGGAGACTGGGATTTGCAGCCTGGAGGCTCAAGTCACTTAAAGGGCCAGGCTGGAGGGGACAGGGAGCACTGCTACCCTAGAAAGAAACGGAAAAGGGCTTAGGAAATCCATCTCTAAATCCCTTGGCCCACTAACCATACAGTATTCTTTAAAATGCATGAACTTTCTGATTGCTGAGTTTAGCTGTTTTCTAAAGACACCAAAGGGGTGGTGATGCAGCTCTGGGTTCTGGGAGAGCTTTTGCTAAAAGGAATTGGGGGGGGGGGGGGGGAATGGAAAAGAGAGGCACTTCATGTGTCATTCTGGAAATGATCTGCATATTGCAGTGGGATCTTACAATGGCACATAAAGAGAGGGGGAAGCCCTTTAAGGCCAGTGACAGAGGTGTTTGCCCTCAATATTAACATTAGGATGATGAAAATGAGGCTCTTTCCCTCAATTCAAACCCATAGAACAACATGATAAAGGTATTATCCTTCCATTTTAAACATTAAAATAATGGAAAATGGTGATTCCCAGTCAACTGAAACACTCCAAATCATGAAGAAGGTGTGTTTTCCTTCAACTGAGACCCTTCAAATTTTAGGTGAAGGGGGATCCTCTTCAATTCAGACCCAATTATGGAAAAGGAATTTTAATTTAATCCCCTTTTCTCCTCATAACCCCCCTTTTTGGGGGCCACTTGGCCGGGACTGGGGGTACTTCCCTCTCCTCAGTGGTCACACCTGGGGCTGCTTCACGTTAGAGGGTGAGGGGAAGCTCCGTTTAGGGCCGGGAAGGAGCGGGAGAAGCTTTAGCTGGAGTGAATCCCGTTGGGAAGAGGGGGCTTGGACCGGCTGCGTTCCAATCTCCGGCCCCGACCCTCCGGGAGGGCAGCGAGGAGGCACCAGGGAGCTGGAGGAGCATGGCTCCGAGTGAGGAACCAGGTGGGAATGAAATGAAATAGAACAGGATAAGGTGCGGTAGAAGAGCCGCGCTTGGGGAGCGTCTCCGCTGCGCCGTGTCACTGAAAGAACCACACCGAGGGGCACCGTCGTGGCGCTGAAAGAGCGGCACGGGAAAGGCTGGGAGGTGTGAAGGGAATAAAAGACAGGGAATGGTATAAAATGGCATAAAAGTACTGCACCAGCAGTGGCCGCTGCCCCGTGTCAGCGGAGGAGCTGCAGCCGCGGGATGCGGCGGGCGCGGCACGGGCAGCGCCGGGCGTCTGGCGGCATCGCTCGGTGCCTGGCGGCGATTGCAGCGCCCAGGGATGGGCTGAGTCCGGCCGGGCAGCGACTCCCGCAGTGGCCCAGGGGCCCGGGAACTACCGTCTGATCTCAGAGATCAGCATCAGCGCCTGGGTCTCTTATTCCCACAATTTTCCGGCGATAAGGAGGGGTGTTTCTCTCGCCCCCGTGGGCAGCAGCCCCGTATGCCGGTTTTCCTTCGTCTGGAGACAAACCCCCAGTGTCCCCAGCCCCTCGGTCCCTCCCCGGGCCGAGTGTCCCCGTCGCTGTCGGGCTGTGGCGGGGGCAGGAAGCTCCGGCCCCGCCGCCAGCTCGCACCACACCGGGCCAGCGCCAGCGGGCAGAGATGCTTTGGCTTCCTGTCCCCTCCCCCGTGTCCCCAACCCAGTGCCACCACCCCCGAGTCCCCAGCCCGTGTCCCTCCGGCTCTGGCGACACATGGAGGACGAGAACGGCTACGTGATCTTAGACCGAGGGTACAAGCGGGGCTCTGCGGGGAGGTCCCCACCCCGGCAGGGTGCAGGTATTGGGGTCGTGTCCGCTGGGCTCCCCCGATCTTTGGGGGAGAGGAACTGGAGAGGGGCGGGTGCAGGCTGAAGCCACCCAGGAATCGCCAAGAGTTGCCCAGAGTGGGGAAACTGAGGCACGGCTCGAGGGAGGCAGGTCTAGAGGGGTTTTCTTGATGCTGTGGTGGTCTGCTGTCTCATCCCTTGAGCCATGATCTCAAAAGATGGAGAAGAGGGGGTTTTTGGGGTCACCCAAATCCTCGTGCTCCTGTGGGGGGGGGGGTGTGTGTGTGTGGGGGTCGGGGGTAGTGTCAGCTGCTTTGTCCCAGGACTTCCTGCCTTGGGCTCTGGGGGTTCGAGAAGGCGACAGCTGCTCCCGAGCCTGCTCTTTTTTCCATATTCGTTTCCCGGCAGCAGGATATGGCTTTCAAGGATCGCAGAGGGTCCCCGCAGCATCCCCCTGCTGTTCCCACCGTCTCCTCAAGGCCCTGACAGCTGCCGTGGCGCTGTCCCTCATGCTCTGCCGTGAGTTTGCGGGGTGGCAGAGGGCTCCAGGCACCCCTTCCCACCTCACTGCTGATTTCCCTGACCGGCCTGGGCACCCCCCCTCTCACAGTCTCCTGGTGGGTGGCACAGCAGTGGCAGCCCAAGGGGACCGCAGATTTCGGGAACGCCTCGCTGGGAATTGTCCATTCGGACTGGGATGCCATCTTCAGGGAGATGCGGAGGATCCTGTGCCCGCCCCGAGGTAACGCACCCCCCGGGGGGCTGCTTAGAGCCTCCCCCCAATAAAGGGAGGCCGGAGATTCCCTCCGGCCCCGCAGCGCTGCCTCAGCCCCGTGTGCCGCAGAGAGCGAGGGATGCCGGCTGTGCGCCGTGGGCTGGGTGCTGATCGGGGCCAAGTGCTACTGGATTTCCGACGGGATGAACCCTTGGAACAAGAGCCGGGAGGACTGCAGGGACCGGGGCTCCGCGCTGCTGGTGCCCTGGGATCAGGATGAGCTGGTGAAGGAAATGATGGTGCTGGGGATGTGGGATGCGGCTGCACCCGCGGGGCTGGTGCTGCCGGAGGGGCTGGACGCACCCATGGAAAGCTTCCCAAAATCCTGGGTTCAGCCCCCTCCGCGCTGTGTCCAAGCCTCCCCGGGTGCCTGTGGCAGAATGCGGGGGACACGGGTGGGGCTAAATTCCGGGATGAGGACCGAGGCAGTTTTGGGGTGACCAAAACTGTGTCATCACTTCTCCTTTCCTGGACCAGGAATTCCTGAATGAAAGCCTGCAGAAACCCACACGGCACTTCTGGATCGGCCTCTCGGTGCCTGTGGCCGGGATGGGCTGGACGTGGGTGAACGGCTCCGACCTCGACCAGGACCGGTGAGCGCCGAGGGGAGCGCTGGGGGTCGGGAGGGCACCCCATTGTCCCCCAGGGACCCCCAGGGGTGACACGGGCTCCTTCCTGCCACCCGCAGGTTCCGACTGGACTTCGGGAATCAACCTGGAACCTGTGGAACGCTCAAGGGGAATGCGATCAGCCCTCAGACCTGCGACAGGAGGCTGCAGTGGATCTGCCACAAAGAATCTGTCAGGATCTGAGCCTCCATTGCATCCCAAAACCAGCGTTAATGCAGGAAAAAGCACAATTCCTGAGGATCCGGCAGCTCCGCCGGGGATAGGCAGAGCCACAGCCCGTGAAAATCTCCCCGAGACGGGCGATGTAGGAGAGAAATCAACCTAAAAAAATCAAATAAAACATAAAAATAACTTGGGGAAATGCACTTTTGAGGCAAACATTGGGAAGAGGGAGGAAGAAACGTGGCATTTTAAGGGGTGTTTTGGTGCCGGGATGATCCGAGATTCAGCTGGAGGGGCAGAACTTGAGAATGAATGTCCACAGGGTCCCTGTCGATGTTCCCTGTGCTCCCCCCACGTCTCCCCGTGTCCCTCTCGTGTTCCCCATGTCGGGGACAGTCTAGAGACCCTCCAGGAGTCCAAAGCCAGCCACAGCCACCGGTCCTGGAAGCTTTTGTCTGCGAGCAATCCTCGGCGATTCCCAATTTTAAGAGGCGTTATCCCCACTTCAGCACCCACAGCCTCTGAGCCCGTGCTGGCCTGCGCAGAGAACCAAGGCAGCTCAAAGACAAGCAAATAGCGATTAATTAGCTTAATAAATGGCTCCTAATTGGCGGGCAGGAGAAGTGAGGCCCCAGGGCTTCTCTCTGAGGTGATGCCACTCCACGCACAGGGCTGGGAAAGCGGGGCTGTGAGCTCTGCAAAACGATGTGTCCATTTCCAAATACATCTGGAAATGCATCAATAGATCCATCCCATGGATTAATTACTGACGTTTTAGGCCTCTTTCAGCGGCAATTTATTGACTGTCATCTCTCAGCGATCAAGTCGAACATTCTGATCTTTTATTTTTTCCATTTTAGGGGGCTGAGGGTTTTTTTTTCCCCACTCGCAGTAGCGCCCTGTCCTTTCCCCCGTGGGCAGCAGCACGGTATGATGGTTTCCTTCATCTGGAGAGGAAACCAGACCAGAGAAAGAAAAAACCCCCAGTGTCCCCAGCCCCTCGGTCCCCCGTCGCTGTCGGGCTGTGGCGGGGGCAGGAAGCTCCGGCCCCGCCGCCAGCTCGCACCACACCGGGCCAGCGCCAGCGGGCAGAGATGCTTTGGCTTCCTGTCCCCTCCCCCGTGTCCCCAACGCAGTGCCACCACCCCCGAGTCCCCAGCCCGTGTCCCTCCGGCTCTGCGGGGAGGTCCCACCCCGGCAGGGTGCAGGTGTTGGGGTCGTGTCCGCTGGGCCCCCCCGATCTTTGGGGGTGCGGGCGTGGCCCGAGAGTGGGTGGGGGTCGCGAAGGGGAGTGGTCCTGGATGAGTCCGACGGTGTCACTGTGGGGGTTGAGGGTCCCAGAGGGATTTGGAGGGAGATGGGGACGTGGCTGTGGGCGGGAAGCTGGGAGTACAACCCCAGGGAGCCGAGGAGTTGTATCGGCACCTCCACGGGAGTTACAACAGGTTGGAAGGTTACAACCTCACGGGGCAGTGGCTGCTCTCCGGATGGATGAGGACACTTGGCACCCCTTGGAGCCCATCCCGGGTGATTCCCGAGGCAGACGGAGCACAGGGTGGGGATCCAGGCAGGAGGGAAGAAGCCGTGATGCCTTCAGTTTTAGCTTTCCTATTTTCCAGACAATGTACTGCATTAGTATTTAATTCTGAATGTCATATAAAGTGTTGGCAAGTTCTCACAGTCCAGTCAGAGAAAACAATCCTTTTCCAGCCCCAGAACCAAGGACACCAGTGCAGCTTCAGGCCCAGAAAGTGTAAAACAACAGCAAATTAAGGAGAGCAATCTGGGAGAATGGGACTGCATCACCTGGAGCTGGAATTGGACAAATAACCCCAATGTGGAAATGCACCAAAACATAAAAGTCTGAAAACTCAGGACATGCCATCCATATTGGGAGTGGCCACGGGCTCTCGTACTGCCCAAGGTGTATCCTGTGAGGACTTTTAATAAATCTCTACTTTATTCCTTTAACACTGTTAGGCCTCTGTTCTAGGCAACCTCTCAAGCCATCAGTTGCTGGTTTATTATTATTATTATTATTATTATTATTATTATTATTATTAATTATTATTATTATTATTATTATTATTATTAACAATAATAACAATAATAACAATAATAACAATAATAACAATAATAACAATAATAACAATAACAACCCCTCTCCATCTCAAAGTCACCTCCTTCCATCCCAAAGTCACCCCCTCCAGCTCACAGCCCCCCTCCCTGGGCACTCCCAGACAGTCCCAGGGGGTCCTGTGGCAGTCTCTGGATGGAAATTCCAGGATCCCCCCTTGGACCTCTCAGGACCTCTGGAAACCCCTGGAAGTCCCATCCCTCCCCAGACCCCTCCAGGACATCCTGGGACAACTTAGAACCTTCCAGTACCCTCCCAGGAAGCTCAGGAACATGGAAGGATTGCTCCCAGACAAAAAGAGGGACAGCTCTGGCTGGCCTTGGCCTCCCAGGGCCACCTCAGGCTGCCCCCGAGGCATTTTGAGGACACCCTTCCCACCCTCTGGACAAGAGCCATCCTTCACCGACAGGCATCCCCAGCTGAAAGTGGGATTTGGCTGAGGAGGAAGAAGGGGTTTGTTCCATCCAGAAAGGAGTTATAATTCCCCCTTCCATATTGTTGTGGAAAGAGAAAAAAGCCCTCCTTTATTTCAAACTCGACTGCTTTCAGGCTCGACTTTTGCACCGGAACATGAACTGATTGGTCCTGCTGCACTGGTCTCTGTGATAGTTCTTCTCTCATAAATAAGTAACCAATGCACAGGGTCATGCCAACCCCCCACAGGATCTTGGAGCACTGCAAAACTGTGAATTGTTTGGATTTTTCTCTCTCCAGCTCCCTTGCAAGCCATCCTTTAAAGGAGGTGTGAGAGTTTTAGCATGGGCAGTGTTGGCCAGGTGATGCTTGGCCTCTCCTGGGAAAGGCAACTCCCTTCTCTGGGACAGCAGTCACTTTGGCACAGTCTCAACATCAATCTTGCCAACTGTGAGGAGAAGCCAAGCTACTCTGATATTTTAAAAATTAATCTGAATATTGGGAAAACAAGTTCCTACCTGGGCTGTGTGATAGACCAAAGAAAAATGGAAATGTGTTCAGGGCCAACCTGCACCCATTTGCTCTTGTGCCACCACTGTCCCCTCACTCAAATGACTCCTCTCCCTCCCTGGTGTGGCTTTTCCTCTCCACCAAGGTATTCATAGCAAGATATTCCCTTCTACCTGTGCTTTTAGCCATAATAAATACAAAAAGCTCTTTGTTTCCTGGTGTTATGTGAAGGTGTGCATGAAGGTTAGCAGTGGTGCACCCAAAGAGACACTTTCCAGGGCTGGAGCAACAAACAAGATTTCTTCTCACCCCCTCGAGAGCAAGATGTTACTTAGAATGCATAAATGTGGGTTTTAAGGCAATTTTGTGATTTTCTTGAAGGCTGGGGCCATTGGAGTTTGCAGAGGTTTTTACACTGGGAAAACAGAGCTCCTTTGGGGTTCTCTTTGCTTTCTGTCTTGGCACACATGTGGGAAGAAGACCTACTTTGTGAGACTGGTATTGGGTTACTAACAGACCTGTTGGATCCTTTTTTTCTGCTAAAAGAGCATCTCATGTCTAGGCACAGCTCTAAAAGCCATCCCAGGAGGGCAGTGTGCTTGGGATAAAAGCACTGTCTGCAGGTGTCACCTTCTGAGAGGTGACAGCTCGGGTGGCACGGTGACAGAGGACAAACAGTGCCTGTAAGGCAGCAAACTACAAATGCCAGGAGCTGCTCTGGTGTATCTGCTTCAAAAGAGTGTAGAGACAAAAGCAAGGGAGGTTAAGGGCAAAAGTTTAAAATGCCGCACCAGAATCTGTCTAAAAGGCTGCACAGATTTATAAATTCTAGAGCTAGGTTGTGTTCTGTGGAGATTAACCAGAAATGGCTTAATGTGGGCATTTGCTCCTTCTGCTGTCTCCAGGAGAGGGGCAGAGTCCAGCTCTCCATGGCACAGTCACTGCTCCAGGTGCTCATTTTTGGGAAATGACCAGATGCTGCTGGGGTACCTGCCCAGTTCACACTTACTGGCAACCAGAGCATGACCTGTGTGCTTGCCCTCAGAACACAGCCCCAGCTGCAGCTCTGCTGTCACTGCACGGGCAATTACTGATGGGAAAAGTTTTCCCTTCCTTTTGTTGCTGCCTTTCCCCCCTGCAACTACTGTGCCACTTCAAAAAGTTCCTTTGCATAACATAAATGCCTTGAGGTGTTTGTCAGGTTTGCCCTGGATGTCTGAAAACCACTGAGCTGGTCCCAAACAATATTCTGTTTACTGTATTCATTTCATGAGGTCAAAATTAACACCAAGGGACACTAAAACCTTTAACATCTTAAAATTCTCCTGAACACCTGGGCAGTTTGGCTGTTGGCTGTTGGTTAAGTTTTATGGGATAGCCTCACAAGGCAGCAGCTCCCAAATCCTTCTCCTGTCAATAAACTGTTTTGGGATCCTTATGGTGTAAGTGGCTGTCAGTCACGGGTGGGGGCAGTGAGGGTGATGAGGGGTCCCACTGATCCACCCAGAACAGAGCAGATTTTAATCCATGCTTTAGCAGAAGAAACAGACTGGATAATGCTGTGATGGCCAGTAGTTCCTGCCTTATATATTGCACAGAACAAAACCCCTCCTCTAAAGATATCACAAAATAATTTGGGTTAGAATGGACTTTAAGGGCTGTCTTGTCCCCACTGCCTGCCGTGGACACTATCCCAGGTGGCTCCAAGCCTCGTCCAGCCTGGCCTTGGACACTTCCAGGGATCCAGGGGCAGCCCCAGCTTCTCTGGGCACCCTGTGCCAGGGCATCTCCAGCCTCACAGGGGAGGATTTCTTCATAATATTCCATCTAACGCTGTGCTCTGTCAGTGTGAAGCCATTCCCCCTTGTCCCAAATTCCTCTCCAGCTTGCCTGAGCTCTCAGGTCTCGTCTCCCGGGGGACTTCCCCAGGTGGACACCCTGAGCTTTCCCAGGCCGGATCCAAAGCAGAGGGACTCCAGCCCCAGATAATTAATAACGGTGGCGGGCTTACAAACTCTTTGTTGTTGTTGCTGTTTGTGGGGATTTTTTTTGGTTTTTTTTTTTTTTTGGTATTTTAACAAAAAAACCACCTGTGTGTAAGGTTTTACCGCCTCCCTCCAGGTGAGGGCGCTGCTCTCCCGCCTGCGCCCCGCCCTGAGGGGGCGTGACCTCGCCGCGTAGGGGGCGTGGCGTTCCCGCATTGGGGGCGTGGCCTCGTCGCGTAAGGGGCGTGGCGTTCCCGCGTTGGGGGCGTGGCCTCGCAGTGTCGGGGCGTGGTGTGTCCGCCTTGGGGGCGTGGCCTCGCAGTGTCGGGGCGTGGTGTGTCCGCATTGGGGGCGTGGCCTCGCCGCGTAGGGGGCGTGGTGTGCCCGCATTGGGGGCGTGGCCTCGCCGCGTAGGGGGCGTGGTGTGACCGCATTGGGGGCGTGGCCTCGC
>QUSF01000053.1:563794-818582 GCA_003676055.1 Chloebia gouldiae
CGCCGCGTAGGGGGCGTGGTGTGACCGCATTGGGGGCGTGGCCTCGCAGTGTTGAGGGCGTGGTCTCGTCGCGTAGGGGGCGTGGCATCCCCGTTTTGGGGCGTGGCCAGCGGGGCGGGGCACGGCGGCGCCGGGACCCCGCGGGGAGCGGGAGGAGGAGGAGGGGGAGGCGGAGCGGGGAAGAAGAAAAGCCGGGAGGAAGGAGCGAAAGAGGTGGCGGCGCCGGAGCGATGGTGAGCGGGGATTGCGGGGCCTGTGAGGCGTGTGCCGGCGCGGCCTGTGAGGCGGCGAGGCCCGGGCCTGGAGCTGGGGGGCCCGGACGCGCCTCAGGGTGTGCCTGGCCGAGGGTGGGTGCGAGGTCACGTCCTCTTCTCAGCCCCCGCCCGAGGCCCATACCCTTCCCTGAACATAAATATGTGTTTTTGTTCACACGCTGCTCTCCCCGTGCCCCGCAGTTGCCTGGGCAGGGAGGATTGGAAATGCTGTTTTCTCCTGGCTCTGCTTGATTTCATTTGGGTGGGGCGGAACGATGTTTTCCTCGTGATTTTGGTGGAGGTGCTGATCTGGCTGAGAGAAATCGTGTTTGCTGATTGATTGTTGTTGTTTTTTAGAGACACCACAGTTTGCTAATTGGCTGTTGTTTTTTAGCTGGAAGCCAACTTCGGGATTGCTTGGAATATAGCTGGCTCTAACCCGCATTGGCAGGCATGAATCTTGCAATTCCTCAAACCTGGAAAGGGCACTAGATTTGTTTGGTTGTTTGGTAGGGTTTTTCCCCCTATCAGCGAGGGAAATTGCAGTCACAGCTGCTGAGTGATAAATGAAACAGCGTTATCTTTGTCCCACTCCTTTGTCCCGCTTGGCTGTTGCATTCCCAAGCTCCCAAGTGCTGCTGCTCCTTTCAGCTGTGGCGTGGGACAGCACCAAGAGCCGGCACAGCTTGTGTTGGGGCCGCTTTCAGCTGCCAGAATTTGGCACTGGGTAAGCCCTTGGCTTGTTGAGCATGGGCGGTTCAGACTGGCCTGCGGCTGCTGGGGCCATGAGGTCAGGCTGTTCTCACCTCAGCCCTCCTGTGCCAGAGCTGTGCGGGAGAAATTGCTGCTCATTGCACCTGAAAGACCTGCTCAGGTCTGCTCTTTTAGTCACTAGATTAGACAGTGGCTATTGCACAGGATCCTTGGCTACTGGACAGCTTAGGAAGTTGGCTTTGTATTCGGGGAATGAGGCTTTCCTCTGAAGAAACACTGACACACAGCATTTTTCCTAAGCTGTGGTTTCACTCTGGCATCCTTCCTGTGACCTTAGCAAAAAGCACTGGAAATTTTCTTACCTAGACAGGGTAAAATCTTTCTTTTTCTCTGTTCTGCTCATGTCCACCCTACTCGGAGTTTCCCACTCTCTTCTTACCCTGAGAAGTTGTATCTGAATTGCTGAGCAGGGGAGGGTTTGCAGAGGTGTTGCCTCATTTCCTGCCTGGGGTTTCTCCAGCAGTGCTTGGTGGTGTGGAGATAAAAAAATCCCAGCATTTATCGAGTGTGGTGTGCCTGGTGTAGCAGCAATCACAGCCTTGCTGTGACTCCTGTGCTCAGAGGGCTTCCGTGGAGCCCTTTTCTGAGTAAGGATTTTGGGGTTCTGCTTGTCTCTTTTTCCAAACACAACTTTTCGAGGCTTTGGGGTGACCTCATTGTGACCTTCCAGTGACAAGATAGGTGGAGAGAGACTCTACAAAATACAAGGGGGAATGGTTCCACACTAACAGGATGTTAGGTTTAGGTCAGATATGAGGAAATAATTTCTCCCTGTGAGGGTGGTGAGATCCTGGCACAGGGAACCCAGAGCAGCTCTGGCTGCCCCATCCCTGGCAGTGTCCCAGGCCAGGCTGGAGGGGCTTGGAGCCACCTGGGATAGTGGAAGGTGTCCCTGCCCATGGCAGGGGGTGGAATGAGGTGATCTTCAAGGTCTCTTCCAAACCAAACGGATCTGTGATTCTACGATTCTATTGCTTGTATTCTTTGCATCCCAGGCAGTGAAAGACATTTCTTTTCAAGTACTAGCAGGCTTAGTGCATGCTTTAGTCCTGCCTTTGAGCATGAACTGAGATTCAGGATTCTACCAATTGATGTAGCAGCAGGTGTCCTGGTCGATTTGCTGTGGTGATTGTGATACAGTTTTCTGTATTGAGAAGAAATTATATTTCCTAGAAATCTGCGTGTAGATGTCACTCAGAATCCTTTGTGTTCCGTTTCCTTTGCCTCTCTTTGCTCATTAAGATTTATCCATGCCATATCAGGAGGGGCGTGTGACTAGATATTGCAGGGGTTGAAGGGCTCTGCGTGTTGGTGTTGATAAGATAATTTTTGAGGTTTCTGCCCTATGGTCAGACTTGCCCAAGAGCAGGGCCTGTAATGTAGAATAGCAGCATTCAGTTTGTGCTGATACTGGGGGCTTTGTGTGAGGCTTGCATAACCCTGCTGGGAAGCTGTGCCAGGGCTCCGTGCTGCCTTTGTTCATGGATGCCTGCTCCCAGAACAATTGCCATGCTGGGGTCTGCTTCCACACTGCTCGTGCCAAGACTTCGTGTCTCAGTGCTGTGGGTAGCTCTTGGTGGCACCCAGGTGCTCACAAAATATTTCAAAGGAATACCCATCTTATTCTCTGGAAGTTAGGTAAGGATCTGAGGTGTGGAGGAATAAAATATGTCCAGATGAGCCCCAGCATGCAGGGAGCTGGGCACTTCTTTTCCTCTAATTATCGTGGGTGTCAGCAGAGGATATTTCCTTGCACATTCTTGGAGCTGATGACCCATAAAGATCCATGATGAGCTCACCATTGGGTGAATCCTGTCTCTTGTGAAGTCTGTGCTGCCTGGAGCGTGCCTAGATGTGTGCAGAACCTTGTATAAATTGGTTTGCCTAAGTGAGCAACGTGAACATGACACCTTGTGTGTATTTTGGGTTAAACGAAATTTGAACTTGATTTTTGGAGTCCTTTGGGCTCCTGTAAAATTGTACTTTTTTGGAGCCTCCTATCAGTCTTTTCCCATTTTGTTTTGGTAGTTTTACATTCCATCTCCACAGTGGAAGCTGGGATGCTGCTGTACTTACTCTGACTTGCTGCCTTGTTTGTTTTTGTGCCGAAGCTATAATTAGCCATTGTTTAGCCACTCCTCTTGAGCTCTCAGGGCTGGTGGTACAGTATGCATACATTCATTTTGCAGACATTATACGTGGCAAACCTCCCCTCCCCAACTGCTGTCATTGTAGAAAAAGAAGAAGTTTCAGTGGTGGAAACAAATACAATGCAGATGAAACTGGTGGTATTGGGGAGCTGTGGTAAGATGAGTGTGGCCTGAATGTGTTTTTAATTTCATTTACTTCAACCCATATATCCAAAAGTTCATGATTTCTGATTTCTGAGCGATCACGCATCCGGTGTCGCTGTGTCTGCCCACATCCTTTGGTCTGGCTGGGCAGCACGTGGTCCAAACCTGGAGCTGTAATTAGGAGCTGACTAACAAATATTCCCTGCCCGGTGCTTATGCAAAGGTATTTGTCAGGCTGGGGTTGGCAGGGAGGGCCGGAGGAGCAGAGTCATTTCTGGGGTGCGACCCAAAACCCTGCAGGCACAGGCAGCAGCAGCTCTCTGAGGAGGCTGGGCTGCTGTTGCTCAATCCCACTGCTGGCTCTGGTGGCATCTGGGCAGGCTGGTGGCTCCGAGTCCGGCCTCAGCCTGGTTGCTCTGGTCACATCTGTGGCCAGAGCACGTGCAGGCAATGAAGTGTCAGCAAAGGCAGGGCTAATTGGAGCTTCCTTCTACTTAAATAAGCGAGGCTGCCGTGTCCTCGCTGGCTTGGTGCGGTTTGTTGTCAGTCAGGAAGCTTCTCCTGGGAAGAACTCGTTGTGTTGAGCAGAGTAATTACAGTGGCAGCGCCCGGTATTCCGCCTGCTCCCGTAATCCGAGCTGGTGGAGCCATGTCCCTTGGCCTGGATTTACTGTGTGGCAGCCACCTCCTGCCTCAGCTCTGGCAATGTGAGCAAGCTGATGGCAGACACAGATGTTCAGGTTAGGGTGTGTGGAGAAGTGTAGTAATTACATATCCTCTGAGGAGAGAGAGGCATAGTTCTCTCAGGGTTTTAGAAGCTCTGAGAAAACTCAGAGAAGGAATTCAAACAATTATCTCTCTTTCTGTAACCATTGTTTATAGATAGAGTTCTCCAAAGTACACTATTCATAGTTCACCAAGAATGTGAGAAAAGATTCCTAAAGGCCAATCAGGTCTTAAGTCCACCATTGTTTCTGTAAATTTCTAATGATGAAGTGTCTTTTCATGCCTTCTGATGATAGAGTCTCTACATCACCTTTACCTGTCCCTGATACCCCTTTGGTAATGGAGAAGTGGTCAGGGGGTCCCTAGCTTGGGAATATGTGTGAATTCAGCTGACAGCTGAGGATGTGGTATAAACTGACAGAGAGTAGGTTTAGATTGGGTATTAGGAAGAACTTTTTCCCTGAGAGGGTGGAGACACAGGGTGCCCAGAGCAGCTGTGGCTGCCCCTGGATCCCTGGAAGTGTCCAAGGCCAGGTTGGACAGGGCTTGGAGGCACCTGGGATAGTGAAAGTTCTCCCTGTCCATGGCCAGGGTTTGGAACAAGATGGTCTTCAAGGTCTTTTCTGGCCTAAACCTTTCTGTGATTCTTTGATCTTAACCCCTCCTCGGACAGTCAGCCTCATGGTATTGCTTAACATAAGCTTGCCTTTAAAAGCTACTTTGATTCTGTGGCCCGTTTTGAAACCCACTTTAAACGTTCTTTTGGAGGAAGGAAGGTTCAGCTGGTAAAATATTTCCTCCTATTTTTCCCCATAGGTAAACTCAATGTTTCAATTTCCACAGAAACAGAAGGCACTTGTAACGAATGTCTGAAAGTCTGAGGTTCTCCAGTTTATTGCTGTTCTGTTTTTTTCTTTTTTTTTTTTAAGCTTTTTTTGCATCCTAAAACTCGCAGCTGAGGAAATGCTTTGCTGGCAAGAATGCAAAATGTGCTCTCATTAGCTTTGGCATTCCTCCCCCCTCCCTTCTCTATCATCTGGGACAGAAGAGCATTACTGCAGTTAATTTGTGCTCTTTTGTAGTGGCGTAAGTGCTATCCCTGGAACCAGCTCAGCTAGCTAATGACTTTTAGAAATACAGTACTAAGGATGTATTCCTAATCTGTGCAGCTAAAAATTCAATATGTAAACTGCTTAGGTAGCTGAGTGCATTAATATCAGTACAAATGAGCACTGCAAGTCCTAATGATAGCAATTAGTATTTTATCTGATACCTGGCTCGGTCTTACTGCTTTGAGAATTAAAAACAAAGCTTCCAGTGGAGATTTTTTTTCTCCCTGCTGTTTAGTGTGCTCATAAGTCGGGTTTTTAAACTGCTTCTGAAATAATCCTGTGTCTTGTGAAGTTTTTGTGTGGGAAAGATTCTCTTACAGAAATAAAAGCAGCTTATCTACTCTCTTCTAATGGGAAGGGAAACCTTTATTTTTTGATGCCTTCACAAATAAGCAGCTTATTGTCTTAGATGAAATTCTGTCCTGTAGACAGGTTTAAAATCAGGTCAGTCTGCTGTCTTTAGCTCAGCTGGAGAAGCAGGAAGAGTTTTTCACTCTGAGCAGCACCTCCAGGACTGCAGGGCAAGGGATTCTCAAGGGATTCTGATGGCTGGGCTACCCAGAGGCTGTTTATTCCCTCTGCCCCCTCCCTGTAAAATGAGGATGTGGTATGGGACTGCAGTGATAGAGAATTCCAGAATGGTTTGGGTTGGAAGGGACCTTAAAGATCATCTACTGCCAGCCACCTTCCACTCAACCAGGTTGCTCTGAGCCCTGTCCATCCTGGGCTTGGAGACTTCCAGGGATCCAGGGGCAGCCCCAGCTTCCCTGGGCCTCGCCAGCCCCCAGGGGAGGATTCCTTGCTGACATCCCATTCAACCCTGCCCTTTGTCAGTGGGAAGCCACACGGCCTTGTCCTGTCATTCTGCTCATGTAAAAAGTCACTCTGGCTCTTTTTCACAAGCTCCCTTTTAACCCAGATTGTTCCTGGGTGTAGTAAAAACATTCGAGTGCAGCTTTCTAAATGCCCTCTGATTTCTGTGGGATTAAGTGAATAATTCAGAAAGTAAAGGTCTCTCATGTCTTGCTGGATACTTTCAGGGAAAGGAGCATTTGGCAAAAACTGAGCCAGGGAGCTGAGAATTTGTAATTCACTTCTAACTCATCTTCTGTGACAATTTTCACTGGGTTTTTAAATCCCAGTTTTTATTATCCTCCTAAATGGATCAACCTCATCCTTCAAACTCATCTAAGTATGAAATGACTGAAGAAGGAAAGTGAGAATGAAATACAGAGAAAACTTTACCTGGTCGAACTTTAACACTTGTGGATTGATTTCAGATTGAGTATTTTTAAAGCAAGAAAGGGGAAGAAATTCTTCAATATCTTATGAACATAGTGAAAATCTTCTCTCATTTGTTCAAAATTTGGATATACCATTGAGTTCCTGTATGTCATTTCTCAGGGGTTTCAGTGACAACAAAATGTGCAGACAGCTGGGATCTTCTCTCCAGAGCTTTCTCCAAGAGTGAGGTCAATCTCTTGCCAGATTTATTTATTTTGGCTTGGCCATTGACTGGAGTGACTTCTGTCAAGGAGGTCATGTTCCATTTTGTTCAGGGCTTACAGTGTTCTCCATCTTCAGGGACAAAAAATAGGCACAGCCCACTTTTTATTTGATGCTGCAGCATTTTCTTGCCGTGAGTTGAGAGCAGCTATTGAGGCAGCAGCCCATTAGTGGCTCCATTTCCATCCTTTAAGTGCAGTTCCAAAACAGAATGATATCCTGGATTTCATCTGAGGCAAAGAACCAAAGTCATTGTTGCTGGTTAAGCACTCATTTCCAGGGGTTTGCCAGTGAAGATTGTGCAAACTCACTGAAACTTAAGTAGCACCTCTGGTTAGCTGAAAAGGTGGCTCTTCCCTTAAATTCTGGGGTTAAATCGGCTTTGTGGTGAGTGGCTTGGAGGACGGGGCATTCATTAGCTGGGGCATCGCTTAATTGCAGTGGTTTGTGTGGCCGCCTTGTTTTGGAGGCTGAAGTGGCTCTGATGTATTTTTAAATTGCCCTTTGCCAAGTGAATAGGTGCTAATTTGCCTTCTCAGAGCTCAGTGCTGCCTGCTTTTGCCAAATTCAGTTCCTGTCCCTTCAGCCTGTGCTGGGACATGGGTGAAAACCTTCCTCTGTTAAGGGTAAACGCTGGAATTTATGCGTTAATCCTGCCTGAATTTGTGTTTGGGTTGCTTAAATACTTTCAAACTCTGCCATGTTGTATGCATTTTACTGCTTTTCCAAAGTAGTGATTATTCATTAGTATTGCTTTTTGGTAAGGAAACCTGCCTTCTATTTTGGTTATTAGGAAAAAGTTGACTGTTTTTTCAGACTGTTAGTAGCCTCTCTAGCTGTATTGGAATGACACGTTACACCCTTAAAAAAAGGTAATTAAATGCCTCTCCCGTTGTTGTCTTGACCCAGAAGTGAGACCTGTGAAAGGTCCTGAGAAGGGAAGTTTTAGCAGTTATTAATTTAGTGGTCTGTTGAAAAACTACTCTATTCTCACCTGAGGTCCAACAGCCCAGGAATTAAGGATTTATTCCTTTCAGAGTTTAGTTACAAATCGTTTGAAAAGCCCCATGTACTTTCCCCATGTACTGTTGCTTGGAGGGTGAAGCTCTCAAGTGCTGGAGATCTCCCCAGTTAAACTGGGCTGGTCAGAAGGGAAGAGGAGGGTTTGGGAGAGGGCTCTGTTCCTGCTTATTCTTCTTAGCTCTGGAAACCTTTTGCCAGAGGATTGGATTGAAGACCCCTGTTCAGGGGGAAATGTACTTTTTCTCCTGTGCACATCCAGTTTTCCTCACCCTGTTCTGACACTCTTGAAAAGCATCTGGTTTGAAGCTGTTGATTAGGAACTTGGGCTGTGTCCCGACAGTAATTCCTGCTTTGACACTGTAATTGTGCTTGCATCACCATTTTCTGGGGGTTATTTTGGCAGCAGGATTGTTTTCCTCTCCCATCCCCCCACTTGGTGTGTAACATGCTAATGAGATCTTTAAATTAAGGACTTGCTGAGTGCTTCCATCTTCATTGAAAATCCAGCCTGAGGTACTTAATAGACCTGTTTTGGTGGTACCTTCACTCACCACCTGAGAATTCCTTGGAAAAAAATTAACACAATTCCTCCTCCTGGGCAGTGGTAAAATCTGGTGGTGGTTCTTGGGCCTGTGCAGAGAATCTTACATTACTCATCTGCTCTTGGTGCTTCTCTTTCAGTATTTGAAGTCGCCAAAGGTGTGTGTTTTTATCTGTGACTCTTGAGTTGAAGTGAATAAAAACTATCTCCTACATCTCCTTTTTATGCCACAGATCCTTCAATGAGATCCACAGTGCACAAATGGCCTGAGCCAGCTCAGATACCAAAATCCTGATTCTTAACAAAGTGGGACACTTGCCTCTTCCTGTTGCCATCTTCATCTCAAATCTCACATGGGCAGACTGCTTGACATTATATCTGTTCTCTAAATTTGTACTATAAACAGTGATCCAAAATACAGTTTCCAAAAAATGAAACCCTTGCTAACAAAATTTCAATTTTCAGAAATAAACAGTTAAAAGTACACTTGCTTAAAATTATTTCTAGAAAGAACTAAACTGTGTATCTAGGATCCATAGCACTGATTTAGGAAGTTTAGTTCATCTACCACTCAAAAAAAAAAAAACTGGAATAATTTGATTTCTTTGAAAGGCAATTAGAATATTTCCTTACTTGAAGAGAAAGAAGATGCCCAGTTTAGTTGAAATGTATCTCTAGGACACACACTTCTAGAACTCAAAACGAATTTTTGTAGTAATTAAGGAAAATATGGCGTCTACATACCAGAAAGCACCTTTTTAATCAACAGTTGGCTTTTTGATGCCCTACTTGTTTTCATTTGTGCTTTCCTCAATATCTTCCTGGTTTTCCTTTGCACAGGATGCCATTACTCCCTACAAGGAAATCCTCCAGATGTACTGGGAGAAAGTGACAGGCTTTGTGAACGCCCGGTGTGATGGACTGGAGCCCTGGCAGCTCATTGGGTTGACTTTTTCCTCCACTCTTGCAAGTGTGTGGCTGCATGGCTTCCTCTGCCAGCCTGAGAGTAAGTATTTCACATGGGGGGTTTTCTTACCTTGGAGGGAGGGGAGGTGGCCCCGATTTGTTCCTGGGCAGTGGAAGGAAGGAGGGTGGAACAAGGCCAAACACTTGTTAAAACAGACTTTCTGCTGTCACCTAGTATTTACCAAATTCTTCTGAATTAAGGTCAAGACCTGTCTGGTAAGTGAAGCTCCCCTGTTGTGTCAGAGGGTGCATGGAATGTACTTCTGTCTCCTTCCCTCCCTTTTTCCTTTGGCTAAACCATGTGCTTGTCACAACACTCTCTTCATGCCCAAACCCTGGGGAGATTTATGGAGAGCTGGGTTCCTGTGAACTTAGTCACTGCTGCACAGTGTCTGGATAACTCTTAGTTGTTTCCCTTCCTGCTGGGGGAGGAGATGTGGTCTTGATTCCATGCTGGGGGCACATTTCATCCTCAAAATATTCAAGATATAATTGCATGTGATAGTGTGAAGAAATGTTCTTGTAATTTTTTTTATATATTTCCGGAGTATCTTCCTGTTTTGAGTGGTTTCTGGTACTGGCAGCATTTCAGTGGAGCTGAGTCCTGCAGAACTTGCAGTTTGCTCTGGTCGTGTGATGGCCTGAGGTCACTGCCATGCCCTCAGAGATGCACTTCAGTTCCCACAGGCCCTGGGGTTACACACTGGTGGCAGCTTCTTAAAAATAGCCAAGTTTTTGATGTCCCCTTCTGTGTCTGTTTCTGAAGCAGCCCTTTCTCTTTGTAGGCATGGGACCAGCTGAGCAGTGGGAATATCTGTAAGGAACAAATTGCTATGAAACTTCTGTTCAGGACAGTTATCTTCCTAGCTAATACCTGTGCTGTTGCCCAATGTATTTTGTTTAAGTATGGACTAGCTGTTAGAAGATCTGCTTAAATTGTCAGAATTTTTCAGGACTTGTCAGTCTTTTGTCACTATGAAAATGATTGATGAAACAGTGTGCACATTGAGACGTGCAACAGAAATGTTATTATCAGGGCATTAACAAATATTATTGCAGAATGTACCAATTAGTGTTGTTGGTAGCTTCTCAAATTGTATATATGAAGTGAAATATATATGAAGTGTAGATAAAATGGCAAAGTTTTAAAATGGTTAATTTTTAAACTTTATTTAGTTATTTTTTGACTTGTCCTGTAACTGCTGGTATGCAGGTAGGACTGGGAAGGTGATTTTGGTGGCTGTTAAACATCCGGATTTCATTCCTGCCTTTAGAGCTACCCAAGGAGTTTTCCAGTGCTTGCCCAGTGGCTTCTCTCATTTGAGTCTTCGTGCTGTGGTGGAATGTCTGCTCTTCCCTCTGTCCATCCCCTTTCCCTGAGTCGTCTCCCAGTGCATCAAACAGGGCAAATCCACGTTTTCTTGTGGCTGACACTGTCACAAATGTCCCTGCTCCCTCCTTTGGTCTGGGAGCCTGTTTCACACTGCTCAGGGGTTTTGTTTTCAATTAACTATTCTGGTTTGAAGAGGCAGGAAATGGTAATAATTCCTTACCTCTAGCAAACCCTGAAATCCCTATTTTTCCTGTAACAGTCCACATGTGGGTGTGAATTCCCATGTAAGTGAGAAGCAAATAACTGATTCCTGTAGATGGCTGCTGTTCTGGAGTCCAGACATTTCCATGGCATGGTCCATCCATGAAAGCCTTGCTCTTGGATCCACTCCTCTGTCTCACCATGTGTCCCCTGTGTTATTTCAGCTTGGATCAGGAATGCTGAGCCTGGATCATGAACTGCATCAGAAGTTTGTTTTTGTGTTGTTTCTTAGATTCCTTTCTGCTTTTTGTCTTTCAGGTTTGACATCCCGAACTAAAAAGCAATTCTTTAAACTGCTGAGAAAAATGCCATTTGTTGGGGCTATAGTAAGTATTTGAACAAGTACTTATAGGACTATTCCAGGTCTTTTTTTCAGCTCTCTTGGAGAATATACAGTCCTGTGCATCTTTTTTTTGTCATGTCACTGTGATCCTAATGACCCAGGGTATAGATCTGGAATGTCTTCTGCTGCCTCCTGATTTAATGACAGATGTAATTTCTACCCAATTTTTTGGTCATAGTATAACTCTCATAATAACTGGGTTCCACCTCTTTTTAACTTCTGAGCTATTTGTATTAACCAAAAATGAGTGAATTCTCCAGTAATGTTTCCTTGGGTTTAGCTTGTAAGAAAATGAATTTAATTCTGGAAGAAGGGACAGGATTGAACTGGAGTTGTTCTTCTGAAGCAGTGTGACATGTGAGACAGCAATTGTCACACTGACAGCAATTCCACACTGTTTTGCAATGTAGAAGGGTATTTATTTTAATCAAGCAGCTGGCCATTATTTGTTCAGGGCTCAGATACCTATTAGCAAAAGTTAGCAGAAGGATATCAGCACTTTGTGTAAAATGACCCAGGAGCTGTAGTGTTTGGGGTTTGTTTGTTTGTTGGGATTTTTGATTTCTTTTTGATTTTGGGGTTTGTTTTGTTTTCATTTTTTTTTTCTCATAAAAACTTGAAACTACAGCTGTCAGCATGTTTTAGCAGGTCAACGACCGGGGGTGAAGACATGCACAGCTGGGTTTATTTCACCTCATAAACCCATCATGTCACACTCATTGCACTTCCTGCTGCTTGCTGTGCTGCTGTATTTGCACGTTGATTCCAGGGGTCAGAACTGTTCCAGGCAATTGTATCCAAAGAAAGTAGCACAGAGGAATTTTTTTCCTTATGCTGTGGAGATGGAAGGAGTTCTCCAGTTTCTCCCATATCCCTCTAGAAGGGACTAAATCCCCTCCCTGTCCTGTGAAGTGCCCCACCTTTTACCTCCTCACCGCAGTAGCCCTTGACAAGACAAATTCTCTTCTGCTTGTTTCTTGCCTGCCTGGTAGCAAAACACACTTTATACAATCCCTGTTGTGTCCAGACTTCCCTTCCCAGGGTAACCCTGTTCCTCTGTGCCAGAGCACTCCTGTAGTGTCCTATCTGTCCTCTTCCTGCTCTTTGATTGGTTGATACCTGATAAATTATCAGGTGCTTGCAAGAGGCCTTGACTTTGAGGCATTCCAATGTCCAAAAGTCAATATCCCAACACCTGTGTTGCCTGGAAAAAGGGTCCTTACTTTGGAATGTGTTGTGAGAAGAAGTCTGGGGTTTCCTGAGAGCAGGGTGTGGGTGGGAAGAGAGAAATCTGACCTGTGCCTGTGGTGGTGACTTTATTGTGTCTCTGTTTCTGTGAGTTCCTAAGCTGTGTGTGGGGGGGTAGAGGACGCAAGGTACAAACCAATGCTCCTGAAGACCTCCACAAATTAAAAACTGTGACTTGAAAAGGTTTGCTGGATAAAAATGAAGGGTTTTTTCCTTGAGGTTTATTTTCTCAAGCACTAAAGAAAGGGGTCAAAGCTCCCAGTGCAGCAGTTCCTGTCTGCTCCATCGACACCACGGATATTGGCAGCAGGTCCTGTCCTGCACACACTCAACAGTTATTTAGAATTTGACCAGTGCCATAGTTTGATAGGCTTTTTTCTTTCTTTTCAGATTCAAAAGAAGATTGATGAAGCTTTGAATGATGTCACTTCCAGTTTATCCTTCCTGAAAGATGAAAGGGATTATATCAAAGCGCTGCCAGAACAAGGCATGAGCCAGCCTGAAGTGCTGCAGAAGATGAAAGAGTACAGCTCAAAAGGTGAGTCTGTAGTGCAGCAGACACCACGCATGACACTTCCTTTCTTAAATGAGTCCCAGTGACTCCTGCTCATGGTTTCAGCTTAAATATTTGGTCCCCTTGCAAATTTTTGTCTGTTTTTCTTCTGGATGTGACTGAGATTCACGAGTTCTAATGCTGCGTTCAGGTATTTACATTGAAATTCTGTTCCTTCCACAAGAGTTGTAGGCTGTTGGGGAGATGGGAGAGCTGAGGAGAGGAGAAATAAGGATTAAGTTCTCTTTTTGTATTGCATTTTTGAGCAGTTGCCTTGATGTTTGATTTTACCAGAAATGTAAAGCCCCAGAAAATACTCACAATTAAGAAAAGCAGCTTCCGAGTAGGATTGTTAGGGAATTTCCAAAACTCTGACCTCTTAAGAGTGACAGTGGTTTGTGCCTTGAAAAAGCCTTTTAAGGAAGAGTGATGATGATGATCTCCTGGCTTGAGTCCACACAAGCAGTGTCTGACACTTAATTTGAGTTGTAAACATGCTTCCCCTGATTTGTGTGCCTGTTACTCCTAATGAGCAAATCTGGGTGACTTCCTGCCCAGGGGAGAAGATACAACTGCCCTGCTCCTATCCCAAATTTGAGAAATGCCTTGAATTAATTTTCTGCTACAGCAGTGCATCTGCTCCAAATTCAGAAACAAACAATGTCATGATCCTGGAACAACTTACTTCTTTCCTACTGCTGTGTACTGCTGATTTTGCTTCTCTCTGCGTTTTCTCTTAAATTTTTGTTTCCTTCCTTCATTGGGTTCTTTTTTCTTTTCTAAAGTCTCCCCTATTTCCCCCCCCCCCTCACCTCTTTGGAAGTTGCCTAGAAGTACCAGTTTAGGTGAAATTTAATGGGGGTGCCAACACTGTGGATTTTAGCACTACAAATTTGGCTTTTCCATCTCTTCTCAGCTTAGTGGTGGTGGGTGCTCTTTGAAAGTGGCTTTAATTTAGTGTCCAGTTGGTTGAACAGCAGTTTGGGGAGACTGCTGGGGATTAAGTGGATTATTTATTAATATAACTGCTTGCTCCAGCTACATGTTGGTTATGTGCTGACTCTTTAGTCATCATTTACTTGCTGTTTGCTAAGTTCATGCAGTGCCAGGGGCTCAGCTTCACACACAGCTGTCCCTGGGCCACAAAACTTGGGGAACTCTTCAAAGCTGAGCCCTCCTCTTTGGAACTGAGGGGATCTTCCATGTGCTTTTCCAGCCTGGCTGGGAATGGCTGTGTTTGTGAGCAGTGTGTGCCCTTCCCTCTCTTCCAGGAGATGTGCGCTGGCAGGATGGGAAAGTCTCTGGGACTGTGTACAGTGGTGAAGAGAAACTCACCCACCTGCTGGTGAAGGTAAAGTGCAAGCAGGCCAGCTTTGCATCTTCAGGGTGACCAGAAACCCCTCAGAGCTGTTCCAGCATCCCAAAGTAAATAGGGAAGATCTAAAACTTAAGTCTAGGAAGGGGAATTAGTGGCAATTTGGGTGGTGTAACTCTGGCCAGGTAAGTCCCTGTGAAAACACCTTGTAGAGACAACTGGAATCTAATCAGATGAGGTGCTGTTTTGAGTGAGAAAGTAATTAGTAATTACAAGTGAACTGGGGACTGGTACTGGAACAGCTTTCACTGAGCAAAACTAAGCTCCTCTTGAGCAAAAGAGAGGTTTTGGGAAATGTTTTTTGGCGTGGCTGTGTGGTCCAAATCTTAGACAATGGAGCACTGACATGCTTCAGTGGTCTTTTTGTGAGGTCTGTTTACCTGCTCAGGAATTCCTCCCTTTGAGAAGGCTGCAAAATAAGCTAAACAGCCTAAAGGTTTGCTTTCAAGTACATCTCCTTCCACAGTTGTTTTGCTAGAAAGGGAAGTCTGGCCCTCTTGTTCCTGGGAACAGTTTTTGTAGCAGGCTCTGTTTGGTGGTTGCTATTCCCATTTTCTTCCTCATGTTGACATTTTCTGTGCCACTTTTGGAGAAACAAAGCTCAGAGCAACCTTCCTGGAGGGGTCTCAGCTTGGATCGCTTTGTGGAAACATTCCCTTTGTTTGTGCTGATTATTCACTGGTTTGTTTTGCTGTATTTTATTTAACATCCCTGCAGTTGCTTTTTGATCTGGACTGCAGGAGGTTGGGGCTGGCCTGTTCCAGCCTTGTATCCTCTGAGTCCACAGTTGTGGAAAGAGCAGAAATACTGGTTTCCACAGCCACTGCCCTTGTGGTGTGGATGGGCATTTGTGTTTACTGCCTCCTTCAGAGCCCCCTCTTAACAGTAAACTTGAGAACAAGTTCTGCTAAGTCACTTTTTTTTTCCTGATTTGTGTAAAGCAATTCCAGGATGTCTCTTGTGTTCTTTAAAAACAGCAAAATTATTAGATCTGTCCTTACAACAAGAGATATTGCTGTGCTGTAGAATCCACTCCAAAGGTCTAAATGCCTTAGAAAAACATTTATTTTTTCTTTATTTTACTCCTCAGCTTCCCAGCTTGTGGCATTTACTTGCAGGAGCAGTTAGGTCCTGTAATATTCTTAGGGTAAAATGCAGCTAATTTGCTTCTGGAGTGCACATGGGGAGTTCTTAAAGCCTCATCTGCAAGTCTAACTTTCTCTCTTTGTTTTCTGAAGGTGTATGAAGAGTTTGCCTGGAGTAATCCTCTCCATCCAGATATATTCCCTGGTCTGAGGAAGATGGAAGCAGAAGTAGTGAGGATTGCCTGCACGCTCTTCCACGGGGGCCCCAAATCTTGTGGTGCTGTAAGTAGCACGTCTTTGCCTCCTGAACATTTTGGGTGTTTTTGACTTTGATAATTGCACCTTGTGCTCTCCAGATGAGCATGAGAGAAAGCTCATTCTGGTGTATTCCATACCAGCTCTGTGGAGGTTGCTTAATTTCTCTTCTTGAGAGAGACAATTTCACTCAGAGAAACAGTTCTCTAAACAAGACCATTTACTTCAGCTTTTTTTTCCCCACTCTTAAGTGACACAGGCTTGATGGCAGTTGGAAAAGAGAACTGGTGTAATGCAGCCTGGCTGGGTGTCAGTGGGGAACTGTGAACAGAGAAGTGTCACTCTGAGAAGCTCCCCTCAGTTTTAGTCTCTGAGCTGGAAATCTGTGAGCCTGCCAGATTGCTGAGCTCGAGGGCAAGGCCAGCTGGCTGACTGGCTACTCACCAACAAGCAGGCATGGCATGGATTGTCAGCTGTCCAGCTGGAAAGCTGCATTTCCAGGCTCATGTGGCCTTCCTGTGCAAACCAGTTTTGCAGTTTTGATAAAATTCCCAGCAAGAGTCCAAATATCTGTTCTTAAACTGATGCTTGCAGTGTTGGAAAGTGTTGACACAAGAACTGGCCTTGAGTGGGCTTTCTCTGCCAGCTGGAGGCTTGCTTTTGTTAAGGAGTGAGTACTGGAGTAGCTTTGTAGTAGGTGTAGTTGGGATCAGACTCCCAGTGGGACTGAAGATGAGCTCAGGTGTGTGGGAGTGCAAGATGTGATTGCGTTTGAGAGGAGGAGGTGACACCCTCTGACCTGACTTTTCTTCTCAGGACTGTATTCCTTGTACCACCTTCAAGTTTAGAAGGTGCTTCTTTGCTTATAAAAACCATTTCACCTCACCTCAGCTCCTTCCTGGCTGGCAGAGCTGAGATTATCCCTGGAGCAGGGCAGGGGCTGGGTGTGAAGCTGCTGGGACTCGTTTCTGTCAGCAGCTGGGACATCAGCTTGGGGAACTTTGCTTGCTGAAGCCTGCACAGGGGATCTTCGGGTTTTGTTATGTAAAACACAATGTAAAGGTGTCAGCCTTGGCCTTGGGTGCTCTCCCAGTGAAATGGAAAAGTGAGATTGCCTAGGAGAAGGTCAGAACAGGTCAAAAACTGCCGCAGCCAAAGTGAGACCTGCACGAATATACTGTGGGGGATCCTGTTTTCCCTTCTGTCCTCCTCTTGCTCCTGAGGATGGTGCCACAAAGCAAAGGAAGTGGAAGCCTGCTGTGGAATTCTGTCCTAGCTGCTTGAACACAGCCCCATTGGCAGGGAGAAGGGGAGGGCTGGCAAGTTGATCGGCCGGAAACAGAAGATTAATTGCACCCCTGTAATTACCATGTCTGAGTGAGTGCTTCCAGTGGACTTCTGGTCTTCTTCCCACTGCTCTTCTGACTGTGAAGTGTCCAGAGTTGCTGGTCACTGGTGGAGAGATGTGGGTGGGTACATGGAGCTCACATGCTCTTTACGTGGTAGGGCTCAAAGACTTATATTCTCCTCCCCAGAACTGAATTAACATTTCAGAATAATTTCTGGAGGCTTGGACAGTTGCAAACTCAATTAAAAAGAGGATTTTTTCAAACTGATTTGCTTTCTGTCTTGGGAAGGCTGTGCTGAGCTGGTGGCTCAGTGGTGTAGTTATACTTCTGTAACTGGTGAGACTGTAAAGCAGAGAGGTTTTAATGCTAAACGAGGGAAGGTGCAATGGTCTGAGTTATCTTTAAACTGTTCAAGAGGGGCTGCTGGCTCCTTCTGCTGAGAAGGTCTCTGGGTTTACTCAATTCAACTTGTGCAGTGTTGAAATTTAGAACAACTGCTTTTCCCCCTCTGAACTCCCTCACTGCCACCTCTGAGAGGCAGTGTTATAGTGCCAGGCCCCTGTGCACTGGATTTACTAACCTGGTTTAAGCAGCAGGGACTGCTTGGCCAGTTGGTGTTGGAGGTGGTCCCTGAAGGCAGATGGAACTCATTGGTGTTTCTGGAGAGGGTGTCTGCATCTGTGCTGCATGGAAAGCACCAAAAAGTTTCTGTCTGGACGTTACAGTGAGGCAGTTTCACTTCCTTTGTGCTCTGATTTCCATAGCACATTGCAGAATGGCACTTTGTGGCAGTAACACTCTGCTGCTCAGTCTGGGAAAAGCAGCTCAGTGACACATCCATGCTGATCCCAAGGTTTTCAGCAGCCTGGCATCTCTGTGTGGTCCTGCCCTGTGTCACGTGGACACCTCCCTCAGCAGCATCTCTGGAGAGCTTCCTGTTTGAAAGTTTTTGGTGCATTTCATAAATGCCAAAATGAAACCTGGTTTTTTTTTTACATTTCTGAATGTTAAATCAGACGAGTAGCTTGTGTTATTCACAGGAGTTGCCTTTAGCTGAGCCACGTGGGCTGTAGTTCTCCTTTGCTGACATGGGCATAGAAGATCTAACAGTGCCCTGGTGGTTGGTAGGGGGTTCAGACACATCTTTGCCTTAAATTGAGATATGTTTCAAGTTTTTAAGTAGTTTTAAAAGTAATAATTTTCAGCAGTGGATGGATGCTTCCTATTTCTCACTAATTATTACTATTGTTCTTACTTTAATTGTGTTATGCAAGAGCAAAGAGACAGGAATTGGTGAGTTGGGGCACCTGGAAGATTCTAATCACATTCTTGCAATGATTTGGAAGGACTAATTAAGCTCAGCACATAGAAGAGGAACAGGGGAGTTTGTTCTTGTCTGATGTACTCATGTTCACAAG
Source organism: Chloebia gouldiae (assembly GCA_003676055.1). Lineage (NCBI taxonomy): Eukaryota > Metazoa > Chordata > Aves > Passeriformes > Passeridae > Chloebia > Chloebia gouldiae. Next base: position 582,211 of record QUSF01000053.1, read on the forward strand.
GTGCTTTGTTTGTGGTGTTGGCTGTGTGGATTTCCCCTGTAATTTGAGGATAAATCACCACTTTTATGCAAGCTGCAGTATTTTTAAGTAGCTTTTTGAACTTTAAAAAGGAAGGTCAGCTTTGAAGTGTAGGGAAGAATTCTGTGTGCGTGTAAGACATGTGAGTATTTGATCTGGATCTCTCTGAATTCTTCTTCCACTTACTCTACAGTTGAGGACAGGAGAGAGAAGGCAAAATCACCAGATGCAAGCCTGAATTTCCTGTAGAAACCCATTTTGTCTCTTCTCCCCAAATTCTGTGGCTTCCAAACTTTGGCTGCACATTTGAAGTAGGGAGATGTGAGTGATATGTCTTGAGGGGGACTTAAACTGTGCAGATCTGTCAGATTTTATCTGTAGTGATGAGCAGGTCACCTTGAGAGACACAAGTTGTGGAATTTACAACCTGCAAGTTTCTAGGAGTTTTATGGGAGGCTGCCACAACATTATGACCGTGCAGTGTATTGTGGTGTGGTTTCTTACTCTGTTTCCCTAGAAATAAATTGTAGTTTGCTTTTTTTTTTTTTTTTTTTTTTTTTTTTAATTCATGGGGTAGTTCAGCTTTGTGAAACTTTTGGTCAGCTTTGTCTCCAGAGTCTGAATGGACATGTTTGTTCAGGTGAAAATGGAAGCAAAGCTTCAGAGACCATGAATTGAAGTGGTTCTTTAATGTCTGACAGTTTGACAGTAAAATGGCCAAAGGAATCCTGGAATAGAGGCCATATCTCTTACTGCTGTTGTAATGTTGAGGTTCCAGAGCACTGGGATTTGGAGGGAGGGAGCAATGGAAGTGATATACTGAGTTTGGAAAGCAGGAGTGGTATTTATGCCCTGTGCTCTCTCCTCTCCCCTCCCATTTGCAAAACAACAAATAAATCAAGAACACAAAATGTCTGTTTACCTTCCTTTTCCCCCCGCATTTTGCCTGGCCTTTGAAGATAGTGCAGGGTTGCAGAGCTGCTTAAACAATGCCTTTTTGCAGCCCCTTTTCCCATGGCATGGAAGAGCCTGTGGACTTGCACTGAGGGCAGGGGAGAATGTGTGTGAGCCTGGGCGGGTGAATCACCGTGCCGCAGCCCCTGGGGAGCTTGGATCCTGTGACAGTGATTCAGGCTCTGGCTACAGCAGAACGAGTTTGCTGTCAGTGGCTAAGCTGACAAAGCCTCCTGTAAAGGAGCAGGCTCCATTCACAGGTATAATTGATGTGGACCAAGAGGATTTTGCTGTTGGAATGGTGCTGGGCTAAAGGTGCTGCTCTGGACTCGGGCAGTTCTCTATGGTGGAGACTCACAATGTGCTGACTGTGGGCAAATTTAGGAAGCTGAGCTGGCTGAAATTCAGCTTTTTGGGTGGATTTTCAGCTGTCTGAGCAAGCTTTCTGTGTGGTTGTCTGCCAGTCTGGGTGCCTGGGAGAAGATCAGTCCTGGCTGCTGACAAGTGTTGGCTCTGACCTGCCAAAAACTGTGTGTGGCTCAGCATTTCCATGCAGGGGATAAAGCCAGACTTTGAGGAAAGGCTTGTTGCATATGAAGGCAAGATATTGGTGTTTTGGTGTTAGGATTGAAATGGGAATAAAACTGTACAGAGGCTGCTTTTTCCAGACCAGATTATCTAGGTGAGCATAGGGAATGCTGCCCAGCAGGGAGCAGGTCTGCTGTTCACTAACATGAATCCCAACATCCCCACATCCTTCTTAGCAAAGTTTTCACAATCATTATCCTTAGCAGTGTTGCAAGGATAGGTGCAAGTATGCAATAATCCCATTCCTCTTCTCCCACCCAGTAGGAAGGCAGTCTATCACCAGCTGGGCTTTTTTTTTCCCAAAGGTAGTCACAACCTGACAGATCTTCAGGGTATTGAGCAGCGAGTGGCACAGTCCATAAAACCCTTAAAACATTGTCTTCTGTTGCCATCAATTTACTCCACAATTAATGCAGTGATGTCTTTATCCAGTGTGAAGCTCTGTGAGGTTTTATCTCTGACAGCTGCTGCTTTTAAACTTCCTCCAAAAAGCAGAAATTGTCTGTGGTGTGACATTAGCTTCCATGCTGCCTGTGGCAGCAGCTGCTGCTGACTTGGATTTTGTTAGGAACAAATGCTGTCAGGCTATGAACTTTGTTCTTTATCTCTGTACTTCATGTTTAGTCACTGTCACACAGTCACACTTCTTGGCATTTTCTGGGTTTGCGGCCATGTCAGCGGGGAAAATCCTAAGGAAAACCCAAACTTCCGGATGTCTCAAGGCATACAAATGTGACTGGGTCCTTTTTACGTTTGTTTTCGAGGGGGAAGAGATTAAAAGGGGAAGTTGCAGTTGGTTCAGCAGGTCTGAGGAGCAAAATTAGCCCTCCATAAGCAGTATAAGTAGGTTTTGATTTGATTTATGTGAACCTCTGTCCCAGCTACCCCATATCCTCGGGTTATGGCTCACCCAGTAAGTCATTCCCACAGGCTGCTTGAAAAACCAACCTCACATTTTCCCAGGTTAAAATTTTACTGGGGGAGGTTGTACCCAGTGTCCCCTGCATGCCAGGACTCATAGAAGCTGACCTACAAGAGACCTTCTACTTGAGGAATTCCTTCCTGTAAAGAGTTTAATTTGTGTATTTGCACCAGCTCTTGAGTTCAAGTATGCAATAGTAAACCTGTGTGTACCTTCTTCTCTTGCACCTCCTGATGCAAACCCTGTGGTCAGGGTGAGGAGGGCTGGGACGGCAGGGTTAGTGGGTGGTGTGGGTACTGACTGGACTGGCTAGGGAGAAGAATGCACAAATTCCTCCTGGTGTAAAATTCCTTGTGTCCCTGAGGGCTTAGAAGCTCTGGTATTGAGCAGACCTAGGCTGGTCTCAGCAGAGAACAGGTGGGACAGTTCCAAGTCCTGCAGCATTCCAGCTTCTGGGAAGGTTTTGTAGCTGAGGAGTGGTGCCAACCCTGAGCTGACTCCTTGCCTTGGCGTGGCACTGCTCCAGACCTAATAAACCCTGCTGGACTGCAGCTGACTAAACACAGAATCAACTTTGTTGTTTCCGTGTACGTGGCATAATTAACCTGTAATGCAGATAAACAATCCCCAGGTAATCAAGAGCTTAAGCAGGAGTAGTTTCGTGAGGTGAGGTGACTATGCAATATGCTCCCCTCCTGCTGGGCTCTGGAGTTCTATACTTCTTGTTTGTTTTCCCTTTCCCCCATCCCATTTAAATAGGGGATAGAGCATTTAAATGTGCATTTTCAAGCTGAGTGTCAGAAAGCTGCCTCGTGCTGTTCAGTGGCTTCTGCTGCCTTTAATAACCCTGAGCTGTCCTGTGCACCTCTGAATCAGAGGCAAGAGATGCTGTTCCTGCATCACCTTTATGTTTCTCCCTCCTGCAACACCCATTTATTTTTCCTTGTTTGCTTCTTTTCTGGTGACAGATGACATCTGGGGGGACTGAGAGCATCCTGATGGCCTGCAAGGCATACAGAGACCTGGCTTATGAGAGAGGCATCAAGCAGCCAGAAATGTGAGTGGTGCCATCACAGCTTTTTCCTTTGGGGGCTTGTGGGATTTATGTCCTCTTGAGCTGAGATGGTGCTGGACCTCAGTAATCCTTCATTTCACAGCTCACTGCCAACTGTTCCTTGTCCATCTCTGTCTGGAGGAGAGAAACTGGTGTGGAAAAAAGAGTTCAAAAGCACAGGAAATTTTAAAGCAGCCCTGGGGGGCACAGATGTTGCTGGGAGCTGTGCTGAGCAGCTGTATTTTGGCAGTACCTGTCTGCTGCTCTAGACAGCCTGTTCAGATCAGCTCTGCTCTTGAGCAGATTGTCAGGCCCTTTGAAGTATTCAAGGGGTTTGATTTATTCACATCAAAGAAGGAGGCTGGAGTTGGGCTGGTTGGAGCTCAAATGAGGAATGGTGCTAATCATTACACTGCTAATAGAGGATTTGCTGTCTCTAATGTGCTGCTTCTTTTCTAGATGGTGCATGGGAAATATTTCTCTGATTAATTGCTTTGAGGGGAAAATGTTAAAGGAAACAAAATGCTGATGGTTCTTTTCTTCCCTCTTTAGGATTTAATGTTCTGATAATGATGTGAGGCCTCAGAGAACAGGGTTAATTGAGGTTGTTCAGCCACTGCCACTGGAGATGGGAGACAGCAAATGTTACATTCGTTTGATCTGTTCCTTTTCCAGGCTGGTCCCTGTGAGTGCCCACGCTGCCTTTGACAAGGCAGCACACTACTTTGGGATGAAGCTGATCCAAATTCCACTGACCAAGGCTATGGAGGTGGATGTTCAGGTATCATTTTAGCCTCTCTCTGTGAGGAAATTAACATTGCACAGCAACTAGACAAGAAATGTACCTGTCCAGGTAGCGAGTCAGTAGATAAAGAGGGAGGAATGCTTTGTTGAAGCAATGAAAAACAGCATGAATAAGTGTCATTGCAGATGAAGTTGTATTGAAAATAACTGGATGTTATCCCTTTGTCCTGTGGGATTCATTTAGACTTGGGTAGTTTATGTATTTCTTAAATAGTCCCAGATTTCAGAGGAGAGTGAACAAAACTATTATGGTATTTCCAAGTGGATGAGTGGTTGTAGCTCATTGTTTTCCTCTCTGTACTCTTTCATGCATTGGTTTTTAAGACCAGACTCTGCATGTTCTTACCCTTTATCTTTTTTTGGCAGGATGGCACTTGGTAAATGGAATGTGAGCATCTGAGCATCTTCTCTCTTTAAATCTTCAGGCCATGAGGAGAGCTATCTCGAGGAACACAGCCATGCTGGTCTGCTCTGCCCCCCAGTTCCCACATGGAATTATGGACCCCATTGAAGAGGTGGCAGAGGTAGGATACCCCTACCTGTAGGAACCTGTGTGTTGTAGCAGTAAAACCAGCACAAGAAGAGTAGAGGGGTTCCAGGCTGCTGAGCAGTGAATTTGGTGGGGGAATCCCCCTGGCTGGAAGGGTATTACTGTCCTCAAACGGGCTGTTGACCAACAGCAGGGTATGTAGGGTGCAGTTTGGGACTGAGGGGGGATGTGTGACTGTGAGACCAACCAGAAGAGCTCATTCTTTGCTACCTGAAAGGAAAGAATACCTAAATGGCTCACCTGGTGAAAAGGCTTTGATTTAGGGCCTGCTGGTTGTAGCAAAATTGGTGTGGAAGTCTGAGGAATGTGTGGAGGGAGTAGGAGGCAAAGGGCTGGGATCTTACTTTTTGAACACACCTCTTGATTTCTTTCCTCTCTATGCTCCAGTTATTTATTTTGTATGTGACCAGCCAGGGCCTCTGACCTTCTGTTCATTTGGCCCTTTTACTTTATTGTCGACACTCCTTTCAGACAATGTTGGCACATTCCTTTGGCAAGCACAGCAAACTACAGAAATGCCACCTTGTTTTTCCTGTGTGTGGAGGGCAGGAAAAGACATCTCACAAACAGTCAGCCCTTCCACATCTCCTGTTCTCCATGACTTCAGAGTGGTGTGATGTTCTCAAAGGGTTCAGTGAACTGAACTGTGAAATGCCAAATACGTTTTGGTGACTGAAGTTTGGGTGCCCCAGCCACATCATTTTTTTCTCCTGTTCACACACAGCTTGCAGTGAAGTACAAAATCCCCTTCCATGTGGATGCCTGCCTGGGTGGATTCCTTATTGCTTTCATGGACAAGGCAGGGTTCCCCCTAAAGCGTCCCTTTGACTTCCGTGTGGAAGGTGTGACCAGCATTTCTGCTGACACCCACAAGGTAAGGAGAAGGGTCTTCCATGGCTTGCATTTTTGGGGTGTGAATCCTGTTGCCATCCTGGCCTTGAGGCATTTCTTCCCTACTGTGTGGAGGCGTGCTGAGGTGCAAGGATAAAGGCTGCTCTGTTCATGTCCTTTGTGCAATGTGCCAGGCTAGGACAGACCTCCAAGATCGAGTCCAACCCAGGAGCAGTCCCCACCTTACCAGCCAGAGCACTGAGTGCCACATCCAGTCATTCCATGTGAACACCTCCAGGCATGGAGACTCCACCACCTTCCTGGGCAGCCTCTTCAACCCTGACAGCCCCTTTTTCCCCTTCCACAAAGAAATTTCTCCTGATTTCCAACCTTAACCTCCCCTGGCACAACTTGAAGCTGTTTCCTCTTGTCCTGTCAGTTGTTTTCTTTGAGAAGAACTTGACCCCCATCTGCCTCCACCCTCCTGTCAGGGAGTTGTAGAGAGTGAGACTGTCCCTGCTGAGCCCCTTTCCAGCTCTCAGCCTCTCTTGGGGCTCCAGCCCCTTCCCCAGCTCCATCCCCTTCCCTGGACATGCTCCAGCCCCTCCAAGGCTCTCTGGCTGGGGGGGCCAGAGCTGGACAGAGCACTCATGGGTCCCCAGCACAGAGGGGCAATCACTGCCCTGGTCCTGCTGGTCACAATATTCCTGATCCAGGCCAGGTGTCACTGCCACATGGGCACTTGGTGGCTCATGTACAACCACTGTCACCAGCATCCCAAGACCCTTTCCAGCTTTCCAGCCCCTCTGCTCAGCCTGGAGCTGCAGGGGGTTGCTGTGACCCAAGGGCAGGACCTTACACTTTGCCTCGCTGAACCTCTGCCCATGGATCCAGCCTGTCCCAAGCCCTCTGCAGAGCCTTCTGCTCTCCAGCACATCAACAGATGGGATCTTGGTGAGGACCTGGATGCATTCCTGTGCCCTCTTGCTGCTTTCTAACCCTTTCTGTGCCCCTTGCAGTATGGCTACGCTCCCAAGGGCTCCTCGGTGGTGCTCTACAGTGACAAGGAGTACAGAAAGTACCAGTTCTTCATTGCCCCTGACTGGCAAGGGGGGATTTATGCCTCCCCCTCTGTGGCAGGCTCCAGGCCTGGTGGGATCATAGCTGCATGCTGGGCAACCCTGCTGCACATCGGAGAGTCAGGCTACGTTGAGGCAACCAAGAGGATCATTAAAACAGCTCGTTTCCTGGAATCTGAGTACGTGGGTGCCTCAGGGCTTGGATCCTGCTGGACCCCTCCTCCTAAACTGCTTTTGTTTTGTTTTTCCCCTGGTACCTGCTGGGCAGTTCTGGGAGAACATTTGTTTGTGCCCAGGTAGCTGAGGGACACGGATGGGAGGGGTGCAGGCACCTTCATTCAGCTTGGCTTTGAGAGTTCCTTCTGCCTCAGCCGTGGCTGAGGGGGAATCTGGAGGGAGGACAAAAAAGGGTTATACTCTTCCTTGTTGGGCTACTTGGCTGGCTGTGTAAGAGAAGCTGATTTTCTCTGCTTTTCTGTCTTCTCTCTTTTCCATTTCTTCCTGAGTTTTCTTGACTTTAGGGTATGTAATGACCCAGGTCCTCTGGCGTGTCCCAATGGCCTGGGCTGGGTGCATGATTTTTGGGTGGGAATGTGCTGCCATCTGTTCCCTCTTGCAGCTTTTCCTTTAATGCTCCAGCTGGGTGGACAGAATGTCTGAACCCTGTAACATTGATCAGTCATTTCTTGTCTCCTCCTTCTTTTCAAGGTTGAGAAAAATTGACAGCATCTTCATTTTTGGGAAGCCAGAGGTGTCTGTCCTCTCCATTGGCTCGGACACTTTTGACATCTATCGATTATCAAATTTTTTAGCTGCAAAAGGATGGAACTTGAATGTCTTACAGTTCCCACCAAGGTGAGTGTGTGGAGACCAGGGAGTGATGTATTTAGCCAGGGTATGCAAGATGGTCAACTTCAGGCCATGTAGCTCTTGTGATTTGCTGAATACTGTTGTCCATAGCGGATAAATTGTATCTAGAATTTTCCTCTGCAGAGCAGGAATCACTTTTGTAGATGCCATTATACAGCAGTGAAGATAAAGTACTAGTGATTTTAATGAGTCTGGCAGAGATCTTTCTATTTACCTCTATCTCCTACAACCAGAAAAATATAACTAACCAAGGCTCTATCTCATGTTTAGTTAACTGAGGGTTCGTAGATTGATTTATTTATTTTTACTGTCTTCCTCCTGCCCATTGAAGATGAAGGAAAGTAAAACAACAGTGAAGGGCTGATCACTTTCAATGTAAAATTAATCTTGGTCAGAGACTTTCCTTAAGTGGGAAATAGGGCTTTTGTGGGCAGAAGGGGCCCGTGCTCACAGATGCAGTTGCACTGAAAAAAATTTTGACTGGTCAGGTGAAGCAAAGTCTGGAGAGCGTGAGGTGATAGCTCAGAGGTGGGTGATGGGTTAGAAGCTGCAGAGGAAGGAGAGGGAAGTGATGGAAGGGTCCCCATGCTTGCAGGCAGCTGCATTTTTCTCACTAGAGGTACCTGGAATGAGGTGAGAAACTTTAACCTAATTGTGAAGTCAGGAAGAAAGGAAGAATGAGCTGGTTCTAGCAAGCATTTTGCAGGGATTACCCTTAGTGGGAATGCTGTTTCAAGGAGATGCACGGTTATCAGTGGCCACAGAAGGGCTCAGGAAACACAGAGCTGTTTGTACTGGAGGTGGTTAATCTCTGCCCTCTGCCCTGCCTGCCCAGCATCCACCTCTGCATCACACAGCTGCACACCAAGCCCGGCGTGGCTGAGCAGTTCCTGAAGGATGTCAGGGACAGCATCCAGGACATCTTGAAGGACCTCAGCGCCAAGACCACCGGCATGGTGAGGAGGCCAGCACACAGTGGGGGTGTTTGGGCTGAGGGTATTTCTCCTGTGTAACAGCCTCTCTTCTCTGCTTAGGGAGCCATCTATGGAATGGCACAGTCTGTCCCAGACAGGAGCCTGGTGGCAGAGATTTCCCAGGCCTACCTGGATGGCCTCTACAGCACGGATGTTCCCAGCAGTGAAAAGCACATGAATGGCTCTCCGGGCCACCACTGACTGTAGTGCAACAATCTGTGCCTTGCCAGCCAGCACTGGGATGGTTCCAAAGGTTTGCTAGGGAAAGAGATTGCAGTTCCTTTGTTCCTACAACTGCAGGTCTGAAGGTGGCTTGATGTGGAAGAACTCCTTCCCTGTCTTAGTCTGTTCTGAAATCTGCATTGTTTTCATGCCCAATTTAAGTTTCAGGGCTTTTCCTCCCTCCCCCCTGCCTGTTTTCATCATGGCTGTTGGTGGTGAATTGAATGTCCATTCCACAGCTCTGAATTCCTCAGGTACTCTGCATGTCACTTCATTCCGTGTTGTTTCTCCTCCTCAGACCTGGTGTTCAGCCAGTGTCCAGCCAAGTGTTAAATTTGAGTTCTCACATTGTGTTCCATGGCTCCAATCTTCCCAGAAATTAATGGTAGACAGTAAATTGGAAATTTTGTTTTCTCTTGAGTGTTCCTGTAAGCTGCTGCATTTAACAGACTGTGCTGGGAGCCTTATATCTGTGTAATGCAGAGCTGATAAATTGGCAGAGGGAAGGCACTCATGGCCTCCTTTTGAAATCCCCTCTGGAGATCTCAGCGAGAGTGCAATCAATATCTGCTGGGGGGGAGGAAAAAAAAAAACAACACAAAGTCTTTTTCTGGAATCTCTTGAACAACAGCAGAAATCGAAACCATGCAGGTGTGTAGGGAGAGGAACTGGATGGTACTGAAAACCCCGGGCACATCGTGGCTGTTCTGCTCCCCTGCCTCTTGTAGAAGACATGCATTGACCACCCAGGAGTGCTGTTTTCCCTTGCACAAATCTGGAGGGAGGTGCAAAGCTCATTTCACTGTTCAGAACTTGAAGGTTTTACACTGTCCCCTCAGGATGCTGTAGCAGAGCCAGCCAGGCCCTGGCCCGTGTCACAGCCAGGGACATCGTGTGCAGACTTTTTTTTTAGCACAGTCTTTTAGTATCAAAAAGGAGACTTTTGTAATAGCAGTAATCTCAGCTCTTTGCACTGATTCTTTTAAGGCACATTCTCAAAAGGGCATTCACCATTGTGCCTTGATGCTTCTCTGGCTTTTTTTTTGTGGCACGCCAGGGAGGGTTGGAGGGTTCAGCTGTCTGACCACGACCTTGGTTGTGGTCGTTTCTTTATGGTACTAATGCTGAAAACAGACCTCAAAGGCAGGCTGGCCTCAGAGGAAGCCCCCTTGCCTGTTAGGCAGGGTAGTAGTTGTAATGAGCCAAGTCCCTTCACAGTATTACAAAGATGCTGGGAGAAGCAGAGGAAAGGATGCAGCAAGTCAGAGCTGTTCCAGCCTTGGGCACGTGGCTCAGCCTTCCTATTTTTCCTGCTGTTCTTAGGGTGAGAGAGTTTTCCCAGCGCAGCCTTATGAGGCAGTTGTGACCTTGAGGACAAGCCAGAATCTCTCAAGTAGTCTTGGAGTTACTCCTGCAGGGCTTTCCCATGTTTGCTCTCAGCTGTTTGCATGGAACAGAGTTTCCCAGGCAGAATCCCACACGTGGGTGAAGACTTCATGTTGTGCCTGCACAGTCCTGTGCAGGGCAGCTGAAGGCATCTCTGTGCCCTAGCCTGTTAGCCTGAAGCTGACCCTGGCTGAAGGAATTTTAAGGAATGAGAAGGTCACTGACCAGCTCCTGCACAAACCAGTGCAGCCTTGGGCCCAGCCATTGTGGGAAGGATCCTGGCTTTCCAACAGCTTTATTCCCTGTGCTAGGGGACACAAGCATTTTGGCCATCTGCCTTGAGCTTGATGACTTCATGCAAATCTCTGAGCCCTTTTGAAATCATTGAATTGCCTGGGAGTCTCCTGGTGGTGATATCAGCTCTGGCAGTTTGTATTGGACCTATTGATTCTCGAGGTCTTGCCAATGTGATCATTACTATACTTCTGAGTTTGGAGACAGTCTTCAGTGTCTGGCTACTGTGATGGTTCTCTTTGGAACCGACATTTAACAAAACAAAAAAAAAGGGAGGTACTCTTTTTGTTTCTGCTTTAAAAGAAAGAAGGGGTGGGCTGAAGGAGAACGAAACTCCCTTCTCTTCCTTCCCTGGTTGCATTTTCCTCCCAGGAAGTAGGTGGATCGAACAGATCAGTGCTCCATTTCACATTTTTGGATGTATTTGAAGATATTATTTGTAAGTCAATGTATTCTATTCTGGGCTTTGCTTATTAATAATATTTGTGGTTTTAATTGTTCCATATGTATTTGTCCTATACTGTAGATGTAATCCTGTGGTCAGGAATAGGCCACTGTAATTCCCTGGTGTGTTGTTTTTATTCATCCTTGTCACCTAACATGTAATCTGCATCTACTTTATCATGCCAAATGGTCTTGGAAAAATGGATTTACAGGCTGTGAGATTGTTTTAAAGACAAAAAAGAGAAGAATTTGATGAACTGGATTATAATCTGAAACTGAATGGTACTTTTAGACCTGGAGGGGTCCTTGCCACTGTTAATTCCTGCGGGATTTTCTGGTTTTCCACGCGGGACACTCAATTTGTTGCTTGTACAAAGCACTCCCAAGGGATTCACCTGTTCTTAGGTACTCGAATGAAGAATATCCAATGGGATGGACCAAGAAGAGATGTGTGTCTTCATGCCATGGATTTCATCTGCACTTTTCTGATGACTTGGGGGAGAGGGGAGCGGAAGGGTTGCGTACAACACAATAATGCCTTGCCCAATAAATCCACGAGGACTTTTTAATGGACAAATGGGATGAGTTGATCTGATGGCAGTTTTATGCTTTGCTCTGATTTGCCACTGTCAAACTGGAGGCTGAAATAGCTGGAGAGATGGTGAAAATGGGCCTGGTTTGTATTAAAATGGTGCATTTAGCTACCTAGGCTCACTGAGCTCTTATTTTTCTGCTTCAGTGCTTGTTTGAGTGAATGGGGACCTATTGTTCCTGGAATTTGCTCATGCACAGCCTGGTCTGTGGCAGGGAGGATGGTTTATGAATCTTACTAACTCTGCCTGAGGGCTGCTCTGTCCTTCTGTCAAAATGAAGGTGGTGACTGTGTTTGCATCTTGTGTGTGATGTTCAAGGATGCTGGAAGTTAAGAGCTACAGATTTCCTATTAATACTTTGTAGGATTTCAAAGGGTTAAAAAAAGAGAAGAAAAAAAGACTTGAACTGGGTGTTTGTAGTGTTTTTCCCCAGACTGTGGTGCTGAAATCAAATGCTGTTGGTTTCACATGAGATTGTTCATTGTATCAGTGAACATCCTGCACCACTAAATCCACCCCCAACCTCTTTTTGGGAAGTATTCCAACTTAAGCAGCCCCTGCCCTGGTGCTGTGCTGCTTTTATGTGTTTTGGTTGTCCTTTCCCTGTGTCTGTGGCACAGCTGTGATTTTTACACAAGCAGTTTTTACCTGCTCTGGCTTTGATCATCTCTTAGTCTTTCAGACCCCAGTCACTCTGAGATGAAGGCACCTGCCCCTTGTGTGTGAAGTTTTTTTGTGGCAGCAGCACCTTTGTGAGAGCCGTCAGGGCAGCACCTGCCCTTGGGGAAACCTGTTGGTGTTGTTTGGTCAGTGAGGCCTCTTTCCAAAGAGCCATCAGGTTACATGGAATGTTTATTGTAAACTTTTTCAGTTGGTGTCCTACAAGAGGCTGGCTCCAGTTGGGGTGGGACCATGTGGCTGATGTAATACTGCTAGAGAGGAGTTACAGCAGTGACAAATTGCACAGCACATTGCTGCATGGTTACAGAGAAGCCAGAGGATTCACAAAACATGTTTTAGGCAGAAAGCACATTCCAGGAGGTAAGGAGCAACAACGAGCTGGATGGGGACAGGCTCTGGACAGATTTACTGGTGCGTTGGTCTGGAAGGACATCAACCTGTTGGAGCGAGTCCAGGGGAGGCACCAAGATGATCAGAGGGATGGAGCACCTCTGCTATGAGGAAAGGCTGAGAGAACTGGGATTGTTCAGCCCAGAGAAGAGAAACTTTGGGGTAACCTAATTGCAGCCTTCCAGTGCCTGAAGGAACCGACAAGAAACACTGAGAAGGACTTTTTACAAGAGCATGTGGTAACGGGACAAGGGGAAATGGATTCACACAGAATAGCTTTGGATGGGACCGTGGAAAGAAATCCTTCCCTATGAGAGTAGTGAGGCCCTGGCACAGGGTACCCAGAGAAGCTGGGGCTGCCCCTGGATCCCTGGAAGTGTCCAGGGTCAGGTTGGATGGGGCCAGGAGTAGCCTGGGACAGAAGAAGGTGTCCCTGCCTATGGCAGGGGGTGGAATGAGGTGGTCTTTAAGGTCCCTTCCAACCCAAACCATCCTGTGACTCTGATATGACTGACTCCTGGTAAGAGGCTCAGCAGCTGGGGTTGTGGGATCACATGGCTAAGGAAGGGTTTAAGGATGGAATTTGCAAGATCAGAGATGGATAGGGGGCACCCTGAGAAGTGCCTTCATCCATCTGAGCTGCTCTAGGGGGGCTGGTGAGGTGTCAGGCTGTCTGGAGCCAGGATCTAGCTTGGAAGTGGGAGGAGGCTCTGGGTGCAGCCATCGAGGCAGGACACAGTGGCACAGTGGGTTTTTGGCTGCGTGGATCCCTGGTCAGGAGAGGGAAGCTGCCACCTGCTCGATGAAGCTGGCCAGGTTGATGTCTCGCTCCGATAAACCCCCGCAGTCGTGGGTGCTCAGGGTGATGTGAACCTAAGGCAGACAGACAGGGTGGGTGTTGACAGAAACAGCAGGGCTGCTTTCCTCAGTGCTGCATCTGGTGAGGCACTAGCTCCAAACTTGTTAGCAAAATTCCCTGGGGTGGCAGAGGTGCTCTGGCACCTTGCCTGGTTTTTCTCCTTCCTACATCTCATGCTGGCCACAAGCTGTCACTGCCACCCCAGCCTTGGTCACAGCAGCCACCTGTGCCCATTTTCAACTCACTCCTTTCCCCAGAAGCTTTTCCTGTGGCTGCTACTTGATACAGATTTTAAAAAGCAATGCTGGTGCCAGCCTTTGGCAGCTACTGCTCAGCTGGACGGGATAAAAGGAGGAGGAGAGGATCTGTCATAGCTGAAGGCTGGCTGTGATAAGGGAATAGCATCTGAGGGAAGAGGTCCTGCTGATGAGAATAGCACTTGCTGCTCCTGTTTTATCCCTCAAAAAAGGGAGCTGCTCCCTGAATTGTGCTCTGCTTTGTCCCCACCATCTGTGTTTCTTACCTTATTGTACACATTGAACCATTCAGGATGGTGATCCAGTTTTTCTGCCTGTAGAGCCACTCTGGTCATGAAGCCAAAGGCCTGCAGGGTCAGAACGAAAGTTAACTCTGAACCAATTACTCTGCAACATAGACGTTTTCACCCACATTACTGTTAATTTTACACTGCCTGTGTCTACATAACTCAACCAAATGCAAGGCCTGGGATGGTCTGGGAGTTTTCTGTGGGTTTTCCTGTTCCTGAGGAGTGTTTCCAAGACAAACTCTGTGCTGGATCAACCCTTTTGGGAGGTTATTTTGCTCAGCCATTCCATTTCAGGAGAGACACAGAGGGCTTTCTTTGGCTGAGCTTTGCAGAGGGGACTCCCTGCTCTGCAAACTGGGTGTCCCAGTCTGCAGAACTCCGTGCCCCCGGTGCTCGTACCCGGTTGAAGTCCTTGAAGTGGAACTCTTTGAAGATGGCATCTCTGCCTTCCACCTCGTTCCACCCCACGGCTCGCAGGTTGGGCAGCAGCTGCTCCCTCTCCTCCGTGCTCAGCCTGTGGGCTTTGCCTGCCTGGAAAGGAAAGTGAAGAGGAGCAGCTCAGAGTGGCAGAAGTGGGATGAAGCAGATCCCATGGGTCAGGGAGATATGGGGACATGGAGGCAGCTGCAGAGTGGGTTGGAGGGTTGGAATATCCATGTCCTCTGCTCCCTGCCTGGAATACATTCTGCATGGACCAAGGGTGTCCAGCTGGTCCCTTCTGTCCTCTCACCTTTGGATAATACATTTTCTTTTACATATAATCTTTTTGGGAAAAAAAAAAAGCCAAACTCAAAAAGCAGCTCTTGTGATCATTTCTAGATCTGAGAGTTGCCTTAGGGTTTCTAAAGCAGGAGGGCTTTTTTTAATTAATTAATTAATTTATTGATTTATTGGGAGCCTGCTTTTGAGGAGAAAGAAGTGGTGTGGATCAGAGATGAGTCACACTAAGCTGCAGTTCAGCTCCTTTTTCTCTCTCCTTTATATTACAATGGATTTTAAGAGGCTGTTTCTGCCTGTGAGGAACAAAGGGCAGAGGGAGGGATTGTGGTTTAGCTCTGCCTTGGGCAGAGCTGCTGGTACTTAGTTTTTAAGGGGTGGTAGTGGGGAAACAGCAGTTCTTGGCTTTGAGAAGTGGTTATAGGCAGAGATGAAACTAAAATGAAACTCTTGGGGATGGGGGCTGCCTGAGCCAGCTCTGCTCTGGCTCAGTGGGGAAGGCAGGAGTGAGTGCAGAGGGACACTACTCTCTGAAATGTTATGTCCTAGCAATTAAAATTCTTTCACAGAGTCACACATTGTTCTGAGTTGGAAGGGACCCACAAGAATCAGCAAACTCCAGCCTCCTGCCCTGCACAGCCCCAAGAATCTCACCATGTGCCTGAGAGCACTATCCAAAGACTCCTTGAGCTCTGGCAGGTTTGGGTGAGTTGATCTTTCCAGTTGGTGATGATAAAGACCTCTTTGCAATTTATTTTCCTTTATGTGCTGTAGAGCCAAGCATGGCAAGTTGGATATGAGTCTTGACAAATCTGGCCCAGTTTTTTTTTGTGGGTATTTGATCAGCAGCCCCTTGAGATGCTTTGCTTGGGCATCACTGCTCAGAAATGGCATTGGGCAACTGAGGAAAGCCATCCTCTCCTGTGGTTTCCCTGCTCACAGGCTGCACAAAACCGAAGAACCAGCTGTGAAACTGATGTTTTTTGGGTGATTCTTACATGTTTTGGTGAAGACAGGAAAGATGATACAGACAGGAATGGGGTATCCACACCCTTAGACTGCATGGAATGGAGACTGCCGGGGTGTCACTGGGGGTGGGATGCTTCCTGTCCCCCTGGCATTGCAGCTGCAGGATTTTTGGGGAAAGTGTTCCTTGCCTCTGCAAATTTCGGATGGCCCCCCGGCAGCCCTGGCTCTGTCACCCCCTCCCCACGCCCCAGAAGTCCAAGTGCTGTGCTGGGAGGGAAGTCAGTGAGCAAACATGACTGAGCTCAATAAACCCGGAGCCGTTGCCCTTCGCTGCTGATGGTGTGATAAGCCGGGCACAGGTAGCTTAGCAACTGGATAACGTGGGGACAGAGGATGGCTCTGCTGGCAGGGAGCCACCCGCGGGGGCTCTGATGGGAACAGGCTGGGGCTGCACCAGGATTTGGGAGCACAGGATGAAACCTGCTCCTTATCCGCGCTAAAGAGAGGAAAGGTAAAAGCTGGAGCTGTTGCTTGGAGCAGAGGGGTATGGATGCAGGGGCCTGGGCTCCAAACCAGCCTTCTCCAGGCAGAGCAACGCGGGGACATGGTGTAATTGTTCTTTTTCTCCGCTGTGATTCTGTGGGAGGATGGCCCCCGGGGCTTTTTCCAGCCCAGCTCCTCCCAGCACTCAGCGGGAGGCATGGCCAGGCTGAGGTTGGGCACCCAGAGCACACAGAGCCAATTCCTGCCCTCCATCCTGCTCCAATCCATCCTACTCCACTCCAGAATATTGGCCAGCAGGCTGGATTTGTCAGGGTGGCATGTTAATGCTTTCATGTGCTCTCACTCCATAAAAACACACTCTTCTTGTTAGGAAAATCAAATTATTTTGTTTTCTTCTGCTGGCTCTTAACTGCCAAAAAGTTTGGATTTTAATTTTTGGGGCTTTTTTTTGCCAGCAGGAAACCAAGTAGATGCATTGTGCAACTAAGGGAAAGGAACCAGCAAGGGAAATGGGGAGAGACTGAAACTCTCTTTGTTCTGACTAAAATCTTTCGTTTTATAGAATCATGGGATGGTTTGGGTGGATGGGACCTCAAAGCCCTGCCATGGTAGGGACACCTTCCACTATCCCAGGTTGCTCCAGGCCCCGTCCAACCTGGCCTTAGCCACTTCCAGGGATCCAGGGGTAGCCCCAGCTTCTCTGGGCACCCTGTGCCAGAGCCTGCCCACCCTCCAGGGAAGAATTTTTCCTAATGAAAACTAGAATTTCCACCCAGGAGAAGGTACAGGGGACAGCCCAGGGCGAGTGGGCAGGGCTGGAATGCTGTCTATCCCACAGGGGTCTTTTGCTGCCGTGGAAAAGCCGATTTCCAGCCGGCCAGGGCGTGCTGGGGGTAGTGCACATGGAGCACACCTGGGGGTCCTTCTTGCCCTGCAGAAGACCCCTGGGGGGGGGGGGCGTCCTTGCCCCGCGGGATGGGGGGGGGGGGTCGTCCTTGCCCTGCAGAATGTGAGGGGGGGTCGCTGCTGGCGGATCCTTTCCCTCCCCCTCCCCTGCCGAGCGCTCCTTTGGGCGGCGGAGCTCCGGCGTTACTGATTAACCACAGCGCTGCGCTCCTTTTCCCCCTTCCCTGCTGCCTCTCCTCGCAGCCTCCAGCTGCCGCTGCAACCTTTCTGCCTTCGAAAAGGCACGGCAAACAGCCGGCTTGCCCAGCGGCGACTCACCATGGCCCGCGGCTCTCCGTGCCCTCCGTGCCGGGGGATGCCCGCCCTGCCGGGGGATGCTCGCCCTGCCGGATCCCGCCGCAGCCGGGGCTTCTCCGCGATTGTCCGGGAGGCGTGGCGAGGCCACCGGGTCCACCCACGGCCAGCAGAGCCTTCCCAGCACTGGCCACCTGCCTGTGGGGCTCGGGGAGTGGCCAGACAGGGTCTATTGGAAGCCCCGCACGATGCGCTTTGCCCCCGAGCCGCGCAGCCCTCTCTTAACCTGGGGCGCAAGGAGAAGGTGGAGCGGGATGGAGGGGGCATGGGAGAGAGTAAAGCCATGGCTGACTCTCACAATTAAAAGGCAAATATCGTCTATATATGTTAGGAGAAGTTTTATAGACTTAGAGTTATGTTTTACCCGCCCCCCCCCCCCTTCTGTAGTTATCCTGGGTCTGGGACATTTGGGAGGGCTGGCTTGTCACTGTGGCAGCGCCTGACCTCCCATCAGGATTTAAGGAAGTAAAAGTCCATCACTGGACAGAGAAGAAGGAGTCGATGGACAGAACTTTGTGAGGGGCTAAAGGGTTAAACGGCGAAACCGCCATTGTGTGGGTGAGCACATGGTGGGAAAAAAATTTCTGTGCTCCCGGCGCTATAATATTTTCTCTATTTAGTCTTCTGTTGTATTTTTGATAAGGTTTTAATAAACGTTTAAAATTGGTAAAAGTGAGTGTAATTTCTCACAGGGCAGCTGCAGCCGGCCCCGCTGTATCCATAGCTCAGAGCACCGATAATCACCGATAATTATCGATAATCACCGTCCGGGACAGTGTCCCGGCTATGTCGACTGAGAGGAAGAAGTGCCCCTCACAACATTTCCCAGCGTTTTTAAGGCATTTTCTGCTATTGCTGAGGGAATGGTGTGCTCATGGATGCTGAGTGCTTCTCCCTGGCATTTTCCCTCTCCAGGCTAGATGGATTTGTGCCCATGTCCTGCAGCTCATCATCTGCTAAACCCACTAACATGATGGGCAGTTTTCCAGTGCTGACTGTTTTTTTTATTGCGCTGCTGTACGTGGCAGACAGAAATTCAGCCCCCTGCTCTTCCCTCGTGGCTCTCTTCACCTCTGAAGCAATTAATTCCAGATTTTATTTTTTTTTTTTTAGTACAGAGTGACATACATCCCTTGTACATATTTTGTTTTCTACTATAAGAGATTGTGGGTACCTCAGGGATGATTTGTTTCTCCAGCAGACAACTTAAAAGGAAGCAAATCCTTGCTTTTTTTTTTTTTTTTTAATTTTTATTATAAAAAATTTCCCCCTCTGCAGGTTTGTTTGCCAGGATAATGAAAAGGAAAAAATTACCATCTTTTTTGTCCAACAACTGGGCACTTGAGATTTTCCTCACTCTATAGGGTGGAATTGTGTCCAGGGGAATCCTTTGGCTGACTCCAACTCCTGAACCTATAAGTTCCCCTTCTGCACAGCTTTAATTTCCCCATCTGAAATGGGACCCTTTAGGTTTGTTTTTAATGATTAATTCAGGGATGTTGGGCAAGGTGTTTGCTCAGAGCAGTTTGTACCCTGTGCAAGGGGTGAGCCTGTTTACTAGGAACAGATTTTTGTTATTTTTCCCTCTCCTTTTTGTCTATTTTACAGCTGTGCTGCTTTTGGTGGCAGCTAAACCCACTGGTGTAGATAATTGTGCATATTTGGATGGAGGTCTCATATCACTCACTATTGGTATTCTTATTTTGACGATAATTTTTAAACAAAACATATCTGACCCTGAAAGCTGCTTTGCTTGGAAGCAGTGTTCTGTTTCCCATCTCAAAATTTGCTTTTGCAGGGATAGATGGGATATTGGGAAGAAATCCTTCCCTGTGAACATGAGGAGGCCCTGGCACAGGTTGCCCAGAGAAGCTGAGACCCAAAGGGTGTTTTAAACCAGGGTGGGCCAAACTCTTTCATCATCTGCAAAACATTGTTCTCATGGCAAAATAGATTTAATTAAAGAGTTTGTTTAGCACTGGAGGGGATTTATGGCACGTGTGACAAGTTTAAGTTGACAAAAGGGCCCAATAAACAGAAATGAATCATTCATTAATTATGTGCAAGATTTCCTCTTGTAGCAGTGTTTTATCAAAATCAGTGAGGCTCTCAGAGCAATGAACAAAATAAATTGGAGGCTGGCAGAAACTGGGGCGTTGTTCTGCTCACACTGTGTGTCAGGCTAAGGTCTTTTGTCTCAGGCAGAGTACCCTGCATGGAAAATAAGATGGAAAAAATAACAATAAAATGGCATAACCGCTTCTAATATGTCGAACACACAAATCCCAAAGTGGGAAGTGACTGCTATCAGGAATATCAGAGATAGAGCAGTGAGCAGTGTTTCATTGAAGGGATGTCTTGGTTGGATATTAGGAGAAAGTTCTTTACAGAAAGGGTGATGAAGTTCTGGAATGGCTGCCCAGGGAGGTGGTGGAGTCACCATTCCTGGATGTGTTAAAAACAGACTGGATGTGGCACTGGGTGCCAGGGTTTAGTTGAGGTGTTGGGGCTGGGTTGGACTCAATGATCTTGGAGGTTTCTTCCAACCTGGTCATCCTGTGAATTCTGTGACAAATCTGAGTTTTTCTACAGTTTACAAGTGGCCTTGGATAAATTGCTGAACCATCCTCGATTCCCATTCCCTGTGCTAGCTGGGATACTCATGCCCAGTTTATTGGGATGTCTCATGAATTATCTGGTATTTGGGAAGCTCTTAAATCCATGTAACTCACATGTAACAATGAAATGTGATCATGCTTTTAGATCAGAACAACAATAATTCAGAACTTAGCACATTTTGTTTTGATTTTCTTAAGACTATCTGAATTCACAGAGACAAGTGACAGAGAAATGATTCACCATATTCATGACTACTTCTCAGGTTTTCCAGAGGAGGATGATGATGCAAACCTGATTCCAAAGTATCCAAAAGCACTTTGCTGTGTGCGAAAAACACCAATCACTTGTTTTTAAAAATATTAAAAGCTTATTAGTAATACAACAGTCATAAAAAATAGTAATAATATTAGAGTAATAAAAATTTGGACAATGAGGATTAGGACAATACAAGACAATAAAAAGCAAAGAATGACGGGTGTCCGGATGTTTTTGGGCACTGGGCTGCCAAAAACCTGCCTTGTGAACAAAGGAATAACCCTTAAAACAATAGCCTGTTGCATATTCATATATCTCATACATGATGCATAAATGCCTTGCAAATTAAGAATTTTTGTGGTTTTTGTCAATTTCTTCCCCTTAATCTTCGTGGTTCCATAAAGATGGAGGGAAGATGGAAGAATGTTTGTCTTTTCTGATGAGGCAGTAACTCTTTATGTGCCCTGTCACTGTTACCTCTGTGCAATGGGTTTCTTGATTATCTTATCCCTTTCTTGAGCTAGTAAAAAATATCTTACAAGGCATAGTTTCTATTTTAACATTATGTTGTAACCTAAAACTATATTTAACACACTACTTAAAAAGGATTAATAGAGTATTACAAAATAACCCTCCATAATACATATAGTATTCAATTTAATATTTGCAAAGAGCCAATTGTAAAATACGCATTTTTCACACTGTAAATCCCTTCTCACGTGTCAGACTGGTGCAGGAAGACACGTCCCATTCCAAGGCAATTCTGGCATGGTTTAGAATAGGAAAGTCAGAGTTGGAACAGAATAATCCTGTTTGCATTTTGAGTTTGTCCTGGCAGCTGATGTACCCCTGTGTCACAGGTTTTTCTGCCAGCTTCCCGGGAGTTTGTTTGCCCCATGGGCTGTAGCAGACAGCGGTGAGATCACGGAGTCTGTGGCCTTGCCAAGGTCACCCAGGTCCTGCAACAGCATGCATTTCCCCCAGGGGAAGGCAATCCATCCAAACTGCCTCCTCCCCAGGCCTTGTCTGCTCTGCTGTGCTGATGGATTGATTATTCCTGTAACTCTGTGCTTCCCTGGGCACAGCTGGAGCCCGGTGCAAGCGAAGCTCCTTGTATTCATCCAGCTTATTTCCTGATTTTCAGCCCAAAATTGAGTCTCTTTGTTAAACAGGTTGGATTTTCTGGCAAATTTGCAGGGGTGGCGGAGGGTGAGTATCTCGACAGGTCTGGAAACCGTTTTCCCGTGTTAAAGTTTTGTTCCGTGTTTATTCAGGCAGGGCTCGGTGCTGTGCAGCCACGTCTTGTCACTAGGGGTCAGGAAAATGCTGGAAAACCAGAGATGTCCCTGGAACGGCAGTCCCTTGCACAGGGTGAGGGCTCTGAGAATCCCACCTGGTCCCAAAAATCAGGAGTGGTTCCTGGCCCTGGCAGCCCTGCGAAAGCGTGGCTGGGCTATGTGGAGCAGCTCTTCAGCTGCACCTTCTGGATCAGGTTGTTTCCCACGAGAAGCATTTCCAGACCCTTTGGTGTGTCCCAAAGCCTCTGGAACACCGGTGCCATTGCTGGGACATGCTTGCATTGAGGGTGTCTCTCCAGCCAGATTGCTGGAGATCATGGAATGGTTTGGGTGGAAGGGACCTTGAAGCCCACCCAGTGTCACCTCTGCCATGGGCAGGGACACCTCCCACTGTCCCAGGTCACTCCAAGCCCTGTCCAACCTGGCCTTGGACACTTCCAGGGATGGATCAGCCACAGCTTCTCTGGACAACCTGTCCCTCTCCACCCTCACACAGGAGAATTTATTCCCAACATCCCCTGTAAATCTCTCCTCTTTCAGTTTGAAACCACTCCCCTTTGCCCTATCACTCCAGCTCCTGATGAAGAGACCCTGTTCTGCTTGTAGGTCCCTATGTGCTAAAAGCTTGTCCCCAGATCATTTGGCTGCCATTTCTGTTTTCAAGTCCTAGAGTTTTATTCCTGACTTTGCAATTGCAGGACAAAAGCAGTAAGGGACAGGAGAGGGGCCCTGGGTGTGGATGTAAACGTGAAGTCTGTCTGTACAAATGTTTGATAGGGTAGGATTAGAGAAGGTAGGGAAGCTTTTGGGCAAACAAGCCCTCTGATGAGAATGGGAAACATCAGGCTACAAAGGCAGGTGTGAACAGCTGCTCAGAGATTTGTGAGGTGTTTAACACCTGGGGATGGTTTAGAAGGAAGGAGTGACTGTAACACACAGGAGATGGTGAGAGGAGAAAAGATATGCTAAGGCAGAGATTTCCTTGGAGACACAGAAGCAGTTTCTGGCCATGGCACATGATGAGGTGCTAGAGGGGACAGGGGCCAACTCCAGGAGCTTTGGTATATGGTAGAGTTGTGGATTTTATTTCCTAAATCTGCCTTTGGGTGGTTTTCATAGTAGTATTTTTTTTCCTCCGATCAGGGCTGAGAGAGCAGAGTGGGGGTTTTCTGGTGATAAATGGTCACTGATGGCTGGGGGCTGTGCTTGTTTCTCACAGATTGTCTGTGGGAGTGTGCTGGGGTGCTCAGCTTCATCTGTAGCCCACGCAGGAGGGCGGTGGGTGAGCAGGGGAAGTGTGGAAACACACTGCTGGAAGTATCCAGGTATGGACTGTGGTGTATGTGGAGCTGCTGGAGACACATTGTCAAATTTTGCATTTTTCTTAATGCAGAACCTGCTACTGGAAGCTCATGGTATTCATGTCAGGTGCAGCACTGATTTTTTTTTCCTTGTTAGCATTAAACATACTCTTTTGATGAGGTTACTCTCTTATTTACATTACCACCTCTCTTCCTCCCTAGCATAATGAGCTTTGTGCTGCTTCTCACAAACTGAATTCGTGTGCTCTGCTTGTTCTTGCTATTAGTGGAAGGACCACTGGACCATGCTGTCTGCACCGTTTGTTCAAAGCAGGATCAGAATTAGTGGGAAAATTTATATGTGGCAAACCTAAGAACCCAAAATGCCACTGTGCCTCACCTGCTGGGGGTAGCAAATTAGATAACAAAGCAGCTTGCTTCAAAATCTGGGGATAAAGAATTCCTGAGGCAGGCATGGCAAGGAGGGAGAGATAAAATACTACAAAGTGGCATTGATTCACAGCAAGGGCCGGGCACTTTGTGGATGTGCTACAGCAGAACGGAGCTGTGTGTGAGGCTGGCCAGCTCTGCTGCCCCCTGTGACAGCTGTGTCTTGCTTGGGAGGGTTTTGGGATCAAAAGGAGGCAGCTGTCACTCGTGGTAGTTTGTTCCAGCTCTTGGACTTCTGCTGACATCCCTCTGAAGGGCTGCTGAAGGTTGTCTGAGTAGTGCCTTGGAAATGACTCCTCAGTGTTTATGACCTTGCAAAGCCGAAATGTTGGAGCTGGAGGGGAGGAAGGAGAAAGGGAGGTGGCTGTTTCTGACCCAGAGCAGAAAATCCCTGGTGCTGTGAGCTCCTAGGGGCACGTGGCACCAGCTGTCCTGTGCTGGCATCTCAGAGCTCCTGTCCTGTGGCAAGAGAGCTTTCACTGGGAACTGCTGCTGCTGCCTGCTCGAGGCACTGTGGGGAACGAAGATGTTGGTGGGAAAGAGAGCTGGCTGCTTTCTGCAAGGGTGGAAATTTAGATTATATGTTAGGAAGATTTAGATGGGATGTTAGGAAGGAATTGTTCCCTATGAGGGTGGCCAGGCCCTGGCACTGATTCTCAGAGAAGCTGTGGCTGCCCCTGATCCCTGGAAGTGTCCAAGGCCAGGCTGGAGCCACCTGGGATAGTGGGAGGGGTCCCTGCCCATGGCATGGGGTGGAACTGGATGATCTTTAAAGTTCTTTCCAACCCAAACCATGCTGGAGTTCTGTGTCTTGTAGGTTTTCTCAGCCCTGAGCCCCTCAGAAGGTGCTTGTCCTTGGAGAGGGTGGTCCTCACAAAGGGAAGGAGTGGGAGTGTGTCCCACAGGGACAGACGATGTTTGTGGGATGGGAGGGTTTCCACTGTGAGGCCTATCAGGGAATCCACCTCTAAGATATCATCAATGGCTTTGGACAAACTGCCTGCAAAGCAACAAAGGAACAGACCAGTGGCCGAGGGCAGAAGAAGAGGGAGAACAAAACAAGAACTTTTCTCCCCAAACTCTTATTCCCATTGTGATAACAAAAAGAGTGAACAGCTCCAGGGCAAGTGGAAGATGTGACATTGACCACCATGGCTTCAAGGACTAGAGCCAGCAGGATGAAAAAGCAACCTCTGGGCAGTAGCAGCAGCATCACTCAGCAAAGGGAGGGTTTTTCTCCACGTATTGATCAGCAATTTACAACAAATGTCCCCCATGGAAATAAATACAGGCTCTGTGGTGGTGCTGCAGACCTGAGGCCATGGGGAGCTCTGCAATAACTCAGCTGCCTCTTCTGATGCACAGTGGAGCAGGTGAAGCTGGTTCACTCAAGCCTGGTGACTGCAGCTGCTCTGCCTCCTCCAGCAGGTAACTGAGGGTTTATGTGACTGACAGGTGCCTTACATCAGCTGAAGGGCTTGAGAGTGTCTCGCCCCGATAGCTCCTTGGAAATTCAGCCTGGCTTTTGTGGGCAAATTCAGCTGATAGCAGGAGGGAGAACTGTGATATTGAAAAGCTCTCGCAGTTTTGGGCAGCCTCCTGGTGCCACTGGAGTTCTCCTGTGCACAGATGGGGAAGGAGTGAGAGCCCACCCGGTGTGTCTTACCCACCTCACCAACACAGCAATATTTGGGATCTGAATGGTTGTGTCTGGAGCTCAGGTGTGGACTGCAGCATCAGGCTCCTCTTTTGATTAGTGGTGCATAGCATTTATTAATTAATGCTGTAAAATACCTGCTAAAAACGTGCTGCTTTCTGGGCTATAAAGCAGAAAAATGTGACTGTAGGTGCTGTGGTTCTGGGGCACATTTTGGGTGTTCATTGCCAGAAGGAGGGAGGAGTTGGGGAGAAGGGTTTTTGCTTTGTTATACCATCTTCTGATAAAATTCGAGGGACAACCTGAGATATACTCCAGCTTTAGTTTAAGGGATACTAGATTGGCTTTTATTTCACTTGCTTCCATTTACACTGCTGGGAGATTTAGCTGTGCTTTAGTGCATGGAATTGTGGTTTTTCCTTACAGAGCTTCAGAAAGGGTATTTTAGAGCTTGTGGGAAACCAGCAAAGTGGGGAACAGGCCAGGATCTTTGCCCTGTGCCTCTGTCTTTGCTGGCAGTGAGCATGGTGCAAAACCCACCTGTCTTACTTTCCAAGCCTCTGCAGCAAGAAATCAAGTCTGCCATGCCAACAAAAAGCATGAAGACCTCTGCTTTCTGCTGAGGCAGAAAGATAATTTGTGGCTCAGACATGACTGAGATGTTAGGCGCCAAAATTATGACCACTCTGTCAGATTGGCTGGATAATTTTTACTCCTAAGCCTTCCACCAAGATGATTTTCAGAGCTTAGAAATTAGTCTTACTCTGCAGAGCTGTCAGTGTCTCCCAGCTGTGTCAGTGTGTGCTCTAACAAATGTGTGTATATATGATAGAGCTATTTCCTCATCATTCCCTGCACTCCTCCAGACACTTGGGAAGCTTATCTTAAGTGCAGCTCTCCTCTCCCCGGGGTCACTTTTGTAAATCCGTTTTTTGGTTTGTTTTCCAGTTGTGTAGAGAACTTCTTTAACAGGCTGCTTGTTGTGTGGGGTTGTTTGTTTGTTTTTCCTAGGCTGTGTAGCCACACAGGGAAAAAGATTTCATGTTTTGAGTAGATTATGCTTGAAATTGATGTGGGGGAGGTTTCCTTGTAGAGGTAGGGAGCTGAAGCAAGGAGAAATCGAGACCTCAGAGTGTTTAAGACTCAATTCTGAGTAAAACTTTGTATCCTCACAAGGTAAAGAGTTGTAAAGAGGGGCTGTGCTGAGGTTCTCTTGTCAGGAATGAAAGGGGTGTAGATTCCCTTGCAGAAAAGGAGCAGCAGATCCTTTGGGAAAGGAGCATCCCTTCACTGAGCTCCCACAGCCACGGTGATGGATCAGTCACCTCCACCCCCACCGGGCCTCCTGAGGACACCTGGCCCTCTAACAACACATCTCTTCCTGGTGGGAGGTGCACAAAATCCATCTGGAACAGTTTTTGCCTTTGTTTCTTGTGGTGAAGGTGAGCTGTGAGCCTACAGTTGCCTCATCCTTTTGGCTCTGCTTCCCGACTGATTTGGGTTCTATTATTAGCAGCGGATGTGCTGGTGGAGTCAGTCTCCTCCTAACTCTGCTAATTAATCAATGTGCCCCGTGACAGCCCTTGACCATTAAATAATATTCATTAGTATCCAGACCCCAACAGTATGGATGAATCCATCTATCTTCATTAGCTCTTGGATTTCAGCATCAGGAGCAGGAGCCAAAAGGGACAGTGAAAGGGCACTTTTCTTCCTTATCCCAGTGAAAACTGACCTTGATGAAATTATTCTTTCTTCCCCTCCCTGCCCCTTGTGTGTTGGTTAAAGGCCAAGGTGGGCAGGAGCTTCAGCTTCTCTCCTTATCCCAAGTGACCATCCTTGGGGAAAAAGGAGACAGGATGCTCTTTCAAGGTAGTAAATAATGTATGATTATCCTCGTTTTGTAAGGAATCCAAGAATGTCTCTTGGGCCCCGAAGGAGGGAAAGCGAAGATGAATATTCATCCATGTCCCAATTACCTTCCTCCCCCTAACAATTACCTTGGCCAGTGGTGGAGCCACATCTGCACACAGCTTCCCCTAAATTGTCCAAAGCTGTCTGCACAACCTCAAAACCAGGAAGGAGGAGTTACATTTTTTGGAAGTGTTTCCTGATCCAGGCAAACATCTGGTGTTTTCCTGGGAAGCCACGGCTGCGTGCTCACCCGTGCTCCCCAAAACAAGAGGGTATTGCTGTCCTTGCTCATCCATGAGGTTATTTCCTGAATGTTCCTGCAACACAACAAATACTGGACCATGTTGGGAAAAGTGTCATTTCCTTCCTGCCAGGTGAATCTCTCCTGAAGCAATTCCTCCTTTTGTCAGATTAAATTCATTTAAATGGAAGAGCTAAAAGGACTCAGTGAGGCCACTGAGATGTTGAAGTTTGTCCCCTGCCCGTGGGTTATCCAGTGTGATCCTCCAATCCCCCATCAATGTCCTGGGGGTGTTGGATTTGTCTCCTGTCAACATTCCTGTGGATAACCCAGGGAGGGATTGTGCAGTGGATGATTTCCCTGTGTCTCTCAGACCATTTAGGCCTTGCTGTCTGTGGCACTGCGAGTGTTGGAGATGAACAACAGATGGTATTTTTGCTCCTTGCAGGCTGCTGCACTCAGCCTTGCTCTCTGGTTTTCCAATAGCATTCCTGGAATTATTATTTTTTTCCCCCATCCTGTAGATCTTAGTTTGAATCCACCTCTGTTGCTGAGAAGATGAAAATCAGTCGTTTGCCTGGAGTCACCATTGTAAGTTATTTATACAGTGATTAGTTAAAGCTTCAGATATTTAATGCAACCTTTAAATCACATATCCACCAACAGCAATTGGTCACATAAAACTTCATTGAGTGGTATCTATCACTTACTGTTTTTTTCAATATGTGCATATATTTAATTTTCCACAGACCTCTCACTGATATTTTCTGCTGAGGAGCCAGTAAATCGAGGGGCTTCATAAAGTGTTTTGTTGCATGGCTTTGAGTGAATTACTTGTAAAGGGAGCATGGAATATAAAAATTCATCTTGCAAGGAAGTTGCCCTGTTGGATGAATCCCATCTCTATGTTAAAACAGGCTCAAACCTTAAAATGAAATGTATTTTCACAAGATAAGTAGTTAGTAAAGCTCTTCCACCCAGCCAGCTTTGAATATTCGACCTGATTGGTTTTGCTTCTGTTTTTCTCCACTTCTGCCTCAGCTTGTGGGACAACAGCTGCTTGTGCCAGGGGTTCAAAACCATACCTGTAAGCATTTGAATTCAAAGGTATGGTCAAAATCTAATGGTTTAAAGTCAGTTCAGAAAGCCAAGTTCTAAAGCTTAGCAGAGGAAATGGAACTTGAAAGTAGCATAGGTAGAAAATGTAAGGCTGAAGTCTAATTCCCATTTTTGGAAGAAATGGGAATTAAAATGAATGAAGCAAGGTTATACCTACCTCGAGTAGCAAGAGAATATTCCAGCTGGGGGAGCTGGGCTGAGCCCAAACCAGCACAGACCCTTGCAGTGAAGCATTTGGGCCTCACTTATCTCACACCCTGGGTGTGCTAAACTGCTCCACCAGGTCTGTCCATGACCTCAGCTGCACCTGACAGTGCCTGGGACTGGAAGCAAGGAGCCTGGGATTGTATAGGTTGAATGCCACAACCTACAGACTCAAGTGCTTCTGTGCATGTCTCATCTTGGACTCAGATTTGGGATTTCTCTCATCCCAGAGGCAAATTTGCCACTCATTTCTGTGGCAAATATACTTCAGGTAGTGTTAGCTGCTGTTGTTCCTACAGCAAAGGCCTCTGTCTTAGCCTGTGCTGTAATTAGGTCATTAATTAAATACTCTCTAAATACTTCCTTCTCCCCTTTTTTGAAGGAAGGATGGAGCCACAGCCCCCTTGGCCCAACTGTGCTAGGTGGGCTGAGTAATAACAACACAGTGGCAGGTAAAGTTGATGGGGAGTCCTTCCCGTGCCTTCCCACACAGCTGTGAGTACTTCAGTGCCAATCTCATTACAAACAGGGGCTTGACCTCTTTTTAACTGCAGTTAAAAGCAGTGTAGCCCCTTCCCAGCATTGCTATGGCACAAGGAAAGGGGAAAAATGTTCACAGACTTCAGAGGACCTTTTCCACTTGTGAGTGAGCTCCTGCTGTCTGTGAAGTTCAGAGCCAAAGACTATCTCAATACATCGTATTTAACTTTGTCCAATTCCCTTCCCATTTTCTGCAGTGATAAAACCCCTATTGCTCTTTCATCTCTCCCCTTTTTTCCCAAGTAGGTTCTGTGAAAGCGGTGTTTGGGGGCAGTAAATCACAAAATGGAAGCCTCCGTTCATAAAATGCTTTATGCTTCCCTCCATCAATATTTCAACGTGCAACACAGACACCAACATTTCATTTTAATTACACTGCAAATTTCCTGGCTGAGGGAGAAAGCTGAACTCTGCAAGGCAGCCCAACCCCATCCCAATCCCCATCCCCTCCTTGCCGTGGGATCCCTGCAACATCCAGTTACCCATGGGTTTTGTTCATCTGAGTCACGGGGCTGTGTGCATGCTCCGTGCACAGGAGGGAGAATTCCAGCTGGGCTGAGCCCGGCCTGGCTCCTTCTTTCCTTGCCCGAGGAGCTCTTGGATGTGTCTGTGGGAGCTGGTGCCTTGCCTGGAGCCCTCCAGCAGGCAGGGAGGGCGATCCAGCACAAACAGAAGGTTTGGGAAGATAGGCTCTGACAGTGATCAGAGGCAAGGGAAGGCTTGCCTGCTACAGCAAGTGTCCCACTTTTAAAAATTGTCCTTCCTGAGGCTGCTTTACTTGCAAGGACTCTTCTGCTTCTCTTCTGCTGTGAAATGCTTGATCCAGCACAGAAAGATGTTTTCCTTATTTGCAAGTCCTAATATGAGAGCAAGTTAGTGTGTGTTCTGGGGATCTGGATGAAGAACTTTTGTGTCCTAAAAATTTTTTTAAATAAATAATTTACTGGACAAAGGGGGACAGCACTGCCCAGCTTGGAAGGAATTGCTTTTTTTGGAAGGATCAAGGGAGGGCAAATGGCACCAAGCCACTTCTAAAAATTGATTAGGAGAGCAAAGCATGTGCAGGTTTCCAAGCAATGAGTAAGCACCATGACATCAAGGAAAGATTTTGTCAGTGGATGAAGAATTCCCATCAGTGATGTGTCTTGGGGATGCAGAGCCAGACAAATTTCTTTGGCAGAAGAGACAGAACAATAACTGAGGTGTTCAACTCATTGAATGACACTGGCAAGTTACCTCGTGCCCTTGTGTAGGAGGGTCCCTTTTTGGGGAGGTATCTCCTTTTTTGGGAGGTTTAAGTGATGGTCACCTGCAACTGAGGGAAAATGTAGGAATCAATAGCGGTTCACTCAGTTAATGTGCCAAACTGCAAAATTCCTTGCCAGAACAGTTTGGGTTGAAAGGCACATTAAAGAGCATCTTGTTCCACCCTACTGCCATGGGTAGGGATACCTTCCACTATCCCAGGTTGTTATGGGATTTTAATTTTTGGATTTTTTTTTTTTTTTTGCCTGCAGGAAACAAAGTAGATGCATTGTGCAACTGAGGGAAAGGAACCAGCAAGGGAAATGGGGAGAGACTGGAACTCCCTTTTTTCTGACTAAAATCTTTCGTTTTATAGAATCATGGAATGGTTTGGGTTGGAAGGGACCTTAAAAGACCTTAAAATTCTACCTCCATGGGCAGGGACAGCTTCCACTATCCCAGGTTGCTCCAGGCCCCATCCAGCCTGGCCTTGGCCACTTCCAGGGATCCAGGGGTAGCCCCAGCTTCTCTGGGCACCCTGTGCCAGGGCCTGCCCACCCTCATGGGGAACAATTTCTTTCTAATATCCCATCTAAACCTCCCTCTGTCAATTTAAAACCATTGCCCCTCATCCTGTCACTATCAGCCCATGTAGAAAGTCACTCTCCCTCCTTTTTATACAACCCCATTTAGGCACAAGAAGGGGCCCTCGGGTGTCCCTGACATCTTCTCCAGGCTGAGCAGCCCCAGCTCTCCCATCTTGTCTTTGTGGCAGAGGTGCTCCAGCCCCTCAGAACATCTTCATGGTTGATACTGCCATGTCCCTCCCAAAAAACTACAGCAGATATCCTCAGTGCACAACATTCCCAGGTATGTGAGGCAGGATGAAAAGCCATGTGACAAAAGGTGGAAGAAAAGGAGAGGGGCCCTAATGCAAAGGAAATATGTCCCTGGTGGTGGTGCTGTTCCATCATTGTCAATTAGCAGGAGAGTTAAATCCGTAGCAGCTGGTGTGGGGTATGACTGGAGAGAAGGCACCAAAGTGGCTGGTTTATCAGTGTAATTCGATGTGACAATTTCTGTGCTCGTATCCTGAAGATGGTGGGGAAGGTGGGGAGAGGGAGCTGCTCCCGTGACACACACAAATGCTAACTGGAAGGGAGAGAGGCATTCATTCCTTGTTAGCACACACAGACGTGAATGCACTGATTTATGTAACTTCCCAAAGCCTGGCTGCTGCTGCCCGCAGAACCCTCCTCAAAGCACACATCCAAATTAAGATGCCACCCAGCAGACAAATTGCTCCGTGTGGAAACTTTGTTTGCAAAGTCAATGCTTTTGCAACAGCTTATTTAAAGCCTTAAAAAAACCCAAAACAAGCTGTGTGAAGAAACAAATATTTGTGTGTTGCTTGTATCAAGGCCCAGGACATGGTTTTGAGGAAACAGCCTCAGGAAAAATGGAATGTCACAGCAGATCAGGCTTTCAGGGGCAAGGGTTGCATCTTTGGATATGGATTCACTAAAATTAATTCAAGTCCAGGCAGCACCAAAGAAATGATTTAACAAATGAATCGCCTGCCTGAGCACAACAATTTGGGGTTTTTGAAACAGAGGGCTACACATTTTGAGCTGAGAGGGGGAGTGTGGGATGTGTTATCCTCACCCAACATCTTAATGCAGCATTTCCTCTGCGAAGGAAAGTGTGGAAAGTGAAAATAAAGCTGTGATCCCTGTTTTTAACTCTCCTTAGGGCTGGTGACTCCCCTTTACTCAGAGCTGCAGCAGACTGACAGAGGAGCTCTCAGGTGGCGTTATCCATAGGGTAATGGGAATTTTCCTTCTCTGTATGTGTGTGTAATGCTTGAGCCATGTTAGGGCAAGAATAGAGTTGTTTCAGAGAACCTATCCTAGGATTTCCTTGAAGTTCCTCTGAAAGAGTTTTCCAGGAGTCCTGCTTCTAGGAAAATTAACCTGGTTGTAATGATGGAAGATGGGGAGGTAAGGGCAAGGCAGAGGGCCCTGAGAGAAGGTTGATTTATAGAAAAACTGTAATAGCTCAAAAGACAAGTCTTCATCTGCAAGCCTGGAGAGAGTCATGGAGGGCTGGGAGCTCTTTGAAGGATGTGCAGTGGGATCAGAGGTAGGGACAGCACCAAAAAGCATTTCTGAAGAGGTGGGAATGGCAGTCCCGGTTATTAGCAAGGATCATTTCCTTATTAGTCTTGAGATGACACAGACCATCCTAACAACCAGTGGTCTTGAACAGGAGAGTTTAAGAGGAGCTGAAATTTGTCTGTCCTCATAGGAAATGAGGTTTGGGTTGATCTGGATGTGAAAAGAAGTGTCTGGATGGGAAGAGTTGTTTGCCAGATGGATTTGCCTCCCTGCGTGGTATGCCAGTTGCTGTAAGTCAGTCTTCAAGAACCTGTGGTTGATGAACAGCCTCTACACGTATAGTCAGCAAGGATTTTTGGGGTGAGACCTTTTGGTCTGGACCCCAAACAACAGGACTGTTAGGGAGGAGAAAAGGAAAATGGCAGTGTTTGCTGAGTGCTTGCTCCCTAAATACTCTTAGGCACATCCTGGTGCAGCCAGAAATAAACAGAAGGGATCTACATAGGAGGTTATGGGTTTGCTATCCTTGGATCCTGTTCAAATACACTCTGTCCCAGAGTTGTTTTGCATTTCACCAGGGAGTCTTTTGTCTAAAGGGCATCACTGCTACAGCAAAGTGGAGCTGTGCCTCCCCTGCTTTCTCCAGTGGATATCACATTTCATTACCCTGATGAGCCTGAGCCAATTCTCCCGGTCGTGTTAATTTGCCCACAAGCCAGCCTGTGTCACGTCCGCAAGAAGCCTGTGACATTTTCCAGCCTCCCCCATCCCTCCCGGTTCTGAAACCTCCAATAATAATGGCAGCCTTGTCCCTTTTTCTACTTCTTGCTTCTGAACTGGAGGGGCAGAGACACCCCATTTCCTCAGCAGTCAGCCCTGGGGGGTGAGTGTGGGAGATATCCTCACCCGGGGCTCTGTGCTCTGTTCTGGGGCTGCCAGGCCTCACAGCAGGGTGGTTTGCACAGCCTCAGTTTTTGTAGTTTGGAGTTCACCAGGGGAATGGAGTGGGATGGATGTTTGGCATTGTCCTAAGCTTTGGGCTGGTTTGTGTGGAGGAGTAGAGTGCTCCTATGCACTTAATGCCTTCAGACCTTTTTTCCACTCCCCAAAGCATGGGTGCATCCCTAAGGAAAGGGCCACATCTCACTGGACAGTTTGAAAAGACAGGTGTCTGCTAAGGAAGGCAGGAGCCTCACCTGAAATGGAAAATGTAAATCCCTTCCCTCCGAATTATTATAATTTTGAAATTAAGGGGTTCTCAGGCAAAGATATGGGAGTTATGGCAAAGTTATGGGAATAACTCTTCTTTACTGGGGAAGAAAATAAAAAATGCAGTAATACAAATCAACACTGCCAGAGTCAGAGCAGGCCCTGTCAGGCTGTGTGTCAGGGAGGTGGCAGCAGCCACATCCCAGGGTGGCTCAGCCCTCCTGCAGTGCCAGCTGTGCTTCTGCTGGAGCAGGGATCCTGCACAAGGGGGAGTTTTCCTCTGGAGCTCCAGGGCTGGGGGAGATGGGCCTGGGCTCCTCTGGGAATGCAGTGGGGAAGAAAGCTGCTCCTCTGGGAATGCAGTGGGGAAGAAAGCTGCTCCTCTGGGAATGCAGTGGGGAAGAAAGCTGCTCCTCTGGGAATGCAGGGGGAAGAAAGCTGCTCCTCTGGGAATGCAGGGGGAAGAAAGCTGCTCCTCTGAGAATGCAGGGGGCAAAGGCTGCTCTGCTGTTCCAATCACTCAGATTATATCCAGGTAGGAATGCTTGGCTCCTCCCCTGGGTGCAGCATCTCCCCATGGGATGATGGAATTTTATCAGCCATGCAGGGACACTCAGTGGCCATGAACAGAAGAGATCTCCTGGAGGGGGATTGGTTGTGGGAGAGATAAAGAAAAACTGCCCAATGAACAGCAGAGAACTGCCTCGCCTCTGACAGATGGTGATAGAACACACACCCAGCTACATCTTCCAACCTAAGACAACAGTAAATGTTTCAAACCCAGGATCTGAATGCTGCCGTTTCCTCTACAACTTGGCTGCAAGCCACTCATAAGGATTTAAATTTAACTGCATGGGGGCAGGTGAGAAGTAAACTACTGTGTGTTTCTGTGGCGCTGCTCCTTCGCCACAGCTCCACTCTGATCCATATTTTGGATTATGTTGATAGTACACAAGAGTTCAGGCTGGTCTCCAAAATGTTTGTATCCAGAAGCGTGAATTGAGGTGGTCAGAGGCTGAACAGGCTGCCCAGGGAATGGTCATGGCCCCAAACCTGCCAGAGTTCAAGGAGCACTGGGACAGTGCTCTCAGGCACAGGGTGGGATTGTTGGAATGTCTATGCAGGGCCAGGAGTTGGACTTGATAATCCTTGTGAGCCCCTTCCAGCTCTGGATATTTTATGATTCTGTCAGATGTGCTTCTGCATTTATCACAGAGAATATTAATGCATGCTTTTTTTCCCTTTAAATAATGAAACTTCTGCTTTACCTAATGATACATGATGGTAATTTTGCTGTTCTACAAAGCTGAAACTGAGCCACTGAAAAATCATTGGTCCTTGTGTCATCCTAACCTTAAAGGACAGGTATTAATTTCTCAAGAAATCAAACAAGCTTTAACAGGACAGACAAAATTAGCTCCTGATTATTGGTAGTTTTGAGAGACATGAAGGAGCACTCTTTCAAAATACTTTTGTACTTATTTCCCTTATCCAAGCATCTCAAAAAAGCAGTTCAACACTCTGCAAGGCTGCAGCTGTTCCTCCTGCTCTCCACTGGTTATTAGGCCTTTGAGATAACCTTGATTCTCCATATTCAGGTTTTTTAGAGGAAAGGTTAATGCACATTGGTCCTAAAACCCCCCTCTGGAGGCACTGAGAGGCTTTGTATGGAGCACATGAGAGCCTGGAGCATGTGTGGACAAGAGCACTTCCACGAGGAGAACTGATTGAAAGAGAGCTTCAGGATAAGTGTGTGAAGGGGCCTTTGAATGGGTTTGGCTGTAACACAAAGCTGCTTCTGGAGAGCTCTTTGGCAGAAGGAAAGAGACCCTCACAAAGAATTAGTTGTGTGTTGCATCAAAAGATGTGGGGTCAGGGATTGGGGTAAGTGGATCTTGCTGTAAATGGATCAAAGAGCTCTGGATACAGAGACTAGAGTGGAAGATAATGACAGGGAGGAGTCCTCACTAATGAAACATGAGGCTCAAAGCATTTAAAATGTGGTGAAGAAGGTCCAGGAGCTTGCCTCAGCCCTAAACAACCAGGATAGTGAGTGCCTGAGGGACATCCACCCAGATGGAACTGGTGAAGAAGGAGAGGTCTGTACAGGTAGGATGCCTGGATACTCCTGGAGAAAAAACTGGAATCTGCACAATGTGTGCACAGGTGGTGGGAGATGGCTGAATTACAAGGGACAGGTCATAAATAGGCTGTGAAATGTCAAAGTGACTGAAACAGAGGTAGAGATACAGAAAAACCATGCTCTGAAGAGCCAGTGTCCACAAAGGAGACAGAAGAGTCCTGCAACCTTATTTGAATAAGGGGAGGGAGTCCACTGGGGCACATCCCTCACATCACTGGTGAGGTCTCTCTCTCTCAGTTTCACAGGACTCAGCCTCTTATCCTAAACTCCCGGCTGCATGTTGCTCTCTTCCTTTCCCTGTTGGCTGAGGTAGGAGGAAGGTGCAGCCTTCCCGAACCGCCCATCACGTGTTCCCTCCCTTGAACGTGTTATTTTCCTCCAGAATTAAAAGTTCAGGCTGTCTGGGTTCTGCAGATCCACCAGATGTTCAGACTATCTGGGCTCTGCAGTCGGCCTGTGCAGGCCCAATTCTCCCATTACCCTGAAGTTCAGGGGTCAGACCGGGTTCTGTAACAAACCCGTGGGGCTTGAGGTCGGTACTGACATAAAACCCACTTTGAACGCATTAAAACCCATTTATCCTGAAGACCCTCATCTATTGAGTTGTTTGTAAGGACATCAGCACCCATCTTTCAAATTCAACCTCCAATCTCCAGGCCAGAACCACCTATGATGCTTTAAAGGCTTTAGATGTCCTTGAGCAAAGCCACCAAGGAGGAAGCAGTAACTGAGGAGGATTTTTAGGGTGTCCTGAGCTCAGCCACCTTCTGAGGTATTTGCTTCTCCCTCCAGGAGCCTGTAATCCCAACCTCAACCCCACACCAGCTGCTGAACCTCTGCAGACATCATCATTCATTCCTGGGAAAACTAGGACATACCTCAGCCTAAGCAGAGACAAATGACCTCCAAGTGCTCCATGCCTGGCTAGAAGCTGCTGTGGTGAGTGATTTCTAATCCAAAGAGAATTTTTTCCTCCCAGCATCTCTCAGAGACCTTTTCCTTTGCCCCAAAAGGCTTCCTGCCTGTGTTGAGTCATGCTTGAAGCAGTGCTTGTTAAATAAGTGCTTGTTAAATAAGTGCCGCTGAGCTCTGCTTTAAACAAATGGAGTTGATTTACCAGGGCTGTAGGATGGCCAGGTATCTGTGTTATTTAAGAGTATTGGCACTTCGAAGGCCGAGCGCTAAAAGCACTTCATTTTTATTTCAACTCTTAATTGAAAATCAGCTGGTTGGTTTTGTTCTCTTTCCCTGCTCCCATCCCCACGATGGGATAAGGGCCGTTAACGCGACACGATGTGTTTGTCAAAAAGTGGCACCAGCCCAGGCTTTCACTTGTGGTTTATTAGTTTAATTACCCAGGGTCTTGCAAAGACTTCTCGGTGAGGCAGAAATGAGAGAATCTAATGTTTCTTGGGCCGGATCCTTACATCATGTTAAGCCACCTGGTGAAGGCACCAAGGTAAAAACGTGGCTCCTGTGATTAACCTTGACTGAATTCAATAATACCTCGGAGTCACATTATTGCTGACCTTGTGCTTTGGTACCTTCTCATCTTTCTAATTTGTCTTTTCTTCCTGCCTTTGCAATAACAGGCAGAAGTGTTAAAAAAAAAAAAAAAAACAACCCTCCTGACTGCCTTGTGGGAGAGAGCTCCTCTACTCACAGTGATTCTTAAATTTTCTTCTTTTACTTTTATTTATGTTTTTCTGGCATTTGTGCACACAAACGCTTGCATGAGAATAGCTGCTTGGAGGTGTCATTGTAATTTTTTTAAAAAATGAATTTGTGTGATGATTTGTGTGCTGAATGCTGCCAGTCATCAAGATAATTCAGCATTTGTTCACACTACAAGAAGTTCTTCCTACGTGCCATTTTAGGAGATGGTCCTGACATGTTCTGTAATAAAGGCAGGGTTGAAGCTGGGATGTCCACAAAGAAAAGTCCAGATGCTTCCTGGGCTTCTTTCCAGTGATTTGCTATTCTTTGTGCGTGTTTTTGTGGTTTTTTGTTGTTGTTGTTGTTGTTGTTGTTGTTGTACTTTTTTTTGTTGTTTTATTTTGGGTTGTTTGGTTTTCTCTGGTCAACCAGACCAGAGCACCAAGTGCCACAAACTGTTGAACTCTAGCACCTCACTGGGCAGCCCCTTCCATTGTCTAACAACCTTTTCCATGAAGAAATTCTCCCTGATGCGCAGCCTGGACCTCCCCTGGCACAGTTTGAGGGCAGATGCCTTTTCTTGGCTAGGAATTCTGAAGCAGAAATGTGGACACCAGGACCTAAGCAAGTAAAATGCATGGAAAATACCTTGCTCATCCCAACATCCAGCACTAGGACAACCTCTCTTCGTGAGACTTTCACCCAGAAACAGCAGCAAGTGTAAAATTTGGTAAATGCATCCCTCTGGCTTTTTTTGTTGTTGTTTATTTTGTCTATCTGGAGCATGTTGAATTGTCAACTGTCCTGTTTACTCCATGTTGTAATTTAAGATATTTAAGATGCTGACTGGATGTGCAACATGCTTAGGTGAGAGTTGGTGGCTACCCAAAACATTTTTGTCTTGGTGGAATTTGTAGTCTGGTGGATTTATTGAGGATTATCTCCTCTAGAAGGAGATTTAATCTCTCAGCTAACACTCAGCTAACCTGGGGAGTGCATCACAGATTCCATTTCTCTGGGACTTTGAGAAAAAGGTGCTTACCAGATGGGATGTTTATCTTTCATTAGGAGTGGGTTTACCAAGAATGTATCAATACAGAATTTTCTCTCTGCAGGTCAAGAGGAAATCTACATGTATTTTTAGAAACACAGACACTGAAACCATTAAATAAATTTGCATTTGCTTTAATAAAAGTGCTTCTTGCCTTTAGAGAATGATAATGGCACTAGATTAGTGCATCCAGGAGTGCCATTGTGAGTGGCAGCTGGAGAATGAGAGCTTGATGGGATCTAAAATGAAAGAAAAATGTTTGCAATCAGTTTTGTGCTTCGTTCTCCTCTTACCCCGGCTACCTGAGATGTTCAACATGTAATTCTACAATTATGTGGTGTATTTTTTTTTTCTTTTAAGGCAAGGTATTGTAAGTCTTCTGTAAGAAACTCTCAAGATGCTATTTTCATGCAAATAGCTTTGTGCCCTAAATTGAAGAACTTAAGAACCACAGAAAATACAGGAAATGGGAGCAGAATGCCTTCGAAATGTAAAAGTTTCCAGGGAGTTGTCAACAGCTCTTTAAGAAGTCTATTGCCTGCACCTTTCAGCAGCTTTTCTTTGTGATTGCCGGGTGAAAAAAAAACCCCAACAATTATTGAAGCGAAAAGATTGTAAGTAGCTTGTTGCACTGAGGAACAGCTCTGGAGAGCGATAAAGGAACGACGTTCTGCACTTCGCCTTTGGCTCTGGCGAAAATCGAGACGACAACAAAGCCCCACTTCTTTTTCTATTCCCCACATTCAGAGTTGGAGGATGCCCAGGTTTCCTGATGGTTTTTCCTTCAGGCTCCTCTGGCACCTTCTAGGTCGTGTCCTCGTGTCTGCGCCTTTCCTGAAGCAGCGACCGTAGCAGAAGAAAACCGAATTTCCCGGTGGAGGGATCTTTATCGCTCCGACGGAAGATGAGTGCACAAGCCGTGATTCCCCAGGGCCAAAAGCATCCTCTTGAAATTGAGTGGGGCACGAATAAAGCGAGTGGCTTTTCCCCACCGCCAAGATGAGCACTTTCTACTTCACTGCTGTGGATGATTAAGGAAAACAATTGCGCTCCGACAACGCGCACTGACATTTCCAAATGAAAAAGGAATGAAGAACAGATTCTGAGAGTCTCGCCATTGATGAGAATGGATTTCCCTGGATAGCAGCCTTTTTGAAAGTCTGATTCTATGTGTGTGTGTGTATATATATATATATATTATATATATATATATATATTTATATTTATATATATATATACATATATATACACACGTATGTGCGTATATATATGTATATAAAATATAATAATATATAATATATAATATATAATATAATACTATAAGACATTAATTGTTAAGTTTTAATTTTTTTTACATTTTAAATGCTGCCTAGAACAGGCAATCCCGTCAGAGGAGCTCAGGGGGTAATCTGGGGCACAAAAAAGACTCTACACTCATGAGCCCACTGAAAGGCAAACAAGAAAAAGGCCTGAGTGAGTGAGGACAATGAGGGGAGGGGCAGCTGGGTTAATGCTGATAAATGAATATTTGACTTTCAAGTTCAACTTCTATTTGCTTGCAAATGAAAACAATTCTGTCAACACTGCAGATGGGCCTTGCAGTTTTTTAATTTATCTTTTCCCCACCAAAGGTTAATTCTTCTTTGATTTAGGAGGTAAAAAGAAAGTGAGAAACGTTGACTTTAAATGATAGGCAAACACACAGAGGGGCTTGCTGCATATCCTGAGCACAGCCCTGCTCCTGCAGCTGGCAGGGGCTGGAGGTGTCTGGGATACCTGGGCAGGGAAGGAATGGCTTGCCAGACAGGCTTCCTAGAGGAATTTTTTATTCCTTGTGATGCTCACTTCCATCCCCGAGGTTAAAACCAGGATGTTTACAGGCGCATCTTTTTATAGGCAGCATGTGATAGATAATTTTATGTGAAAAGTCTATTTAGTCCCCTGATGGAAGAAGTAAACTTAGGTGAGACTCGTTCTCCCGTGAATTCTTGGCATGCTATAAAAAAAACCCCGTTGCAGGTCTCCAAAATATTAGCTGTAAAACTTGTTCCTTGTTAAAGTTACAATCAGAAGGTGTAATAAAGGGATTATTCAGGCATGCATTACCGTGGAATGTTCATCTCCGGGCACTCGGATTTTGACTCTGCAGTAGCACCGTGCTTTGCCTGGTAAATCTCGTGGTGGCTGCTGGGGTAGAAAACACAAACCCTCCTTTAAACAATGCATCCCTACCCTGCTGTGCCTCTCCTCTGGTTCAAAGACAGCCCCCCTTTAAAGTTTAATCAGTAGTTTTATCGTTGCTCACAGGCAAAGGGTACCAATCCCAAAAAAATCCCCAGGAAAACTGGGATGGAAAAGTTGAACACTGGATGGAACTGCACCTTCTCCTCTGCTCCTGCTGGTTTTAATTGATCCTTGATGGTGGTGTGTGCTTATCTGGGAAGGGTGGCCTGGGGGGGTGACAGGAGTCTGTTCTGGCTGAGCCCCCACCTCTGCCCAGCCCATCCACAGGGAAACCAAGCTCTTGCTGGTGAAGCTGGGCTGGAGCAGAGCAGGGAACCAGGTAGATCTGCTGCATAGATAACATGGAAATACCTGCTTTTTAAAAATTGTGTGGATGTGAAGTTCTGGGATGTGTTTTCCCCTGGAATCTAATAAGTTTGATGGGTTTTTCTGTAATAAGGCCTTTTTTTGTTCTTTGGATGTTTGGTTGGATTTCTTTCCCCAGTGGCTCTCTCAGAACTGTTTCGGTCCTTGCAAAAGGCCTTTTGGCTTCTTTTTGTGTTATCTGTGGCCTGTTGATTATTTGTGTTATCTGTGGCCTGTTGATGCTCCTGAAACACCCAAGGGTGTGGGACATGGCTCGGTGCAGCAAATGAAAGGTGGATCTGTTATAAAAGGTGTTGAGAGACCTGAGCTGGTGCTTTCTCAAAATGCCATTAATGTTGTTTTCCAGAGCAGAGTCCCAGTGATCCCAGCACAATGGGAGAAGTCCCTCCTGGGGGAAAGCACTGGGAAATCATGGACTCATGGAATGGTTTGGGTTGGGAGGGACTTTAAAGCTCATCCCATCCCACCCCCTGCCATGAGCAGGGACACCTTCCACTAAACCAGGCTGCTCAGAGCTCCAAGCTGGGAAGGTATGAAACACAAGCTGCTGGAATCTGTTCTTGTATCCAATCTGGTGCTCCCTGTTGGCTTTTCAGAGGTGTTTGGAGGTGTCTAACAGGAATGGTTTGGCACAGGTTCGTGGGTGAAATTTGAGCCATTTTATTTTCCATGGGTACTGTTTTTTCTAGACCCTGCTTGGCCTTTTGTGATGAGACTGCATTAATCCTAGCTTGGTAGAGGGCATTTCATTATTTCATTGAAATAAAAATGGGATAATATCAATCTGTTGGTGTTTAGTCTGTCCCTGTGTACTAATGGTGTATTATTCGCTATATTTGTTTTATTTCTTATATTTCTTATATTTGTTATTGCTGCCATCTCTTTCTCTCCAAAACCCCTGCAAAGCCAGTCTGGGGAAAAAGTCTCGTTTACACCTCTGAACCACCAATATTCTCTGGAGTCTCCTACAAGCCTCAATTTGGATTTTAAACCTGGTAAAAAAGATCTAGTTTAGGATGCTGTTGGTATTGCTGAGTGTGTGCTACCCCACCAAACATTTTTCTTTGTCAGTCCAGCTGCCACTTTAGATCTCCAAGTCCATATTTGTGCTGCTTTTCTGCTTGAAGAGAGATGCAAAAAAAAAAAAAAACCCCAACAAAAACCCAGCCTGTAACAGCCAGGGCTGTGAGGCATTTCCAGCCTTTGAATAAGTTGTACAGGATTTTTCTTTTATTTTTATTTATTTATTTTTTAAAGCTTTTTTTCCTCCCCCATGATTGCTGTCTGCATAGGTAAAGTCCAGCAGAACAAATGCTGGTAATTCAGCTAAAATGAAGCTGAATTATTTGAATTATAGACCAGCATTTAGGTCTTGTATTCTCAACTGTGGGGAGGAAAGGAGGCATTCAGAACAGCTTTGCCATGGATTGATAGGGAGATGGGAGCAGAAGGAGAAAGATGAGGGGTTTTCTTGGAAGCTTGGTGCAGTATTTTTATGCATGGCTTCCTGGCTATCTGCACAGGTATTTTATATAAATAGGACATTGCCATCTTTATAGAACTGTTACAGATGTGTTCTCACCTCAAGGTCACAGTTTTCCTTGTTCCCTGTGTGAGGCTCTCTCCATGCCTTGCACTTGCTCGGGGACGGGTGATCCATGCTGGCAACTCTCTTCTCCTGCAGGGATTTCTCCTGTGAGCCATAACATGCTCATGCAATTCCTGGCTGTGATTGCTGCTGCGTAGATAACATTGAAATACCTGCTTTTCAAAAATTGTGCAGATTTCAAGGTTTGGGATGGGTTTTCCCCTGGAATCTAATAAGTTTGAGGGGTTTTTCTGTAGATGTGAAAGTACTAAAGCTCAGTCTAGGAGCTCTTTCCAACCCAAATGATTCTATAGAACGGGTTACGTGAGAAATGAGATGCATTTCTACTTCTTTTAGCCTGAGCTTGATGCTAAATCATGTCAGGTTTCTTGAAACATCACAGAGACTTGACCTCCCACCCCAACAAAACCTCTAATTAAAGGGATGAATAATTTTGCAAGGAATACCAATTGTGATTCCCCAATCTAGGGGTGTTAATTTTTTTAAAATGCAATTTGTATCATGCATGTTCCCTTCTGTCAATTGAGATTTCATTTTGCCATTGCTCTCTAATATTCCTGTAGAATCCAATTCCAGCAAATGTTCCTCCTGGTAACTTAAGCTGTGTGGAGAGATGAAACACAGGGAGAGCATGGGCTGGAGCAGGGAATTCATGGAGCTTGCTGGATTCAGCATTTGCCTGTGGGATTATGCTAAGAAACCCAACTCTCTTGACTTCCCAAGCTATTTAATGGTATTTTTATACAACCCCCAGCTCACCACCTTCTCTGCTTTCCTCACCTGCAGCCTGTTCCTCCCCACCAACCTCAGCTTCCCTCACTGCCCAGAGCAACAACAACCTTTCCCCTCTAACCTTGAAGGCTTTCTCACCCACGGAAATTCCTGCAGGTGGAGCTGGAATGCCATCCTGCTGCTGGAACCAGCGATCAGCTAGGCTGGCTCGGCTTCCCTGTGGCTCTTGGTCCTCTCCTTGCTCTCCACGTGCCTGTGTTTGACCACCTCTGGATCAGGAGACTGCAGTGTCCAAGGAGGTTGTGCAGCAGTTGGGTTCATTTTCTTGTAACACTCATCCTGATTTTATTCTGACAGGAGGGAATCTCATTCCATTTCTTGTCCCCTAAGGACTTGTGATGAGAAACATGGTCTTAGAGCAGAAAACAATTTGTTCCTGAGTTCAGCTATTTGATATTATCCATGATGAGGTTTTCCTTTGCACTGATTTATCTGGAAAGGCCTCTGGGCATTCCCAGATGCTGGGCAGCCAGAGGGGATGTGAGAATAAGAAATTCCATGCTGTTGGTACCTAATTTTCCTGCTGACTATTTTCTGCAGGTGGCTGTTTCCTTTAAGCCTCAAGCTGGGAATGTGGACCCCTGGTCTGGCTCCCACTGCAGCTCCTCTGTCTTGTTCAATCTCACCAGCAGAGTGTCTCCCAGGATGAGAAATAGCTGCTAAAGCACAGGAGAGCTCTAAAAGGTTGGGATCGTGCCCTAAACATCAACAAATTGATCTTTACAGGGTTCCTGCTGTGAGCACCAGTTTAAAAAAACAGGATGAGAGGAACGAGACAGGCTGGTTTTGCATGAGATGACAGAAATGAATTGCAGGGGAGCTTGGGGAATTTTCACTGCAAGCTGTTGGAAAACTCTGGTGTGTCCACTCTGGAAAGGCTGTCTGGAAGGCAAAGCACAGTTATAATGGGAGTGTTGAACGATGGGATGTTCCAAATGGGGTCTGCTCTGTGCCTGCCCCCATTCACCTGCTGCAGATGGTGAAGGGGTCCCTAGATGTCATGGAATCCCAGAATGGTTTGGGTTGGAAAGGACCTTAAATCTCACCTTGTTTCACACCCCTGCCATGGACAGGGACACCTCCCACTAGACCAGGCTGCTCCAAGCTCCATCCAGCTTGTCCTTGAACATTTCCAGCGATGTGGCATCCGCAGCTTCCCTGGTCAAGATGTGGGTGGGTGCAGCTCTTCATGTGTCCCCCTTAATGGGCCACTCTTCTTGGGGCTGTGCCAGCAGCCTCACAGCCCAAAAGGTAAGATTGGGAATGCTTCATCTGCCTGATGCAGGTGAGTGCTGCCCTGGTGAAATGTGG
This sequence comes from Chloebia gouldiae, assembly GCA_003676055.1. NCBI lineage: Eukaryota > Metazoa > Chordata > Aves > Passeriformes > Passeridae > Chloebia > Chloebia gouldiae. Next base: position 627,062 of record QUSF01000053.1, read on the forward strand.
CCCTCAGCCCCTTTCTCTGCAGTGCCCACAGCCCGTGCTGAGTTCCCTGGAGGGGCTCCAGTGAGGGGCAGGATCCTGAGAAAGAATCTGCACTCACGTCTTGCTCCCTCCCAGTCTGGGGCATTTTGCAGCTTCAGGGCTTCCTGAGCTGCAAGTTAATCTGTAACTTTATATTTAATAGTCCTTGATGGGCTTTTGCCAGATTGCTCAAGCCTTTTGTGTTCTGGGCCCTTCGTGTGCCCTGTTGTAAAGGATTCATGCCTGGTGTGACAGAGCTGGAGGCTGTTTCAGTAATGCTTCAAAGTTTTTGTTTTTCCTGGTACGTTGAATTTTTGCTGTTATTTCTGAGGCCTCTGGCATCCCCTGACCTTTCTCTGCAGGAGGAGCATCTCGCTGCCCTGCTTCTGCTGCCTTTCTTTCCTCTCTCTGAAGATCTTTTGAGAATGTGGTCTGCAGTCCTGCAGGCTGTCAGGCCAGGGCTGGGGGAGCTGCTGTGTGACCTGTTGAGTTTGAGCTGGGGTTTGGTGCAAGTCCTGTAAACTCTGCTTCAAAAAAATGTGTGTTTTCAGCTCTGCCCAAAAAGCAGTGCTCAGCCCAAACACTGAGCCAACCAGTGTGCTTCCTCCTTCCTTCCTGCTCTGCTTTCCCTGTTAATATCTGCTGGAAGAACTCATGTCTTTCCCACCTCAACATCGACCGTGTCCCTTGTGCAGAGATGATGTTTTCACACTTCCCTCTCCTCTGGGTGTTTTCTCTTTCTTAATCTTTTATTTTTTTTCCTTACTGCAGGTTATTTTAGCACAGTAAACATTTTTTTGATGGTTAGTGACATGAATAAATACTTTTCCTGTCCTGCCTCCAGTTTGTTATTTAAGGGGAGAAGATGATTAAATCCAGCAGGGCTGATTTGAATTCTGTGTTGGCAGGAAGGGGGTGGCTGATGGGGGTCTGTCAAGCCGCAGAGTTTGCCTTCCTCAGCATCTTGGGAGAAACAGCCATGCCAGCTGCTTAAAACATCTGGTTTGGGTTGTTCCCTCCACTCCCCATCTCTGCTTTTCTTTCTTCTTCTTTTCTTCTGGAGAGTTCAGCCTTGCTGACTCTGAATGTTGGCTCTGGCAGGGTGGCAGCTTGGTTTCTGCTGTTCCACTCGAGCACCAGAGCCTGGTGAAGTTGCTGGCTTGGAGTCCAAGCGCGGGTCAGCCAGAGCAGTAAAAAACCACCATCTGCTCCCAGCTTTCTGCAGGAGAAGCTCTCACAGTTTTGGGGCTCCGTGTGCCCAAGGGCTGTCTGTGGTTGTGTGATGCCAGCAGGGAGCAGGGAGGGCCCCTCTGTGCAAAGGGAGAAGTGTTTTCTTAACCTTGGTGGCATGGAAACACGAGAGAGAGAGCGAGAGAAGCCCCAGTAGAGTTAATTAAGTGCTGCATTTAAGAGGGGGAATCGAATGGAATCGCTTTGCATTTATTGGAGTTTGCTTTTCCTGCTCTCAGTGCTTGGAGGAGGGCTGAGTACCGGTGCAGTCGGGAGCAGTGCATTAGTGTGGATTTGGCTGAGGGTTTGAGAGAGGAGTTTTGAGCTCTCTGAGCAGTGGATTTGCTCACCAGCAAGCTCCGAGCCTGCCTGATGAAGGCAGAGTGCTGTAAGTCCTGCCAGGAAGGTGCAGGGGTGAGCATCCCCTCCTTTCTATCCCCTTTCCCATCCTGTTGACCAGAAGATGTGTCTATAAACCCAGTACCTTCTGGAGACTGAGCTCACCCAGCTCTGCACCTGTGCAGCGAGTCCCGTGCTCAGGTCTTGCTGTGCTGTTTCCCAGTGGAGCTCAGCCTGGCTAATTAAGCAGGGTCTCAATCCCAGAATTATTTAAGTTGGAAGAGCCCCCCAAGATCACTGAGTCCAACCTTGGTGCCCAATGCCCACCTTGTCAAGCAGCCCAGAGCACTCAGTGCCACCTCCAGCCCTTCCCTGGACACCTCCAGGGATGGGCACTCCAAAGCTCCCTGGGCAGCCCTGCCAAGGCCTGAGCCCCCTTTCCATGGAGAAATTCCTGCTGCTGTCCCAGCTGAGCCTCCCCTGGCCCAGCCTGAGGCCGTTTCCCCTTGTCCTGTCCCTGTGCCCTGGAGCAGAGCCCGACTCCCCCTGGCTGTCCCCTCCTGGCAGGAGCTGTGCAGAGCCACAAGGTCCCCCCTGAGCCTCCTTTTCTCCAGGCTCAGCCCCTTCCCAGCTCCCTCAGCCCTCCTGGGGCTCCAGCCCCTTCCCCAGCTTCCCTGGACATGCTCTGGCCCCTCAATATCTTTCTTGTCAGAGTCCCAGACCTGGACACAGCATTTAAGATGAATATAAAACCCACAAACAACCAAAATGTAACCCAGGCAGTGCCCTGTGCTGATGGGGTGGCCCAGCTCAGCGCTGGGCTCTTCGTGCACTGTGAGTTCAGACACCCCCTCCAGGCTGAGGCTCAGCCATCAGAGGGGTTAGGAACCCTCCACTTGGAATAATCAGCAACATTTCCTGTGCTCTGGATGCCATAGAGTCTGGAAAATTCAAACTAATCTTGTTTGGTGTCTGCCTGCCCCTTGCTGGAGGGGAATTCTGTTCTGCTGAGCACTGTGCTGTGCCAAAAGGAGCAGGTCCATGTCTGAGGCAGAGCCAGCTCCTCCTCTCAGCATGGAAATGGAGCTCCTGCACTCACCTGGCCTCGCCCTCCACTGCCAATATTTCAGTGGGATAGGTTATCTCATGGTATTTTGGCCATAGAGGATGACTTGCAATATTTCAGGTTTTCCTGGGCTGTCCTTTCACCTGCCTGTCTTTTCCCTTTACCCTCCTGTGCTTCTGATGCCTGACTTTATTATCTTTGCTATTTCTAACCCTTTTTTTGGTCCTGTCGGAGCCTGATTTCTGCTGGGGGGAAGATGGAAAAGGTCAGGCTCTCACGAGTGAAGCTTATTTCATTTGTTTGCTGCATCTGTGGGCAAACTTGCATGTATGTTGCAAGTATGATCTACCAGGAGCCTCCTGGGCACATGGGCCCCATGGTTGTTTATTTATTTACCTCTCCTCTGTTGTTCTTTCCTCCCACCTGATCCAGAATTCCCAGTTTTACCTCTCCTGCAAGACACAAAAGCTTAGTGGACTGCAAACAGTAAATAAAGCTGACATTTGCAGCAGTCAGTCTGATACAAGAGGATGGGGATGCAGCAGCACTTTTTTGGGCTTGTTTGCACTCCTTTATTTAAAATCTCTTTTAATCAGGAGCTAATGACAAGTTTTGGTCACGAGAGCTGATGCACAGGGAAAAAAAAAATACCCACCAGTTTGCATTCAAAATAATGCAAACCATTATAAATAGGGAGATCTGCAAGGATATAATCAAGCTAAATTGCTCATTGTTGCTCTCACCAGAGATGATTTCTTGCCTCTATCTGGGCTGGGCTGTCGTCTGACTTTAGGGAGGATGTGTTCTCTCTTTATTCCAGTTATAAACCTTTGCAGCAACAGCAGCTGGAGGCTGCATGAGTGGGTTTTTCCTCTGGGTTTTGTGCAGATCAAGCAAATATTCCAGTGGCTTGGATATTGCTGTCCAAACTGTGCCAGGAAAATTGTCCTACAGGTTTCTGCCACTCTCCTCCTGCAGCTGAGCTGACCCCTTCAGATGGAGCTGTCTCCTGCAGGACTCTGCTGCAGGCAGACAAGGAGGAGTCCTGCAACAGGTCACAGCAGCAGCCTGCCAAGAAAGCAGCTTGGGAACATGTTTGGGAAGAGAGGACTGTGTCTGCCTGCAGATGGTGTGCAATAAGCTCTGGATTTTAGTGACTCTGTGCAATTTATCCCATTGAAAGTAGCTGAGCCTGGAGAGCACCAGGAGCTGATGCTGAAGTCTCCAAACAAAATCATGATGCGTTTAATACTTGAGTGGTTTTTGGTCCTCATTTTCTTCAACTGTGTCATACATGAATGCAACATAAAAGCTGTGCACTTTTCCAGGCTTTAATTGAACTAGTGTGTGGAAACATGGAATGGTTTGGGTGGGAAAGGACATTAAAGCTCAGCCAGTTCCATCCCCCTGCCATGGGCAGGGACACTTCCACTAGACCAGCTTGTTCCCAGCCCCATCCAGCCTGGCCTTGGATGCTGCCAGAGATCCAGGGGCAGCCACAGCTGCTCTGGGCACCCTGTGCCAGGGCCTCACCACCCTCAGAGGAAAGAATTTTTTCTCAATATCTCCTCTACACCTTCCCTCCTTCAGCTTTTCCCCTTGTTCTATCACTCTGTGCCTTTGGGAAAAGTCTCTCTATTTGTATATTGGGGAGACAGCTTATAAAGCTGGCCAGTAGTATTCTGGTCAGCTGATTTTCCTATTAAATTATTTACAAATTTAAAAAAAATAATAATTTGCTTGGTTGTTTCTTCAATGGGGAATTCTCTGAGAAGTGTAGATGATTTCAGTTACTGCTTGGCAGTGAAGCTTGCCATGGAAATACCACAGCCTGAAAAACTTCATGGTTATGGAAGGCAAACGTGGCTTTATGATATCACTCTTGTCCCCAAAACACAGCTTTTAGCTCAAATATTCTGCATGTCTCTCTTAAAGCTTTCCCCTCTTTGCTCCCCTGTGTATGGAGCAACTTTTGCTGAGGAATGGGAGCATCCTGAGGGTTAAGTGACCTAATTTCATCTGTTCTGCTTTTGTCTTTCTAACCTCAGAAGGCAGAGACCCTGGACTTAAAAGTATATTAAAAGATTCTAATTAGGCTTCCCTTGAAAAAGGGGACTGATTTTAATCTTCCAAATTAGCAAAGGGGTGGAGTTACAAGCAGCAAGTGTGGCACCTACTTGGATATTCCACAGCATCCTTTTTTTTTTTTTTGGCCTAGCTCTTGGTAGGAAGGCGAGCTCCTGGGTGGAGTTACAGCTCGCATCAGTGTCCTGTTTGGACATGTTGACAAGCCCCTGCTGTCCTTGTCAGCTGTAAGTTCAGCCTGACTGTCAGGGATGAGAGAGGTGCCAGTGCCTGGTCTCACCTCCTTGCCCCTCGCGTGGCCCACCTGTGGCAGGCAGGGCACCCTGGCTCTGATGGCAGCTGGGAAAGCCACCAGCTCCTGGCTGAGCGTGACATCGAGTCTTGTGCCATGCCAAGGGGTGTAGCAATGTACCTGGACAACTTAGACTGCAGTGTGCACCAGCCATCCTGCTTGTAAATGTTCCAATCAGAATTTCCTCAGGGCCCTCTGGAATTCATCAAGATTACTAAGACATAAACTGTGCTAAAATATGAAAGAAGAAGCTGAGAAACCGAATTCCAAGAGCACAAGAAATAGATAACAGAGAGCTGTGAGCCACCTGGACTGTAACCAACCACATATTCTGAAAGGTGCTTGCAGAATGCATGGGCAAGACAAGGCACCAATAAGAAATGTGTGATCAGCATGTGCAGTAGTGGCAGAATCTATAAATAAGTGTATAATGTAAACAATAAATGGCTTCTGCTTAATCATATTGGTCAGTTGTCCAGGAGTCCTGAATTTCCCACATCTCAACCCCTTCTCATCAGCAGCTGGCTCAGGAGGTCCCACGAGGAGCTGCTCCTCCAGAGAAGGCAGGCACCCCAGGAAAGATGATTTTTGGGGTGGCTCTTGGGGAAAAGCCCCAGTGTCTTTGGGATTAGGCACTAGGACACCACAGCTTGCAGCCTCTTTGGCCACAAGCCTGCTGAGCCTGGCATTTTTGCCAGGTGGAGATGAAGGGTTTTGCTGGGAGCTCAGAGAACTCTGCTCTCCACCTGTAATTTTTTTGTCAGAACTTTAATTCCTCTTTATTGCTGTTTTTCTAATTTTTCTCTGGGCTTCTAATGATGGTGATTATGCCAAATGCAGCACATTTCATGTACTGTGGAAATGACTTTCAGACCCAACTCTCAGGGCTTAAAGGACCATTAAAAACCTTGCTTTTCAGAGCTAAGCTTTGGTGTTCTCCCCACTCTATTTCCAGTCCTGCGTTAAGCTGTAAAGTAGTAAAATTGCTGACTTGATTATGTTGCATTAATTAATTATCTCTATAGCAACATGCACTGATGTCATAAATATGGGAATTCAGCAGTGCAGCTGGATGGAAGAGGAGCTAATGGATAAATGGGGAGAAAGCTGTTTTTTTTTAATCTCTGCAGTAGTTAAGTAAACAGATTACTAATAAAGTAATATTTTGCAGTTCCTCTTTCACTGCCCCATTTCCCTTCTGCATTGCATAGTCCTGTGTGCTCCTCCTGGAGTTTTCCAAGCTGCAGGTCCCACTCTAATCCTGCCCAAAGCCCTGGGTTATGCCCTGCTTGCTTTTATAGTGACCTGGAAATGCAGAAATCGAGGCAGCAGAGCTTCTCCTTGCAGGAGGAATCCCTCTGCCTTCAGCAAAGCCACCCTGCTAGGGATGGTTCTCCGTGGGGGAGGGAAGGCTGTGGGTCTCGAGAGGGAATACAGATAATTTTGGCATTGTGAGGTGGAGGGGGTGACACAGTGCGAGACAGGAGGTGTCAAGAGGCAGAGGAGATGGAAAAAGTGGATTTTGGCTCTGAGAAGGCTGGGATGCTCCTCTCTGCTTAATGTGGGTACAAGCAGTTTTTACTTGTCTGGCTGTTAGGAGCTGGGTTATCTCTGGAAGCCCTGGCTGGGCCACTGGCTCTCTCCTGTGTTGGCTTTCAGATTAAAGGCAGGAGAGAGGTGTCTACACCTGTCTACAGACAGTGCTTGTGCCGTGGGGCTCCGACAGGGACTCTCTCCCTGTCTGCAGGAGTTTGCAGCAGATGTGGTGTCCTAAGAACCCAGCAGGAATGGCTTGTGATGACAACTACAAAATCAGGCTGGGAAGAAGAATAATCAGTTCTTTCAAAGGAAGAAATGTGATCAGAAGAGCCCATAATTGCACTGCAGGTCTAAAGTTCCACAGAGGTTGAGACCTGGTGCTTTTGTCACTCATTTTTTTGTCAGTCCACCCCCTGAATAATTTTGTTTTGCTGTTTGTTTACTGCCATCAGCTGTGAAGCTGATCAGTCCTTACCAGTCCACCACGACGCTGGAGGAGTAAAGGCGCTCTGGGGTGAATAATTTATTCAGTTAATCTATTTTGATTTCTGTCATTTGACAGAAAATCCCAGGCAGGGTCTGTGTGGAGGAGGCTCGGAATGCAGAGCTGCTATTTATACAGCACCCCGGCTCCGGGAAGAGCTGCGAGGATGTGCTTGGCGGGGTGAAGAGCTTGTGATCTCAGAGCACTTTGGGATGGCAGACACTGCTGAGTTTTCAGCAGGAAAAGACTTGGGCATGTTGGCTTAGATTTCCACTGTGGTGGAGCAGGGAAAATTCACAGTGAGGGTGTGATGGGCACTGCCAGGTGAGCTCTGGGACAGTCCCTCGGGAGGGTTAAAACCCTTCTGTGGAGCAGCCCAGATCACGTGCTGTCAGACTAAGCTCTCTTCTGACCCAGAGATGGGGCAACTGAGAGGCATTTTAAAAACTTTTATTCCATATTCAGTCTCACGTGAAGGGTGAGACAATACAGATGTTATAATTCACACCATCACAATGAGAAGCCAACTATTTCCTAATTACAGCACACTATAAGCATTTCTTGGCCTATCAGCTTTTGCTGTGCCACGCAGCATCTGCTGGGAAAAGAAGGCCCCAAATATTGCTGGCCTGCTCCACATTTAATTGGCTGCCACAGCAAGTCAGGGAAGGTTTAACTTGCAGTGCAGGACACTACACAAACATCAGGTGATAAATCACCCCTCTCTGCCTGGGATATGCACAGGAAGGGTTAAGTTGTAAAACAACCTGCCCTTTTCTACGTAAATGAAAAAAACTTGTTAACGTGGTAATATTTTGATTTCCGCCGAAAAGTGTTTATTTTGGTAGGCTGTACAAAATTTCAGCTATTCTAAAACCCCTAGATTTCACAGGCAAGCTTTCATGTTCCCAGCAGAGAAGGAGGTGCGATACTCAAAGAGTCTCTGTTCTTATTTCAGCACTGCACTTGCCAGCCAAATTTTCAAAAGAGCCCAGTTTGCTGACATAAATGGGGTTGCTGATGTGCCGAAGGAGAAGGAAGTGCTGGAGAATATATTCCTCCCTGGGTCCAAGTCTCTCCCATCTTATCTTTCCCTTCCATATGTTTCCTCTGTAATGAGAGGAATTATTTATCATTAAAGTGATATATAATTTAAAAATTAAAGTTAATGAATGCTTAAATTAATTTACTGACAAAAACAAATGTCTGTCCTTCAGATCCTATAATTTTAATTGGAGTGGGCTACGGCTTAATTAACATGTATTGATTGTAGTCCTGAGTGCATCTATAGGTGGGTGGACTGTGTTGGGAGAAATCCTCCTCGGAGATGAAGATTTGCTGATAACATTCTGAATAATTGTCTTGTGAAGAGACAGAAGCCTTTGCTGTTGTCTCTGCAGAAAGCTTTAAACAAAAGGTATTGTTTATAATTAAGGCAAAAATTTGGCATGGCCGCTTTATAGATGGGAAGAGAATTCTCCTGCAAAAATATTAATGAATTGACTCATTAATTAGGTGCACGAAGAAGACAGAAAATTGGAGGAGAGTTGGAGCAAATAAAGAAGTGGATGCCACTGGAAACTTTTTGGGGGATAAAAAGGTAGGCTTCAATTTTGTGTTTGCTCCCTACACTCTTTCCCCTGGGCAGGTGTCCCCAGTTCCATGGTGGGGATAAGAAGTGTGACAGCAGGGAGTGGCTTTTTTAGGAATGTGAGGGCCACTTGCTTTGGGCCAGTGAGAGAAGACATCCCAAGGTCCCTCCAACCCCAGGTGTTCTGGGAGCCTGTGGAGCTGGAGACAGGCACTGCAAACAGGAGCCCAGGGTGTGAGGAGAAAGGGAGCCAATCCTCACTCCCTGGCACAAAATCCTCTGCCTGATGCTGAAAACCTTTTCCTTGACCTGCTCCAGGTGGCAAAGGACCTGAATCCATCTCTTTAAAGAAACCTCTGTATTCTCTGGTGTTAGTATTTTATATTTTATGACTGACCAGAATGAAAGATGTGCCACATGTCTCCTTGCAGCTTCAGCCCACAAACTGCCTGAGCTCCTCACAAGGATTCAAGAGCGAGGTACCCCCAGGAACCTCCTGGCCCTCTGGGGCAGGTTTGGGTGTCTGCAAGGGGGAAGAGCAGGAAAGCATTTGTTTTCTCTGGACAGGACAAGAAGAAACAGCCTCAGGCTGCCCCAGGGCAGGTTCAGTTTGGACATCAGGAAGAATTTCTTCACAGAAAGAGTTGTGAGGCATTGGAAAAGGCTGCCCAGGGAGGTGATGGAGTTGCCACCGCTGCAATTGTTCAAAATGTGGCATTCAGTGCTCTAGTGTGGTTGTCAGGTGGTGATTGATCTAAGGTTGGAGTCAATGATCTTGGAGGCCTTTTCCAACCTAAATAGTTCTGTGATTCTCTAATTCTATGATTCCCTCAGCCTTGGGTTTGAGAGGTTTTTCCTTCCATAGCACACACTCCTCCTTCTTCAAAAAGACATTTTTTTAATTGAATTGTATACGTGCAGAGAAAACAACCAGTCCTCTAGACTTGACTCACAGCAAAATGTTTATAAATTCAGCCCCAGGTTGCAGAGATGAAGAGTAAAGCAGAAGAAGAGGGGACTTTGTGAAGTCCCGTGTTACCTGGGTGGAAGAGCTTCACAGCTGCCTCCTGTCGCCACTCTCTGCACAGGGGATGGGAAAGGGACCAGTGGTGGTGATTTGGGGAGCCCCTCACCCCCTTTTCTGCACCCAAGCCCAGGGGGCATCTCAATGTGCTCTTTCTTAGAATCACAGAATCCTTTGGTTTGGAAAAGAATTCTGAGGTCACTGAGTCCAACCTTTAACCCAGCATGGCCAAGGCCACCACTAAACTGTGTCCCCAAGTGCCACATCTACACCTTTTTTAAACACTTCCAAGGATGGTGATTCCAACACTTCCCTGGGCAGCCTGTTCCAGTGTCTGACCACACTTGAAGTGAATAATTTTTTCCTAATATTCAACATAAACATCCCCTGGTGCACCTTGAAGCCATTTCCTCTACTCTGTCCCTTTTTTCCTGGGAGAAGAGCCTGACCCTCACCTGGCTACAACCTAATTGAAGTTTTCTTTTTGGCCTCCGTGCCCTAGAGGAGGAGGATTTTGATTCATCCAGTGGGGCTGTGTAAATGGAAACTCCTCTTCCAACCTGTCAAGCCCATCCCTTGTGCTGTCCCTTTTTATTAATGCAGTGCATAGGCAATGCCTTCCTGGAGACCTTTTTCCCCCCTCCAATATATTGAATAAATTTTACATCAGGAAGGAAAGTAACTTGCAATAATGAACCATCAGTGGGTATTTAAGATTGCTTTAATGGGTCACATTGATGTAATCTTCACTTTTTCCTGGGAAGATCGTACTGGGCCATAACCTCAATTCATATTTATGTCAGAAGAAACTATATGGTGGAGATAGCTCAGAAAGAGCTTTTCCCTGCTAAGCAGTTGGGCACAAATGTACAGATCTGCCAGAAATGTGCTGGGATTTGAAGGGAGACAGGGAAATAGCAGATGTTCAGGACATTTCTCTCTTTTGTGGAAAAATTCCTGAAAAACTGGTTTCTCACCCCAGGATGTGACCCAAGAGGGTGTGTGCTTGTGGGACCAGAAAGGTGCCACATTGAGAGACTTTTGGATTACTCTTAGGAGCACTTTTATCATCTTTTTCATGTGGGCATGAGAGGTGTCTGTAGTTTTCCTGGCTAAAAAAAAAAAAAAAAATCAGGAGTGAAAGAGAAATAGAGGGAAAGAGCTATATAAATAAAAGCAATGGAGGTGTATGTATATAAATATATATACATAATATAAATATATTTACATATAATATCAGTAATGTTTGACCTTCCAGTCATGTCCTTATGCCTGTTATTCCTTATTGGTCAAACCCTTCTGAAGCCAAAATCCAGCCCAGCCTTGGGGTATCAGGGACATTTGGGTTGTCTATAAAAGAAAATAAAGGATGAAAATTGCATTTGAGGCCATTCCTCTTGGCCAGAAGCAGCAGCTCTGTCTTGATCCAGCGCTGCAGGAAGATGAGATAAAGTTGCAAGTTCACTCGGTCAGGATGGATGAGGGTGCAATGGAAATAACACAAATTCCTGGAGCTGTCTTGGCGAGGAAGGGACAAACATGACTAATGCTGCCTGAATGATTTGCACAAAAGGATTTCTTGGACAAACTTTGCCTTTCTGGAGGTAAACTGTCAGAGGGCACAGCGCAAGTTTTCTGATGTGTTCATGAGACAGAATTATTTAATGAGGGAATGGAGCAGCCCTCCCCCAGGCCTTGGAGCCAGGTTACCCAGGGGAGCAACACCAGCTCTTGTTCTTGAGGCCACCCCAAGCTCTCCCAGATAAAATCACTCCTTAGTTTGTATTTTTTTGGACCATGGAGAGTACATATGCAGTGCCATGAGGTGGGAAACCTGATTGCAAAGTGGGTTTTAGTGATGCAAGTGTCCAAGTGGTAATGCTGGTGCTCAGTTTCTAGAAATGCTTCCAGTTGTTCTCATCTAAAAAAAAAAAAATAAAGTGTGGCTACACTTTATTTTTTTTTTTTCTTTTTTTTTTTTTTTTTTTTTTTGGGGGGGGGGCTATGCCATCAAATTTTATTGTGCATCTGTCAATCTTTTTGATGCACCTGTGAGAAGAATAATTTATTCAGCCATTTTGTCAGTGCCATTATCTCTAGCAGAAAGCCAATAACTAAAAATTAGTGGTGCAGTACACACACTAAAAAGAATGAGACTTCTTCCTTTCCTTTTTTCTCTTTTTTTTTTTTTTTTAAGCATTCATTTGTTGAAAAATAGCATTTCAGGTCAGCTGAAATTATTTGTGTTGAACTCAACAAAAAAGATGACAACAGAAAGCAGCAATTTGAAAAAATCAAACCACATTTTTGTGCATTTTTGAAATTAGATGCTTTTACTTCTGTTTTTTTGAAGCGATGTTTGGAGCCAAAATGAAACTAATGTGAACTTTAAAAATATGCTCTTTGGAGCTTCACCATTGAATCTTTCCCCCTCAACCCCAAATATTTTCTCCTTGCTTTAAATTTTGTTTAGGAAGAAACAGTTTGTCTTGAGCTGGCTCAGGATGATCCCATATCCCTGACCAAAAGGAAGTAAATCCACATGGTTATGAACTGGTTGAAGTCCCCATGAACAAAAGAAGCAAAGCAGAGGGAGAGCTGCCAAGCACTTGACACTTTCATTCCTGCAAATATTTCCTTTTTTCATTCGGTCTGCTGTGGGAAAATGCTCCTGGCATGTGTAACCATGAGAGTGGATTTAAATCCCTCTGGCTTCTCCCCTTCCAGCTGGGTCAGACCATCTCCCCTGAGCCAGGGATGGACCTGCAGAGCCGTGGGGAAGGTCCAGCTGGTTTGGACAGCTCCTCCCACCTCAGGCCTCCATCCCTGCTCTCTCAGGCAGCTGCTGGAGCTGTGTCCATCCTCAGGGATGCGGGATGTGCCTGTGAAGTGAGACTTGGGTTTTTCCTGCTCTGAAAATAGAGAACAAACCACCTGTGCAATCCAGGAGAAACAGGAAGGGAAGCGACATCTGAGCAGTCCCCAGGCTGTCCCCCTGTGCCTGAAATAACTCCTGTAGCACAGCAGAGCCTGCAGCTGTCTTGGGTCCCTTTGGGCATCCAAGGGACACCAAAAAACTGGATGTTGCTGGAGGAAGAGCATCTGGAGGGGCAGTGACAAATGGCCTGAGCTGCAGGAGGGGGTCCCAGCAACCTGGATTTTGCTGTGCTCCTGCACAGCAATAGCTCCCTTTAGCCTGTGCCATGAGCAGCAAAAAGGCTCAGGCTTGTGTGGAAATGGAAGAATGAAGAGAGAGTTCATTTTTCCTCACTTTCCCGACCAGGAGATTCATGAGGTGGCTGGGTGAGTTTAAGGGTACCTGCAGTCTTTTCATCATATTGATGGCTGGATGGATTGTGTGGCTTGGAGTATGTTTAAGGCTTTAATTAAATCAGGGCTGCACTCTCTGCAACAGTTCCCTGCTGCTTTAGGGAATAATTCCCAGCCTCTTCAGACCTTGTGTGGTGGGATGACCCTGGCTGGATGCCATGTGCCCAAAAAAGCTGCTCCTTCACTCTCCTCCTTGGCTGGACAGGGGAGAGAACATTCAGTGGAAGGCTTGAGACCAGGACAGGGAAGGATCACTCAGGAATTACTGTCATGGGCAAAAGGTCTCAACTTGGAGAAATGAATTTCATTTATTGCCAGTAAAATTGGAGTAGTGTAATGAGAAATAAACTCTAATCTTCAAAACACCTTCCCCTGATCCCTCCCTTCTAGTCAGGCTTAGTCTCACTCCTGAATTTTCTCCCTGCTCCTGCCCAGCAGTGCAGGGCTGTGAAATGGGGTTGTGGTCAGTTTATCACAGATTTACTGTCTCTGCCTCTTCTTCCTCCTCATCCTTCCCCGGCTGCATGAGGGGTCCTTCCCTTGGGACCCTCCATGAAATATTCCAAAGTGAGTCCTGCCCACAGGCTGCAGTGGGGAGGACTCACATTGGAATATCTGCTGCTCCTCTCTCACTGGGGCTCCAGCACGGGCATCCCTTGGGATCACAGCCTCCTCCAGGCATCCCTTTCCTCCACAGACTGCAGGTGGATCCCTGCTCCACCCTGGACTTCCAGGGGCTGCAGGGGACACTGTGCCTCACTGTGGGCTGCACCAGCTCTGTTGGACCCACGAGAAGCTTCTGGCAGCTTCACAGAAGCCACTCCTGTAGCCCCCCACTACCCCAACCCGGCCATACCAGCCCAATGCACCTTGAATCATTACTTGGTTATAATTTCTCAGCCTAAAACAAGCTCTGGAGACCTGTTATTTTAGAGATTAAAGTTCTAGCATAAACAAACTCATATGCACGTTGTTTTTGCACGGGAGATGTTTTTAGTATCATATTTAATGTTCCAAACAAAGCCATTGCTTCTGGTGTTTTGCAGCCTGGATGCCTTTGAAAGGATAGATATGGACCTTGTTTGATGTTGAGCTATTTGAGGCTTTTTATTTGCATTTTGTGGCTCTTATCTTGTAGACAAAGACTCCTTTCTGTGTCTGTAGATCAGGATGTCACCCACAAAGCTCTGTGGAAATGGGAGATGGCTCCAGAGGTGCAAGACAAGTTCAGGGGCAAATGGAAATGAGAGATATAGAACATTTGCACTTTGAGGTTTGGCTCATCCTAGTAGAGACTGGAGGTAACTTGTGTTTTTTCCTTGGACTTTTGATTTTTTTTAAAGCAATCTGAGACTGGCAGAGGTGGGGGGGAGGTGAATTTGCTCGAAAATTGCAACGCCTCCCCAAAATTCAATAGCTGCCCCTGGGTGCCTGGCTTCTGGACATGGCCACACTGCTGGGGGCCAGGGAAACAAATACCACCTGCAGACCCTCAGGTCTTCATCAGAGGGGAGGGAGAAGAGGAAGGGAGCAGTGCAGAGATGCTGTTCACTTGTTGGGTCAAGTGTTGGTTGTGATGGATGATGAGCATCCTGCAGGTCTGGCTGTTAGGGGAGGGCTCTCAGCTTTTTGCAGGTTCCCCACGATGTGAGGCATTGAAAAACTTGTGTCTGATGAGCTCAGGAGCTGGTGGCCAGTGCCTGCTGGAGAGAAAACCCAGCAGGAGTCGTGGGAGGCTCTGAGGGTGCTGCTGCACCAGCCTCGTGCCACCACACAGTGCTGTGGGCAGCTCTGGGAGGCCCCTCAAAGGCAAACCCCCCTTCCAAAGCCATCCCAGATGGTTCAGTGCTGCTTTGTGGGCTCTGCCTTTGGCATCCAGAGCAGCACCTCAAATGGGAGGGTGCAGGGATGAATCAGCAGCTGCTGCTTTCGTGTGAGCAAGTTGTTCTAATGCACTTATCTCTTGTTTCTGTAAAGGTTATAAAAGTAAATAATCTTGCTCTAACACAGTGTCTTTGCAGTCCCTGTGTAGTTCCATGGATAACTCTTCCTAAGGCTGACTCGTGGTGATTAATACTCTACAGAGGGAAATTATTTTCTTTAAAAGGGAGCAGAGAAGTAAAGCTTGAAGATGCTTGTTCCCTTCATGCCCCCTGTGCTTCAGGCTGATTAGCTTTTGTTTCCTCCTCCAGCATGAGGGAACTGGTGAAATGTGCTCCCTCCTGCCTTGCAGTGTTGATCCCTGGCACTGTGAGGATTGGCAAGTGCCCAAAAGCATCAGGAGGTGACTTTGCTCTGCCATAAGACCCCTCCTCACAAACCTGGGCTGCCCAGGGGAAAGTGGCAGCACCCTGTGGACCAGGGGAGCAACATCAAGCTTCTTTCTGTATGCTGGAGAGGGGCTGGAGAGGGAATGTGAGCTGGGCAGGGGAGGCTGAAGTGTCTCACCCCTCCCTTCCTGGCACTTGTGCTGTGCTGAGTTCACGCTGATGCTGGTCCTGTCTCTGTAATGGGTTTTTAGCACTCCTCAGAGACCTGCCCTGAGCTACAGCCAAGGACTGGGAGACCACTGGGAAGCAGACTGGTACTGCCCAAGGCTTCCCTGAACAGTGTGGCAGGGTACCAAGCACATGTAACCCAGCAGCCAGGCTTGCCCCTGTGGGAAGCAATGAGATTAATGAAAACGGGTCCTTTTCCCTGAATATTCTCAGTATTGCACCCCTCTCCATCCATCCCACATGCCTGAACTATCTTTCCTGGGATTACAGTTCTGCATTCCCTCATTTCCCAGCAATGTTTTGTCTTTGTGGAGCTCAAATGTTGCCCTGAGCTATCCAGCTCTATGTGCTCCCCACAGATGTGGCTTCTCCAAAACTTTCCACTTAGTGCTCAAAACTCTTTTGACCTTTGAAAGCTTTGGCTTGGGAGGGAAATTCTTCTACTCCAGGAAGGGATGCTGCAAAATAAATCCCACCACGGGCAAGGGAGAGGCATCTAATCTTCCTGCTCCCTAGATTTAGCTGTGCCATTAGCCTGGACCCTGCACATAAAGCTAATTTTATAATTTGTAAACGTAGCTGAGTGGGTTTTATAGAGGAATGTCGGGAAGTGATGAAATACCTTCAATAGATTTATAAAGAAGTTTAATGCATAAAGCTCTCTCCCCCCTCTTCTGCCCCCCTCCTTCTGTCTTGGAGTTGCACACAACAGAAAACATGGCCATGGGAAGGGCTTTGTGGCCAGCACTCAAGCCTTTAATTTTGCTTTTACAAGACAGTTTTATAACATCAAGAAGAATGGAAAAGCTGCAAGGCATGCACACTCAAGACGCTGTGCTCCTGGAAAGTTCTGGATGGGCTCTAGGCAATGTTTGGTGGCAAAGAAAGATGAAGGTCTTGGAAAGAAGGGAAAATAATCAGCCAAGCCCTCATCCTCCAATATTCTTCTTTCTGTGAGCTGGGAATGCCATTGGAGTATGGGAAGGACAGAAAAAATATGTTCCTGCCACATCACGTGTCTGAGGGTGAGTTCTGATTGCATCAATAGCAGCTTCTTCTGTTCCACCCCACTGAATAATGAAAGTGAGCCATCCCATGATCTGCAAGGCTAAAAAAACTGATTTTTACTGATGCTTGTGCTCTGTGTGGAGTTCCTGTATGATTTCTTCTGGTAGGAATTCATCTGAATCAGTAAAATGTCTCCTGCTTTCCCTGGGGAGGATAACACTTGTGCTGCCCAAGGGTACCACTGTGAATCTCCTCTGGGTTTGGTGGGTTTTTGCTGGGTTTTTTTTGATGGAGTAAAAATGAGCTGACAGCTTTTGAGCTGATTAGTGAAGGCAAGGAGAGATGGATGTTGTGACCATGTGTTCCTTGTTTTCCTCAGGAAACCAGGCCAGCAAGTGGGCTGTGTCACCAAACCTCCACGACACAAGCCTCAAAAGCCTCATATGAAGGTTTTGCAGTGTCAGAAGAAGGGTTTTGGACCCAGAGATCTGAATTAGCAGGATAACTGATAATCAGCTGATAATCAGCATGCACAGAGCAGCCTTAGCATACCCAGCAGCAGCCCTGTGCTCCCCCTCTGTATCACCCAAGGGCTGAGCAAACCCAGGGCCAGCATCCTCCCATGGTCTCTCCTGAGAATGATCAGAAGATCTGGAGGAGAAGGCTCCTCCCAGGCCAGTTTGCCCAGCTCTGGATCAGCAGCTTTGCTGATTAATCTCTGCCTTAAGACCTTGCACACATGAGAACTGTTGGAGGGAGGAAGGATCACCAGGATGTATTTTTCCACTCCATCTCTTTGGTTTTTATGTTCCTAGTTGTGTTTGCTTTTAACGATTCGCAGCTTGGACTCTTTCCTGATTTTTCTTTTCTTTTTTATTGGTATCTTTTTTTTCCCTCTCTCTCTATTGAACGCTGATGGAAAAGGAGAGTGCTTTCCTCCTGCCTACTTAAATCTTTGGCTGAGTTGCACAGAAAAACAGTCACACTTACTGCAGCTCCCAAAGCCTTCAAATCATCAGGGGAGAGGGGAGGGGGGAGCTGCAGAGGGAAGAAAATCATTTGTATAGGCGTAGAGTGAAGAATCACCTTCCTTTAAGCTCGTGATCTGTCTCTGTTCCTACAGATTGCTGTCTCTGATCTTTTTTTCTCTGCCCAATATCTCCTTTCTATTATCTTTCCTCTGCCTTTGCTGTGATGTGTCTGTGGTGTGTCCCTCTTTGCTGGGATGTCTTGCTCCCAGGAGAGTTTGAATAAGAATGCTGGGACTTGAAGATCCAGGTTATTGACAAGAAATCATTACTAAAACCTTTTAATGCCTCTTCTGTAATTGATACAGGGATGGGCAGGGGGGTTTTCCTGTAGACACAGATTTTTTTCCCCCTCCAAATGTCTTTAAAAGCCCTGAGTGTGGTGTCCTCCAGCCACTTCCTAATGGGTTAAAGCATCCTGGTGCCAGATGCTTTGGGGTCTGTAAATATTGCCCTGTTTGCAGATGGATGCACTTGCAGGGAAGCAGATGGAGCTTCTGAAATACTGAGCAGCAGAAGACCCCAGAGTGCTTGCTCTCAGCTGAGCATCATCCTACATGTAATTTTGGGGTCCTCCTTTAAGCTACCAAGATGTTTGGTTGCCCTTGCACAGCTCTTGTGGTCCTATTGCCCCAAGTTAAGCTAGGGAGAGAGAACAAGAGGGGCTGTAAGTGGGGCTGAAAACACCCAAACCTCTTACCCTGGCTACTGGGGGCAAAAGTAGCCTGGCTGGGAGGAGGGCACTGGTTGGTGCCCATAAGAGGGAAGGGATGAGGGTCCAGCAGGGTGAGACTTGGCAAAACCCCCCTTTCCTCTGCCAAGACTATCTCCTGACCATCTCCCTTGGCTGTTTTGTATTTTTTTTCCTTTTTTTGCTGGCATCTGTTGCTAGGAGATAGAAAGCACAGTCCTTTTTGAAGCATCTTCAGCTGCCTTCTACCTTCCTGGAGAGCTTCAGCTTTGTTGAGTGTCCCTGCTCCTTTCCTTCTCTTGGACTCATCCTTTTCAGCTTTCTCCCCTCGCCTCTGCACAGGGTCAGGAAGGATTTGCCACGTCCGTGCTTGTTTCAAACACTGCTGTGGGCCTGCTCCCCAAATCCTCTTGTTTTAACTAGCTCAGGATTCAGCATCAAACACCTGCCTGTGAACTTAACTCCTGTTCCAGATGTTCCTCCCCAGGGATGGAGGAGTCAGGTCTAAGGGAAAGAAGCCCCTCTGGGATGTGTGCAACTCCTTCTGCATGCAGATATGCCCAGGCAGCTCCCTCCATCTCCCAGGGACTTTGCCCTTGGGATGTGCAACAGCTTCTCCCCCCTCTGCAGGCATTTCTCTGCTTTGTGGGCTTTGCTTGGGACTCAGCTTCCCATGAAAATTTGCTGGTTTAGGGGTTTCCTTTACACAGTTAAAATAAAAAGTGAGGGGAAGGATGCTGCAGAGGCTCAGGTGAGAACAGGGATGAGAAGTGGGTTGGGGCATCGGCCCCTGTTTTGGGCTCTAAATCACTCTGTGTGCCTTTTAAAAAAAAGAAACCAGAATCAAACAAAATGCATGAAAAAAAGAGAAACCTGTTCTTAGTCTTCCAGCTTATTCCCAGAACTGCAGACACGAAGCAGGTGGGCACTGAGGGCAGCAAAATGTTTAGTGAGTGCTGAGCGGGGAAGTGACATTTTCCAGCTTGCCTAAGGATGCAAGAAAAATGCATCCATGTCTGCAGCAGCCCCACGAGCTGGTGCTGACCTATTTATGTGCCCAATTATGCACACAGGCAGATGCCCCCTTCCCACCTTGGAGCAAGGGGCTGAGCCAGGACAAAAAATTGCCAGCGTGGAGATTTTTCCTGAGAACCAACCCCCCCAGATCCTGGGATGTCAGCAGAGGGCTCGGCAGCAGCTCAGGGCATTGGAGTGATGTGTTAAGATGAGATCTTGTTTATTTTCTTTAGGAATGAGAGATGCAGCTGGTTTGGAGGGAGCAGTGAAAAATCCAGCCAGTCTTTCCATCTCTGCATCCATTAATGCTCACTGAGCCAGGGGCTCCCCCACCACGGTGCCTCTGGTACCCCTTCAGTGCTCTCTCCTCCTCCTTCCCACCCTGATTTACCATTTCCCATATTTCACCTCTGTTATGGCCAGTGGCAGCAATTGCTTCACACATTCATCACACTGTGGGTGTCACAGTGTCATGGTTGGTGCTTTAGCTTGAGTTCCAAAAACCTTAAACCACCTTAAACCACCAAGCCCCAGACCACTGTTAACCTGCCTTGAAAACTGGGACTGCAGGAGGATTTTCCATGGGAAGTGGTGAAGTTTTAGTGATTTCTTACTCATCCCCTTTGCAGCCTCACTGTAAGATTAGATTTCAACATTATGGGCATTGAGTTGGGAGTGATAACAATATGGAAATGAGAACTAAGGATTGATTCCAAGAGCTAAACTGAGCTTTGTGAGTTAGAAAGAAACTTTTTCTGGGAACTTTTTCACTTGGGTCAGGCTGTGCAAGCATAAACTCAGGATGGCTGGAGGCTTCATCATCAAGAATTCCTTTTCCTCTATCACACCTGGGCAGCATCAACTGTTTGAGCCTTCATTCCACCTGTGGGAAGAGGAGAGATCCCTGGAGGAGGGACAAAAATAAAAAAGATTTTTTTTATTGCACCACCAGCTGTGGTGCAACACATAACCCTTGTCAAAAGTGTGACACCTCCTCCGGCCTGCTGTCACTAATTGCTCACATTGAGCTGGAACAAGACAAACCCCACACCCTGGGATGCTGCTGCCCTTCCACCCCACTTTCCTGCTCTGGATAATGATGGAAATCAGTCACGCTGCCCTGGGGCTGGCCATCCATCTTCTTCCTCAGCAGTGGCCAGGGGAAGCCTGGCCAGCCCTCTCCCCTGTGAGCTCCTTGCAGGAGAAGGGGACAGGTTATAGGAATTGCCACACCGCAATTAAAAGTTAATTTTTCATGCTGGGTGCTTTGCAATTGCTCTCTTGGTATTAATGATCTTAAAAAACCTGGCTCTAAATCTGCCTGTTTCTACCTGAGAGAGCCCATTACAAGACCTTCTTGAGTCCTCTGCATTGGGCACTTCTCTCTTTGAGCAGAAACTCAGAAAATCCCCAACAACCCAGAGGTGTAAAATCACAAATGAAGTGAGGTGTGTTGGAGGATTCAGACCATTTGCCTAATTCTTCTCACCCACTTTCTGCAAATCCCCTGTGGAGGTGCTTGAAAAGGACATATTTCCCCTTCTCTTTCCTTGCTAGTTTTGTCATTCTGATAAATGGTTGATGTGTTGGTTGAGTTTCTAACGCTGCTGGAAGTGGTCGTGGCTTTTGTGTTTTCCAGCCAGCACCGTGATTTCCACAAAGAAATGAGAGTGAGAGGCTGTGGCTGACTGTTCCTCTGGCTTTATTGCACCCCACCACAATTTGCTTGCCTACAAATAACACCTGCCTATTTTACATCTCGACAGCAGCTTTCCTTATTTATTGAAAAGCTGGGGATTCTTGGAGGATATTTCCATTTTTCTTTGTTATTTCTCATGGTTGCGCTACAGCAAATTGGTCTCCAGCTGCACCTTTTCTCCTCCCTTTTGGCTGGAGGGAGCCTGCCTTGCTTGCTGGGTGATCAAAAAGCATCCCAGGAAATGTTCTGCAAGGAGCAGTCTGGGGATACAGTGTGGAAACAGTGCCTTGCTCAGCAGGGATGTGGTGGCACATGGAGACAATCCCCTGTTCCTCTGTTGTGTCACATGGAGCCCTGGAGGAGAGGGCTGTCTCCTGCAGGAGAGGCCATGGAAATAGTGTTGTGCCCCTTCCCCTCTGCTTTTGGTGGTGCCAGGGACAGCTTTTGCTGGCTGATGTCTCATGTCTTTGTGGAAATCATGGTGCTGGCTGGACAACACGAAAGCCACGACCATTTCCAGCAGTATTACAATCTCAACCAATACATCAACCATTTGTCAGAATGACAAAACTAGCAAGGAAAGAGAAGGGGATATATGTCCTTTTCAAGCACCTCCATGGGGTAGAGGAGACTGACATGGAGGATGAGAAGTTTGGGATTCTGTGTGGAGTTGTTGAGAGCTGGTCTGGGTCTCTGGTGAGAAAGGGACAGAAGGTGCTTACACGAGGCAGGGAACAGTTTTTGCTGGGCTAACAAATATTATCAGATGGGCTGAAAAGCAGAGCTGCTCTTCAGCAGAGTCCTGTTTTAACTGTCAGCCTTTACCAGCTGCAAAGACAGCCTTCTGAGTTTCTGCCAGCATCCTGAGTCTCTGTGCCTCTGCTTTTCTTAAGATGTCATACCCAGACACAAACCCCCTCATGGAAAGAGGATGGCAATTCCCTCACAGCCAGGTTTGAGCTGTACCCTGGGTGAATCACAGAACCAGTAAGGTCGGATAGGACCTCAAAGATCATCCTCAGGCTGTAATTATTAATCTGTCCCCTTTTCACTTGTATTGAAGGAAATGCCATCTTCTAGCTAGAAAATGAGAAATGAAAGGGGCACGAAAGATCTGAAGTTGCTGGCATTGTTTGACATATATCTAAATAAAAAATAATTATAGAATAGGCTGAGTTGGAAGGGATCCATAAGGATCAGCAAATCCAACTTCTGACCCTGCACAGGATCACTCCATGTTGCCATATTTTGCCACACTTTTGTGGTCTTCAGTTGGTAGGAAGTCCATGGGTCCTTCTTTCCCTAGTGCTCAGGGAAACAGCAATATTTACATCCCATGGAGCTCTCTTTTCCTGGGAAAAGCAGGAGTGAAAACTCCTGTTGTCATCCCCTCTGCTGGCCACAGCTCTCCCCTTTTGCAATATGAGCTGCTGTCTAGCACCAAATAGGATCATATTTAATCCCAGGGACATTGTATGGTTTCCCAAAGTGCTGTAGCATAATTGGAAAAAGAAGAACGAGTCTGGGATCACAGTGAGACAACTCAGCCGAAATGTAAACTGAACACACTGCAAACACTCTGGGACCTGCTCGTGCTCCACAGCACTATTTATGATCCTTAACTGATCCAGAAGAGCTGACAGGATAAAAGAGGAGCCTGTCTCTGTTCCTTTGCAATTAGGCACCGGCCTCCCAAGCATCTGTTTTCAGGGGAGATCACTGCTGGTGATTGTGTGCCTTGTGTTTCTTCCCAGGGATGTTGGAGCCAGCCTGGAGAGCAGGGCTGGGAAAGGGCTGCTGAAACGATAAAAGAAATGAAGCTGGTGCCTTTGGAGGGGAGACAAGGAAAGCCTGGCTTAATTAAATTAGCAGAATGAAAGCTGAAGAAGATAGCTGCCTATAAATACACTGGTGGAAGATGAGGAGGGCAGAGCGGCACTGGAGGAGAACTATTTATGCCCGAGGATAGTGTTGGCACAAGAACAAATGTACGTAAACTGGCCCAGAATAAATTCAGCCTGGAAACTGGAAGATTGTTTCTGACAATTAGAGAGCAATCGGACTATGGAGAAGCGTTCCTGTGGGAACAGAGGGGGATAAAACCCTTCCTGCTTTTAGCAGGAGGGCCGGATCTGATGACCCAAGGATGCCATGCAGCCCAACACTCCTTCTCTTTTCCTTATTTTCCTGTGATTTCTGCCTCAGCCTCCTATTTATGCCAATTCTCATCACGTCCCACCCTCATTTCTGTCGCCTGATATGGATCTCGGTTGCTGGCTTTGCTCTCTTCTGATGCAGGTGGCTTTCTTCTAACAGTAATAAATTCTCCACATGGTCAGGAGCCTGCAGCACTTTTGGTGCTTTTTAGTTTTCTTTTTTTTTTTTTTTAATCTCTGTACCCAATCCTTCTTTGTCCATTTGTCCTTCTTGCATGGAGGGGTCCAGACGGGGGACAGTCGGTGTCTTCCAACCAAGGTGTCTCTGCCAAGCCCCACACAGGTAAGAGAGTCCCTGGAGGCGACTCTGATATGCCCTGTTTGGGTTAAATAGGCACAAAATGGTAATCAGAGCCTATTTCTAGCCCTTGCATCGCATGGCCCCCTGCAAATAACTTGTCCCAGAGATGGAAAACCTGGGGAAAACCTGGAGTGTTGGAAGCCATGGATGCTGAGCAGCCTCAGGATGCTGGCAGCAGTAGTTTGCAGCCTAAACCCTAGGAGTTGTCCCATTTGCACAGCTCTTTCTGGGACATATCCCATTTGGACAACTCTTTCTAGGACTGGGAAATGAGAGGAGCTTCAGAATAACTTCACTGTCTTTTTGAGTGCCTTTTCTCAGGTTTCCCTCAAGCTGTTGTGAAGGGGATGGGGCAGGGAGGTGGCTGAGCTCTCCTCGTCTGCAGGGATGCTTCCAGGAAGGGCAGCAGTGATGCTCTTGGCTTGTGAAATTGGATGTTTATGTTGGGTTCAGGGGCAGCAATAGTTCAATCTTTCGGTTGACTTTTTGCTAAAAATATGGGCAGCGGATGGATGAGAGCGGGTGTGAGGAAGAAAAGGGATTTTTCTGCTTGCAGGTTGTACCTGTTCCCCTCAGCTGGAGCTTTTCTTCATTTATTACCATAATGAAGCCCCATGAAACTTCCCAAAAGGCTGGAGGCCTTGCAAGAAGAAGCATAAGACCAAATTTCCTCCTGCAAACCGAATCATAATGTTGAATCCCAAGTGTGCCGGAGGAAAAAGAGAAAAATTAGAAGTCTTTGTCAGGTATTATGTCAGCTTTCTGGATTATCAAAGGAAATCTTTTCAGCAAGGTAGTTGAAATACTGGGTTTTCAGGGGAATTAAATGCCAGCCTGTGTGTTTTGGGTGCTTAATTCTTCTAAGGCCTTTAAAAACTCCTGTCTTCATTCACATTCTCTGAGTGTCACAGCTTAACCCAAGCCACGTGCGTGCTCCATCCGATATCCAGACAATTCCTCTTGATGAGGGAGCAGGGTTGGTGCTACTGCTGCTGTTCTGCATGCACACAGCTCTGCCAAAGGACTGGCAAGTGCATCTGTTTGAACTTTACTCTGCCTATAGTTAATTGCAATTACATATTTAGTAATTGGGATCAATAGGGAAGTTGGGGAGGGAGGGATGTGGGAAATAAACCCCCTTTGCTGTGATGCTTCACCTCCTTTCTTTACTCACTGCTTCACAGCTCAAACACTTGTGTTTCTAACCCCCTTAATGCCCATTTTTTGCTAAACCTGTCCTTATTGCAGATTTGAGATTCATTCTTATCAGTTTTTTTTTTGTTTGCAAAGAAAAGTAGAACAGATATCAGATCAGAATGCATTAAAATAATAATCCTAAACAATGCAACCAGCCAAACTAATTTAGTAAAGCAACAGTTTGCATGCATCAAGGTTTTTTACTCCCTTAATGCTGTGTAATTGGGCTGCAGGTAAAGTTGAATAAATCATTTATGGAAGGATAAAAATGGGGAATTTCTCAGCAGAGTGTGGCTGTGTAGGGAAGCAATTGAGTGCTCAGACCTCGTGGGTGGGTCACTGAGGAAGGACTGTGGGGTCCCCCTGAGAGGAGCCAGCCCTGCAGGAGGCTCTGTTTGGATCCCTGCTGCCCTGGCAGCATCAGGGAGGGATTAGGGCTGTGTGGGACAAATCCCAGCAGTGGGGTGAGGGATGTTGCGGGCACAGCACTGGGGGGGACTGTTCAAACTGCTTTTTGATGTTGCAAGACCTTAAAGGGGGTGAACCGGGGAGAATTTAATTTGTAAAATTCTGCCTGCTCCTTCCAAGTCCTCGCCACCCCCACAGACCCACAGGATATGGCCCTGAGGCAGCTTTGTCATTGTCATATTTATTCTGATCCCAGCCAGGTCAAACCTTTTAAGCCAAGTACAAGGCAGTTGGCTGTGCCTTGTTTTCCCCCCAGATTAAGCCCTTTGCATCATGCATCTGTAGAATGACTTCAAAGCACTCAATATCCATTTTCTTCCTCAATTCCTGCCTTTGTTGGTTTGGGTTCTAAAGCAGCCAAAGGAATATTGAAATTCTCATGCCTTCTCCTTATTTATTCAGCATTACCTTGGCTCTGCTCAGTTGGGGTGCCTCCACATTAAGATTTTACCAGCCCAGCTCTGCTGTGCCAGATATGGGAGCGTTTTCCCTGGCTGCAGGTGGAGAGTAAATCCATAATTCTGTGGAAGCTCAAACCCAGAGGCAATGCTGTGCTCAGCTCCATCTGCTCTTCTCCTCTTCCCACTGCCCTCACCCTACTGCACTGCTTCTGGGATGCTATCCTAGACACTGTTTTGGGGGAAATTTGTTAGATGAGATGGAAAACCCGGCTGAGTTCCTTGTTGGAGCTGCATTGCCTCTCTGGTGTATCTATCTGGCAGCATAAAGGAAAAGGTCATTAGTTTTCAGACTAATCCCTACTGAAGCATTGGGCTCCTTCTCCTGATGGCCAGAAGCAGTCTAGAGAGATGCCAAGACAACTTAGGTGCTGGCCAGGGCTGTGGGAAGTGGTGATCCCAGCTGCTGGGCTCAATTTGCCTTGCAGGTGCTGCAAAGCAGCTGCCAGCTCAGCCCAGTTCAGACCTGTGGGGCTTTTCCTGTGGTCTTCAGCCCATTGCAGGGGCAGTGGCCTCTCTCCCTCCTCAGTACTAATTATGGACTCTGGTCTGTGTTTTGGAGGAAGGGATCTCTCCGTGCCTGTTCTGCCAGCCCAGCATCCCATCTGGGATATGTGAGGATAGAGCTGGCAGCAGGGACACCCCGGTGTTCCCCAGGTGAGAGGAAAAAGAGAGGATAGGGACGGAGGGATGGCAGCTGGAGCTTGCCCTCTGTTTGCTGGCACCTTTTATCAGCAGCTCCTTCAAACCTGGGCTGGCATCCACTGCTGCTGGCACTGTCCTGGCAGAGGGGCTGTGCTTGTCCCCCCGCAGTCATCCCTGTGACCTGCCACCGTGGCATGCTTCCAGGAGAGTCATCAGCTGCTAAAAATAACTGGGGAATAGCTGATGGAGTGGCTTGTCTCTGTGTGCTAGTGGAATCAGCCAGGAGGCTGATCCAGCCAGGGCTGCGCTCGGCCGCTCCCCTGTCCTGCTGCTCTCCCCAACAGGACGGGGAGGTCACGGCGCCTTGGCTTTGCTCCACAGCCTCACTGCTGCACTTGCTGGGCTGTCACCGCCGGTTTTCTCCTCTGCTCTGAGCCCAGGCACTGATAGGGAAGTCAGCTCGTCCAGCACTGCTTGTGTTCCTTGCCTCCTGTGGTGTCAAATCTCTGGCACAGCTTTGCTCGAGCCTCCGGATGAGTAGAGGTTACGGTGTAACTTCACACCAGAGGGAACAAACTCTTCCAGCTCTGTCTCAGCCTCGAGTGGGAGTGAGGAGCTGGTGTTCAGTATCTTCCATCCAAAGCACAGCCCTCTGATGCTGGATGCCAACAGCCTTAACTTTAACAGCATTCTAAAACCAGAATTCTGCAGTGGGAAATCCAAGAGACTGCGGTCTGTGCTGCAGTGGTTCTCTGTCCATCTCTGCCCATCAGAGAACTGGGCTTGCAAATTGCTTTGCTGCTTTTCTCCCTTCCCAGGCCCTTGTTGCTTGTTATAATTCAGGACTTTGCTCTCTTCAGTGGCCTTTCCTGCAAGATGGTGCAAAGCCAAGTGACACAGGTCTCCAGGGAGGACATGGACCCTGCTGATTCAGCTGGGCTTGTCTGGTGGGGAGGTGTGGAGGCCTCAGCTGCCTCTGGATCATAACCACCCAAAACAAAGCCTGGGGTGCTCAGGGCACCCCGTGGCAGGGACAAAAGGAGGTCTGGGCACCCTTTTGTGTTAAACAGCTGTTTTATTCCTGCCTCTGGCTGGAGGAACCTGTGCTCCATGACCTTGTGTGTGGGTTGCAAATAGAGAGATGCCCTCCTTAGCACAGCACATGCAGATCTTTAATCAGGGATCTCAGTGTCCATAACCTTGCTTGTAATAGCTCTCTGCAGTCGCTGCTAAACATATTCAGCCCTGGGAGCAAATGCTGGAGGAAGCATCTCCCTCCCTGCTTTTTCCTATATCCCACTGGCTGCATGCTCTGTTAGCCAGGCCCTCTTCATCCTCATGGATGTATGAATTCCTCTGGTTGGGAATGCTGAGTGCCCTTGATGCCTCAGGTTTTAGCTTTTATATTTTTCACATTCTGTGCTGCTTTAGTGGGTGGGTCTGGGCTTCATATGAGGGGATGGTGGCTCTCTGCACAAAGCAGGGAGACAAAACAATTCCTTCTCTAGCTGGGGACCATGGACAAATGATCCAAATCTCAGGTCCAAGAACACAAACAGCATGGGCTGAAGAGAGAAAAACAAGCAGGGTGGGACTGCCTGGGCTGGAGTTGTAACTGGACAATGAACTCCAATGTGCAAATGGAGCAGAACTGATCAAAGTGAGAGACCTTGTGACCAGTCGTGCATTTTTGTGATCATTTTGGGTTCACCTTGGGTGTAGCCCTGGCTGGGCTCTTGTGCTGCCCAAGGTGGATCCATTGAGGCCTCCTAATAAATCCCTGCTTTATTCTTTAACTCTGTCTGGCTCTGTTCTAGCTCAGCCTTCACAAGGCATCACCCTGGCAGAGCAAACGAGGTTCAAGCGCTGGTGAAATACTGCAGACTTGCCCGTGCAGAAGCTCTGCTTTTCTGCTCTGGACTTCTCCCTGCTTTGAATTCCACTGTTGTATTTGTGCCTCTTACCCTCTAATTATAGGTGCAATGTTTCTCAGCTTTCCTTTCTGGGAAACGTGTCTGCTGTGTGACTGGAGCTGCGCCTCCCCCGCGCCGCCTTCGGCAGGAAGAGGGATGTGATCCCTTCCATCCCTTCCATCCCCTCGCCTCTTCCCTCCTCTGGCAGCTGCAGCCAAGTGTGGAGTTCACCGAGGGGACAGCAAGCAGGATTCAAGGAGAGACTGGTGTCTACTCCCTCTCTAACTGCAGTTGCCTCTTTTCTTATTTATAAGTGCAAGCAAACAGGTGCTAAAAGCTTTTCCCCCCATCCTTCTTGCGTGGCACAGTCAGACTCTCTCCTGAGACGTCTCCTCGTAATGTGCTCTCTCCCCCCAAATCTACTTCTGCATTTCTTGGCATCTCTGCAAGGACTTGATTTATCTGTTTATCTTCCCCTCTCCTCTTCTTCCCTACAGCTGGGGTTTGGGGCTTGGCAGGAATGAGAGGAGTCATCCTTGAGCTCTCTGTAGGTGAGGTGTGAGTTGGAGATTCCTGCACTCACTTTGGATATTGGGTTTTTTCCGTGGGGTGCTGTCTGGTGTCTGTGTCCAGAGTCCTGTTTTGCATTTGTTAAAGCCTAATTCTCCCCAAAGTTAGTATCTGTGAATCTCTGCTTCGGTGGTCTTAGTTCATTCCCTCATTCTAGTTGTGTGTGTGGAACCTACAGGTATTGATCCACTGCTTTGGAAACAGGTTTGTGTGATTCCTGAACCTTTCTGCTCCGGAATAACCCAGGAAACTTCATAAATTCCTTCATCCTCTGATTCTGGCTGTTCCTGGTGTGTTTTTAAGCAGGCAGATTGTAGATGTGCTCTCTGCAAAAGTCTACTTTGTGGTAAAACAAAACCTCATCACTGGTGCTGTCACTGGAGAAAAATGTATTCATTACAATTATTCTTACTATTATTTTTAGGAAAGATGTGATCTCACCTCATGCATAAAATTAGTTTAATGGAACAGCAGGAATGGGAGGGAACATTGGCTTTCCTGTGCTTGTCTGGGGAGTGAATGAACAATTTCTTTGCTCCCTCTCAGGCCCTGGATGAATGATATGTCATTGGAACCACAGTTTGAGCTGAGGTGTGTCCATGAAGGCAGCAGGGAACCAAATACAGGTTTTAAAAATTACTTATATAAAGAAAAAAGAATGTTTGAGTTTTTAAATGTTGTCCTCAAGCAGCCAGTGAGGCTGAGAGCTGAGACTGACTTAGGGAGGGAGAAATAGAGGCTGCAAATGCATTTGTGTCTTGTAAATCCTCAAATAAAGGGGTTACATCCCATCTTGAGTGGAGGGGGCAAGGGGCATCATGTCAGTAGGGCTGGGACACCTGGTCCTGCACATCCCAAGGTCTTCCCATGCCTCTCCTGAGGTTGTTCCTGCTGCTTTCAGCTGCCCCAATGAACACAGGCAGCAGGCACTGTGTTGGTAGGGCTGTCAAAGCGCACTTGTGCTTGTCTGCCCCTCAAAAACTTCTTTTTTCACGTCACTCCCTGGGAATTGGAAAGGAGAGATGAGGATAGAAGTGATAATGTCATCTCAGGGCACCCGAACGCCGGTGACGGCAGCGTGTGCAGGAGCTCTCGTCCCCTCCAGCAGTCCCACATGGCCTTCCCTGGGTTTATCTCCCCTCAGAACTCCAGGTTATCTTGGGGAGAGCTTTTTTTCACTGAAAAGTGAACTTCAGTGAATTTCTCCCTCTCTTGTGGAAGCAAGAAATTAGTAAAAATTTCAAACCAGAAACTCGTCCTTTACTGGCAGCCAGAGGATCTTCCCTCTGTTTGGAGGAATATCCTGGTCAAAAAGCTGCTGAACATGGGGCTTGTCACAGCTTCTGGCCCTGGGATTTAGGTGGGACCAAGGCCTTTATTCAAAGATGAGAAAAGGAGCTCTCTCCTCCTGTCCTGGAGGGAGACATCCCTTCCTGCTGGTCCCCGGTGTCTTTTCAAGCTGTGGTAAAATGGATCCAATAGAATTAGGGGTTCCTTGAGTGAGAAGGATCAAAGGGTGAGTTGGGAGGGGAAAAGAGGCAGTTGCAGATAAACTCATTTAATTTCCATCAATAGGTGTGAGTCAAACCTGAGGTTCTGCCTGTCTCCCAATTCCCTCCTTCCCATGCAGTTTGTACGAGGTGTTTGCACCTTTCCCTCCTCCACCACTCTTCCCTCTTGGACTGCAGGAGATAGACACTTTTTAAAATGCAAGGTGAGGGTTTTTCTTTTTTTTTCAGCTCATCAAGTGCTCTCTGGTGGCACCAGGGCTCTGAGAAAGCCTAAAAGACTTGGAGGCTGCGTGCAGTCTCATTCCCTCCGGGTGCCAGCCCCTGGCATCCCTCCTCCAACAACTTCACTTCGTTGTGATGGCTCTCCAACATCTCCCCGCCCTCAGGCTCCTGCAGCTCCCCCAGCACCACTCACTGCTTCTGACTCCACTCTGTCCTCCTTCCAAGTTGTCTTTGGGCCACCTCCACATCTACTTTACATTGCAGGAGACAAAATCTCCCTGATGCCTGGAAGGAAGTGAAAACACGGCCACGAAGGAGCTTTCTGTGCTCTGTGGGAGTAAATATATTCCCTGCTACATGAAAAAAAAAGATATAAAATTGCTTTTTAACCTGCTTGTCTTCTTTCTCCTCTTGGTCTTTGCTGAGATGATGGAAGCATTGATCTGACCCTGGCCAGCGCAGCCACGTGCCGTGCTGTCAGCGTTCAGGTTGTCTCCAGAGCTCCTCTAAGCCAGGATCACAGGGCAGATTAAACTGGTAGAAAACCTTACAGCTTCTGGGGGGACATTCCCAGAGAGTACAGGGACTTACTAGTGACAGGGGATCTTGAGGAGAGCAGGCTTTGCTGGGAGATTTTATCTATTTTTATAGCTGGTGCAGGTGGATTTTTCTGTGATAAAAACTGTAAACACCACAAAAGTCAGAATGCTCCTTCCTGGCTTGCAATAATCAGCTTCTAGTTCTGAACCACCAGAGTAGCAGGACTTTACCCTAAAGTAATAGGACTTGGCAGAGGTCAGGCTCTGCTTGTAGGTGATAAGAGAGTTTAGCCTTGAACCAATTCCTTTGGAGGGAGCTGGGTGAAAAGAAGGTGCTGCTGGTGCCCCTCAGGGGAGCAATTTGGAGTTAACCAGCCCCTTTAATGCACATCAGAGAATCCACCTCCTCCAATCTCTCATTTTTTGGAGACTGTTTTCCCTGCTCCTGCAAAGAAAGTGGACATTGCTTTTTAATACCTTTCAATATTATCTGCCCGGTGTGGTTTTACTTGGCAGGAGCATTGTTTTTTTTTAGTTATCCATCCTTTAAAGTGTTTTTGAGCAGAAAAACACTTCCCCCAAAGGTTACTTAAAGAGTTCTTGTCCAAGTAGTGACAACGATGGCACTTGGGGCTTGTGCATCGATCCCAGAAGGCAAACAAACTACACCAACTATAAACCTTACGCTTTTTAATTGGGAAATTGATTTTAAATCCAAGCCTCTTGAAAAATCTAATTATTTTCCTTAAAAAAAAATAAAATGAAAATAGGAAGAGTCTTTCTCTCTGTCATGCTCCACCAGGCGAAAGAAAGTGAGGAGGAAATAATTCTTGGCTGCATCTCTGCAGGGTGCCCTGGTGATAACCTGGATAATCCAATCTGATTTTGGCCTTGAGTCTGTTCCCTTGGATTATCGCATTTCTTCAAGAACCAAAAGCTGTGCTGGTGATTCAGATCCGGAGCAGAATGTCTTTTTTAGTGGTAAGCTTTCAGGTTTGGTGGTGGTTTTTTTTATTTTCCCCAGCCATCAAAGGCCAGAGAGGAGGCTTTTATCATGTGGCTGCTTTATAGAGAACAGGTTGTGGGTATCCTGACCAGAACCCAGCCTTCCCTTCCCTTCCCTTCCCTTCCCTTCCCTTCCCTTCCCTTCCCTTCCCTTCCCTTCCCTTCCCTTCCCTTCCCTTCCCTTCCCTTCCCCCTCTTTTCCTTCCTCTCCTTTCCTTCCCTGCCACGGGAGAAAAAAGGGAAGGGAAAAGAGGTGAAAGAAAAGGCGACCTGAAAGGAAAGGTGGATTTGGAGAGGAGGATGTGTGGATGTGTGTGAGTGTCAGAGCTCAGCTATGCCACATGGAATGCATCCACCAGGATCCATGCTGGATGTGAAGTCTGGATGTGTGGCCATTTCCCACACTTCTGTTTAAGCAGGGATCTCTTTGTGAGGGATCTGCTTTGTCCAACAGAAGAGCTGAAATCCCAACTCTCATGTGCCCAGCTCCCTTCTGTTTTAATCTTTATGGTTTGTGGCTCTCGCTGCAAGACTGCCTTCAGGAGCCTTCACCTGGGAGGTGAAGCATTCTCTCTGGGCTCTTTTCTCCTTGCTTTGGCACAGCTGGTTTTCCTCCAGGGAAGGGAAGGAGGTGTGTTGCCTTGTCTCTGCATCCACTTAGGGATGCAGGAGCCCATATCCCACATCTCTCCTGTTGCAGAGGGGTTTCTTCCCCTCCCTGGTCCAGGTGAGGGCTTTCTCCTGGAAGCCTGGGTGCTGAGGGATGCTGGGCAGAGGGATGCCAGCTGGCCTCCTTCCAGCAGCCTCCCTCCCTCCACACGCACCCGCAGCCACCTCGGAGCCGGGTTGTTTATAGAAACACTGTCAAGCAAAAAAGTCTTTCCAATAGCTCCGAGGAGAGGGACATTTACAGCTACTCAGTCACCCTCAAACTGTGAAGATGCGACATATCAGCTGCATAAAATTAATTTATTTAGTTAAGGGAGGCGTTAATTAAGAGATCTCATTTATTGTGTTTCTGCAGACAGCTCTCGAGGGCCTTTTGAATTGTCAGCTCTGGTGACAGCAAAAGCTAATGGTGTCACAAATGGGTAGTGGCAGGATTCGTGCCGAGGGAGGAAGTGGGAGATGGTGGAAGGGGTTGAGAAAAGAGCGATGGGGATGTGGCAGAGGCTCGGGCACACTCAGCTGGGGGCTGACGAGGGGCTCTGCCCCTCCTTAGCCTCTGCCCGGGGAAAGGCTCAAGGTGGCTGCAGGAAAAGCCCAGGGTTTGCCAGAGCAGCTTAGCAAAGCCACAGATGCCAGGACAAAAATGTATTTGTGTGGATGGACTTAAAATAACTGACTGTCTGTGTGAGCTGAACTGGGAAAGAATCTTTGATTTATTTTAAATAATCAGCTTTTCCTGCACTCGGAGAGGTTAATTCTCCTTGGTTAATCAGGATGTGTCAATCTGACAACCAAGTGCAGGCCTAAAACCAAACTTGTGGGTTTAAATTTAAAGTGTCTTAGAAAATAATGAATACATTTTATCTGAAAGAATTACATGCTCCAGTACAGCTGTTTATAGGCATCTCCTTCAGGAAAAGCTGCACCAACACTTTTTCCCCCACTTTTTTTATGTTCTTATCATCTATATCAAGTTGCTTTTGGAGGGAAATTGAAATTCTCTTGATGCAGACAATAAGGCAAAAGGAAAAAGAAGTCATACAAAATAGTGGAGTGCTGAACTCAGTGAGGAAGTCGTGCTGCCATCTCCCAGGCAAAGAAATTTTGTATTTTGAGCTTTTTGTTTGTTAAACAAAGGAGGCATTGCCTGTCCTGTGCTTAGGAAATCAGCCATGGCTCTTCTTTAACATTCTACTAAAAATACATATTATTACTTCCTCTTTTTTTAATAGATTTTCACTCATTTAAACGCAGGATACACATTGGCCTCATATAGGCCACCATTACTTTAACTTTGATTTATTTTTTTAACATGGTTTTTAATGTGGGTGGGACAGCAGCAGCTTGGATGAGCCCCTAGGCCTTCCTCTGCCCGGGTGATCTGTGTGCCCCTGTCCAGGGGAATGAGGTTTCAGGGAGGTTTTCTGCCCTTGGGAGCTCAGGGTTGGATTTTGTCATGCTCAGCTGCTCCAGGAGTGGTTTGAAAAAAGGAAAGGCATTTTTCCAAGTAGACCCTGAGGGTTTTCAGTCCAGAAGAATCACTGGGAGCTCACCCTGTGCCAAGGGCCTGTGTCCCCAGGGACATGCTGCATTTTGCTGTTCACCTCTCCGAGGAGAAAGAAACCTCGGCTTGCCCTTGGCTCCCATCACAAAAGCTTTGTGGTCCTCAGGCAGAGCTGGGCAGGAATGGAAAATGGTGAGAGATGGAGCTCTTGGTTTTTGATTTAACCCTGAAGCGACAGCAGGGCTTTCCTGTGGTGGGAGCTGTAGGGAGAAGAGGTTTTTTCCCTATAGGAGTTGCATGTCCAACAGATTTTTGTCTTGGGTCTCCTCTGAAGCCACACAAGATCTGACCAAGGCTTTTCCTGCAGCAGCACAGTGTGAATCTGCCCCTGCTTTACTACTGTGGTTGTATCCCCAGGGCTGCTTTGCCCCATCCAGCTCAAAACCGGATCATAAAATCCAACCAGAACCATGAAATGGTTTGGAAGTGACTTTAAAGAACACCTAATTCCAACGCCCATTCAGTGAGCAGGGACACCTTCCACTAGACCAGGTTCCTCAGAGCCCCATCCAGCCTGGCCCTGGGCGCTCCCAGGGATGCACGGCAGAGGAGCAGCAGGGCATTGTCCCAGCTGGGGCACAGCATGGGCATTGCTGGGCTGGGGGCAGAGCAGTGTGTGCTGTGCTGCCACAGCTGCCTGGGGAGCATTATCTCTCCTCAGGAGTGGCCACTCCG
This sequence comes from Chloebia gouldiae, assembly GCA_003676055.1. NCBI lineage: Eukaryota > Metazoa > Chordata > Aves > Passeriformes > Passeridae > Chloebia > Chloebia gouldiae. The sequence continues at coordinate 661,954 of QUSF01000053.1, forward strand.
TGGAGGAGGGAAGGGTGCAGTGGGAGGGGGACCAACAGAAGACCAGATCGTGGGGGATTCATTTAAAGTGCAGTGTTGGATCCTATAAATCTGCGGGGTTTTGCATATTTCCATATTTATATATGAAAATTTCGCGAGGTGGCTCAAAGGCAACTGAAATAAAAACAAGGCTGTCAGAGCTTGAAAACCACCGGCAAATCTCTAACAGACCATTTAATACAAATGTAAGGGCTTGAAAAACATCTGAGTTGGTCCCTGGGGGCATTGCAGCTCTGCTGGCCGGGAGGCTGTGGAGTGGAGGGACCTTTCAACCTGGCTCATGTCCCATTGGGCTGCTGGCACTTCCCTCGGGTGCTTTCTTGCTTCTTGTGTGTGCTGTGATGATTTGAGAACGGGCAGGGCGTTGATCTTTGTGGCTGCTTGCTTGTGGTGCCCCAAAGCTGTGAGGGATGCTGCTGGCAGGGCTGGAATGGGGCAGAGGAATGTTTTACACCCTGCAGGGGCTGTGCTTGTGTTCAGCCTTCCTGGTGGAGACCGACTCCTTCCCCTGTGCCCTTTTCCTTTCTGATCTTTGGTTATGGGCCAGAACAAGAATTCTCCAAACCACTGGTCTGCATCACCCTCGCTGACCTTCTGCCTCTTCCCATGGATTAATTTAAAGGAGCATTGCAGAGATTTATGCTCCATGCCCAGGTGGGTGGAGGGGCCCTCCAGGTTGGAAAACAAACTCCTTTTAGATTGCCATGCATATCTTCATGCTGGTTTTTGAGTAACCCTAGGTGTTGTCCACCTTGTGGGTCTGTGCTCCTTGCTGTAGGACCTCAAGCCTTTCTGGTGTCCCCGAGCAGCCCCAGATCCCAGTGTAGTGTTCTGTAACTCTCAGGTCTGGCCTGAAAATTTTATAGGATCCTAAAACAGTTTGGGGTGGAAGCAACCTTTGAAGTCCAATCCCCTGCTGTGGACAGGGTTGCTCAAAGCCCCATCACCCTAGTCTTGAGTATTCCCAGGGATGGAGCATCCTCTGGGGGAACTCTGATTTCACCACCTTCATGGTAAAAATCACGCACCAAATGTTTCTAAAGGGAAACTCCTGCTTTCCTGATGCAAGGACAAGAGCAAGCTCCAAGTCCTCTGTAATTTCCTCCCCCTTCAGCCCCAAGGGAGGAGCTGGTGGCCATGGACATCTTGTTTCAGCTGCAGTCTCCAAATCAAAAGGAAATAATTAGTGAAGGACAAGAAAGCTGGGACAAAAACAAGCTGTCAAGAAGAAGAAGAAGGTGCTAATGTGTCTGTCATCCCTTTTCCCTCCTGGCCGGCCCCCAGAGGTGGGAGGCGGGCACTCAGTGTCTGATGGAGAGGAGGGAGAGTGTCAGTGCTCGCCTGCCAGCCTCAGCTGTCTCCAGACATCAGCTCTCCTCTCCTGAAGACTCATCCTGCTCCCAGGCCACTTCCTTCTGCTGTCCCCCAAATTCCTGGGAGGGATTTTCTTCATGGACAGTTTGATGGCAATGGCCGCGACTTCCCCGCACAAGTGCTCCCAGCTCAGGTTTGATCCCCTACCATTGATTTGTGTCCTACCAGAGCCCATTTCTCTTCATTACCCACAGACAGGTGTGTGGAATGAGCAGCTCACATGTTGGTGTCTGCAGTTATTAAGTTAAGCAAGACGAATCCCGGTGTCAGCATTTCCCTCTTGGCTTTGCTGAGGGCTTTGCTCCTTCTCCTGCAGGGCTCCTCTTGGTGACTTTGGCACAGGGTGACATTTTTGGGTGTCTTGAAAGGTGCTGGATATTTTCTGCCTGAGAAAATCGCTTCCCAGGTCATTGCTGTCACCTATTGCCAGGCTGGGGGAAGAAGCAAGGCAAAAATCCAGCAGTATGAACATCTGGGGAGCTTTGCTTAAAGTTCTCCCCAAAGCTGTGGTCTCAAGGGTGGAGCTGTCACCCTCCATCGCTTTGCTGCATCAGAGACTTTCTCCCACCAGGTGCCACCAGTGATGGGCATTACTGGAGGCTGGTGTTAAGGCTGGCAGTTGATATTTAGGGGATTTTTGGAAGCTGGGACTTGCTAACTTTTAACCAAACTCTTACACTCCTCAGCCTCTTTGGTCCTGCTGCTGACAGGGGAAGCCTTGCCTTGCATAAGGGAGAGTTTGCCTGGCCAAGCTTCCAACAGCTGGGAATGAGGGACCACCCACCCCAGCCTTTAACAAGACTTCTGTCCATCATTTCTGTGCAGGGCTAATGATTTCTGAAGAAAAAGTGGAATCCCTGCCAGTCACAGTCTAAAAGGCCTCATGAGGGTGCATAGTGCGGTCAGCAGTGTTTGCTCCAGAAAAGCAATTCAGTCCCTGGTCTGTTCTGGGGCTCCGTGAGGTTTAGGACCGCATTTCTCACCTCTCTGTAGGATTTGTTCCCAGGTCCTGCAGCCTTGCTAAGGCAGGTTCCTGCCCTGCCCTGCAGCACCCATCCCTTTTTCCCTCCGCCTGGCATTAGAGGGCAGTCAAAGGAAACCTTCCTCGCCCTCCTGCTCCCCTGGCTCTGCGGGCTGCCGGCCAGCGCCCGCACCCGCCCCGGGGCCACGGGGCTCACCTCCAAGCAGGACCTTTGCCTTGCCCTCACCTCTTGTTTTGGGTTCCTGCCTGTGTTTCACCCGTACAAACCCCTCGTGGTTTTGTGTCTGACATTTGGGATAGAGCATCCACAACCCTGATGAATCCTGGGCACGATTTCTCCCGTCTCCCCCTAATTGACATCCCTGAATCTTGTCTTGGTTTGACAAATCAGGCTACTTACTCTAAGTGATGACATGGATAAATATTGCAGGCATTCGTTCTACGTCTGGATACCCTGATAATAAAAGCTATCAGAATCTCTTCCCCCTGCCCGTGCATAGCAATTACTACCCAAGGGTTCACTCCTCCATCACCAGAGCGGGATGTGGAATTGTGTCTGTGACAGCAAGATTTCCCACTTGCACTGGTGGTTTTGGGCCATAAAACAGCCTTTTTTTTTCCAGACAATTCAGCAGCAGTGTGGTGAGACTGTGCAAGCTGTGGTTTTGGAGTGGGGGATCTCACAGGAGCCCTTTTGCTCACAAAATTCCAGGTACCTGTGCCCACTTGGATAAGTTTGGGTGTCTGGAGTGGCCATGGTGGGTGCCACTGTGGGTCGAGGATGTGGTTTTGACTCACGAGTGCTGTCCCTGTGCCTTCCTTGAGCCAGCCCCCATCCAGGCTCTGCTCCTCATCTTCACTGGCACATTGGTGGCTCTCCTGGGTTGAGGCTGTCAAATTGCAGGGTATTATTTTTAGCCTGGTTTCCCGAGGAAAAGCAGCTTATGTGATTGTACTGTCTGTCAGTGCCTTTCCTCCCACCAGCCTCCCCTTAACAAGTTTTGAACCCCCTGTCAAATTTTCCTGGAGGGATGGAGAGCTCCAAGATGTGACGTTCCTGCACGTTTCCCTGCAAATTAGCAGCTGGGGCCACCTTCCTCGGGAGGGATGAGGCTGGGTGGCAGCCCCCAGGGACAGGAGATGCCAGGGAAGGTGTGAGGTGAGAGGCTGGGAACGGTCTCCTCTGAAGGTTTAATATCTCAAACACAGATATTAAGCACTCATGCCTTAATTAAAGTTAATTTCTGGGAGAGGCGTTTCATTACCAAAGGTTTCTCCAGCTCAGGCGTGTCCGCGCCATCTGCTCGGAGCCGGCGGTGGCGAAGCCCTCGACCCCGCCGGCTGCAAGGACCGGCCCTTCCTGGGAAAAGGGAGCTCCAAAGCCTCTCCTTTCTCCCTCCCTGCCTCTCAGTCTGGGCCATTGCTGACAGGAATTTATTAATTTTTTTAAGAGCCAAGTGCTGCTGCGGGCAGGGGAAGGCAGAGTTTCGTCTCCTGTGATTTTCCTCAGTGTGGTGATTTTCCTCTGGTAGCTCACAGAGAGGTTGAGGTTGGTTCTTCTCCTTTCTCCAGAAATTTTTTTCCCCCTTAAGCTTTCAGGAATGTAAGAGTTTGTGATTTCTACCCTGTGTCAAAACTGGGTGGAAGTTACGAAATGGTGGCTTGACTGAGATGGTCACACACACAGCCAGGAGCTCCTGTTTCTTAGGGAACTGCTCTTAATGAGAGACAGCTCCTATTAATGCTGGCTTACTTTTTAGTCGAGGTCTTTGCTGGGAATGGAATTTTTATGGGAAATCTTAAACCAAACAATGATGCTAATAAGCTGTAATCAAAACCAGGGAGGGAAGGGACCTGCTTCTTTCTCATCCCACAGTCCTCCTTGAGGTTTCAGAAGTAGGGCTTTTCCTACAGCAAGATAAAACCAAGATACTTTTTTTTTTTTTTTTCCCTTTTTAACCAGAAGGTGAGAGTGAAACTCCCAGGATTGGTTTATGGCTTGGGTCTCACTGGGAATGTTGGAGAGAGAGAGAGAGAGGTACAATCCCTGCTTTGAAGGGCTTGAATCTGAGCCATCTGCATCCCTGGCCAGTGCCCAACACACCAGGTTATTTGTGCTCTGTGAAGCTCTATTTCTCTTATTTTCTTCTTTCTTTCTTTTATTTCATTGGTTTTTTTTAAACCACTGAAAACTCCATGATGACACTGAAAAATCTCTGGCCTGGGTAAATAAATGTGTCATTTGAAATGGCTTTTTTCTCCCCTCTGTGTGAGATCTTGGGTTTGGCAAGTTGACATCCTCTGACTAAAAACCATTTTGTCTCAATTTCTGGCCGTTCTTGCTCACAGTGAGTGGGTTTTGCCCATAAAGACAGAAGTTGCTGGGTAAAGCTGAGTAATTATCTGTTTAGAGGCCTTTGCTGCTGTCTTCTCTTCCCTCAAGCAGCCACCTGAAGAGGATTATTGTCACATATTTTGATGTAGAACCTGAATCTGTCTCCTGGTTTACTCAGGAGAAATCCAAATGCACTTAGAACAAGCCCAGGATTCCTTGTGAAATGTTCAGCTGCTTAAAGAAGGCTTTAAAGGAAAAAACCCTTTATTAAGAAAAAATAGAAGGAAAAGCCATTTTTCTCACTTCATGAGATGATGGATATTTTTTCTTCTGTGTGCAATATTTAGATAAAAGGGGCTGAACTTCTAATTACATTACCTAAGGAGGCTTAATAATGTTTGCCCAAAGTATCTGGTCGTGAAAATTCACCAGAGTCAATTCAGTTTAAAATCTGTTGAAATCCCTTTGCTTCATCCCTTCCTGCTTTCCAAGGGCTGTCTGAGGGTGGGAAATCTTTGGGTTTGGGTTCCAACAGAGACAATCTTGTGTTTGAAGAGGGCTGGAGCAGACCTGGGTTTGGAGATGCTGCATTGCGGGACCTCCTGTGCTGGCCAGTCAGACCAATTTACATTCCAGCTGTTCCTCAGCCTTTTGTGTTTCTGAGGTAGCAGTTAATAGGTTTTTTTCTTTCTCTCTCCTGGGAATATTTTGAGTTGTAGATTTCTTTTTGCCATCAGGGGCCCCTGATGTGTTGTAGGACAAGCTCAACCACACGGGTGGGGCTTCTCCACTGACTCTGGCACCCTTGCCACTGATCTTTTAAACCTGGCCTGGGATTTTGTCCCGTCGAATGTCATTCCACATCTGTCAGTCTGGTTCTCAAAGGCATAATTTCCTTCCAAATGATGCCAAAACTCCTTGTTTTGCCTTGTTTTGCCTCCAGAGGAGTGAGTTTGATGAGTGTTGGTCCCCTGTTGTTAAGGAAGTGTTGAATGTGAGTGGTGATTGAAGAGCCTGCTCAGCAAAATCTCTCCAGGCTGCCTTCTTTTTTGGTATTATCTATTATATTTTTTTTTTTTAGGCAAAGCATTTCTTTGATTCATAATTCTTATCGTAATGTTCCCCTCCTACAGTTTAACTAATCATTTGCCCATGTGGCACAATATCAGATGCTTTTCTGAAGTCCAGATGGTCAAGCTCTCTCACAAAAGACAAAGATTGGCTTTTGTCTTGAAAAAAAAAAAGCTGTTATCTCCTAGAAAAATATATTTACCAGGCTCGCCTGACTGAATCCATCTGCAGGAAATCTGGCTGGTTTTACCCATTTTCTTAGATTTTTGCTTTGGGGTTGCTTCTCAAGCAGAGCTGCTGTTCAGACCAACCTGTGGCTGCCTGAACCTCACCCTAGTCTTAAATAATCCCTCATCTTTAGTTTTACACCCTCCTTCCCTCCTTGTTAGATTAGTTTAAAATAATCTGCGGAGAAAGGAGTCCCTGGGAAGCCAGGCAGTGGCACTGAAGTGATTATTTCCACCACAGTAAAAGGTTGGAAACTGGTTACAATTATCACTCCTGGTTTTACATGCTAACAGGATTTGCCTTTGGGGGATTAAGTTAACTATTCTGTCACGCAGGTGAGTGTTTTGTTTTGCTCCTCTGAACCAGCCTTTCTCAGGCTGTCAGGGAGAGGAAGATAAAGGACGAATCCTCGGCGTGTCCCGCTTTACAAAGCCCCGACCGCGGCTCAAGACTCGCTTTGTCTCCGCAGCTGAGAGAGAGATTAATTTAGGCTTGTTTCAAGGTCATCTCAGGTGCATCTTTTTGTTGAATGCTCTTGCACTGCTGGAGTAGTGTGGATCCTTTTAAAATTCTTCTAGGCTGTGGATCAAGGGGAAGTGAGGGGGGAAATAAGCTCTGATGTTTCAAGAAAATATAAATAAAGAGACTCGATCCAGACGCTCTGTGTGGTACGGGCAGGGTGAAGCTTTCAGGCTGTCACTGCATGGATTCCCAAGCTGAGGGCAAAGAGTTGCTTCAGCCAGAATTTCCACTTAGTTTTTCATTTTGACAGAAAATATCAGGGTAATGGACTATTTTTTTTTAGTGGTGAAACCATTCCAGCGAGTTCTTGTGACTCCTTGTGAATATCAGCTCCTGAGCTTTGGGTGGCAACTGGGTTCCACTGGGCAGAAATTGCCCAAAATGGGACCAAACCAGGGCCTTAAAGGAAAAGTTGCACCAGGGGAGGTTTAGACTGGAAAGATTTCTTCACAGAAAGGGTGGTCAGGTATTGGAGCAGGCTGCCCAGGGGAGTGGTGGAGTCAGCATCCTTGGAAGCAGTGGGAAAATGTGTGTTTGTGGCACTTGAGAACAAGGTGGTGCTGCTGGGCTGATGGCTGTACTCGATGACCTTAGAGGCCTTACCCAGTCTTGGTGATTCTCTGGAAGAGGGAAACATCAGACTGGTTGTGATTTTGGGGAGGAATGACCATTTTTACTATAGCAAAGCTTTCAACAGTGATGGGAAATCAAGTGGATACAGCCAGTGAGCGGCACAAGAAATAACAGTGAGAGATTTTTTCCCTCCACTGATAAACTCAGGTCTACTTCCATGCCTGAACTGTGCAAAGTAGGGGATTTAAGTTTTGCATTGCTCCAGTTTTCTTTGAGAAGATAAAGACCTTGCAATTCAGATGTTCATTCCTCCCTGAGACAGGATTCCTTTAAACACCCCTGGGTAACCATCCCTCCTACCCCTTTAACAGCTGCCATAAGAAGAAGAACCAGAAACTGCTTTTCTGTTGACTTTATGGGGAAGCTGCAGCTTTAGGAGGTGATTAGAATGAAACAAATCCCTGGTGAATTAATTGAAAGGGTCAATGTCTGTAGTTAATCTGTTAAAAGTGCCTATGGCTACCCGGCTGTGTCTTTCATGTCAGCAGGATCTCCATCTAAGATGGATTTCTTTGGTGGTTTTTTGGGGGACACACGGACAATTATGCTTTGACATTTGTCTCAGGCATAGCTTTGCCTCTCTTCCTCCTTGCTGGAATTTTTTTCCCCCCTCCTAGTGAGATGTAGGTTGGAACAACTTGACTTAATGACACTTTTTCAGCCCTGATTTTGGTGATGACAGTTATTAACAGTTCCACGATAAGAAACAGGTGTTTCAGCATGGTTCATCAGGCAGAAGAAGAACAATGCCTCCCCAATGTCATTGTTCATGATGTATTCAGTGACTGCTGGCCTTTTTTTTTTTTTAATGAAGATTTTATTCAACCTCATAGGTAGCATTTACTATTTAGTATGCAGGCTTTGGGCAAGCTAGTGGAGTGGAAAAGCTTTTAATTTCTTTTTAATGCAAACATGGATCTTGCAAGACCTTGTCGAGTGATTGGAATGGGCTCAGGCTCTTGCTTATGTTCTCTCAGCATCACTTGGTGGTCCCCTGCAAGAAAATCCTGAGTATTTCCCATGAGATTTGTGGTTCAAGGGACTGGTCCAAGCCTGAAGGGATCAGGGAGACTCTCCTGGCTACTCCTGTTTTGTAACAAGGAGCCACACCTGGGATGGTTTGGGCAGAAAACATCATTAGTATAATAGGGGCATTGCAACAGCTCCTGGGCTCTGCTGCCACTTCCCAGGCTTTCCCATGGATGGCTGGGTGAGGAGCAGTGTTTTGGAGTACAAAGCTGTTGAATATCCCGGGTAGTTTTTGTTCTGGTGAGGTGTGAACATGGATCGCTGCCCTGCTGGGATTGCTGGTCGTTTGCTCTGGGCTGTGAGGGGAGGGCAGCTCTCCCTGCAGCTGGATCCCAGGGCTGCTGTGCAGGTCTCACCTTCCCCTCGTGTCCCTGGGACTCAGAGGGAAAGGGGTAAATCTGGGGCACAGCAACCACGCCAGCCTTTTCCCATCCTGTGCCAGAGTTACTCCCAGAAGGAGCTGGCATCTCTGTGGATCGGTGGGACTGGCTGTCTGGACACCTGGGAGGTGCTGGAGTGGATGTTGTTTGATATCCCTTCAAGGAGAACTTCCTGCATCCTGAGGACACTCCCCAGGTGATGGGAAGAGACAGAGCTGTCAGTGCTTGGATTGCAGCCTGAAGGATGCAGCAATGGGCATCTCCTCATCCTCCAGGGATGGAGGATCCAGCTTTCCCTGGATTGCAGGACCCTGCCTGACTGGCCTTGCTGGAGCAGCTCTTGAACACAGGGCTGGGACACCTGTAGCCTCTCACAGCTTTATTTTGTACCACAACCCATGGATTTGTCCACGACCTGTTTACTTCCCATTGATTATTGATATCACAAAGGGGCGGATCAGTGCAAGGCCCATCAAGGGTGCTCAACAGATCCCCTTGGCCTCCTGTGCGACCCAGTCCTGCTGCTTGGGCGAAAAAGGAGAAAGAAGGATTAATTTGTGATGAAGAATGCATTTTTTCCCACTTCAGTGTTGTTTGATCTCCACAGTCTTCATTCCTCTGGTGACAGGCAGCTCTGTGTTACCCATCACGGGGCTTTAACAGCCCCCACAGAGCCATGCTCAGCTAATACATCCCTGCCACCGGCAGGGCTCCCCATTATTACCTTCTTTCCAAAAATAATAATAATCATAAAATAAATTCTGCTCTCCCGTGGTGGCTTTTTACAGTAATCTCTCCAAATGAAACAATTAATGAACATTAAACATCCTTTTTCTGGGAAGGCAGCAATCAGGAGAGAAGATGGAGTATCCCTTTAAAACCTCCCTGTACATATGAACGTGCACACGGAGCCCCTTCAAGGCTGAGAAGAATTGGAAGTGATGGTTACCAGTATAATATTTAAATGAGTGTTAATTACCATAAACCGTTTGGATTTTAATGTCTCCTTCTGTACAGTATGTAAATCAGGGCTGGAATGGGCTTGTGTGCATGCAGTGGGCGTTGTGGATGGAAGGAATGTTCCACAGGACTGGGATCTGGCCACCTGCTTTCCATTCCAGTTCTAGTGGGGATGAGCACTGGCCACTCTGGGGGAGGTTTCCCCTCTCAGCCTCAGGGACAGCCCTGCCCTGAGGATGAATTGTTCTCCTGTCTCACCCCTCTCCCTGCCCCAGGGCTTCCCCAGGAGGATGCTGAGATGCCTGAATGGCTCTGGTTTGGATCTGCATGGAGGGATGTCTCTGCCAGCATGATATAGCCCTTTTTATTGGGCACTAAGGGGTTTTTATGGGGTTTTCAGCATCCAGAGTTGATTCTGTGGTTTGCTGTAGCTGCATCCACGCCTTCACTTCCCATCCTGCCTCCGTCCAGCCAGGCCTGCAACCCCGAGCAGAGGGGAAAGGGACTTAGCACAAAGCTGGTGGAGACCAGTAGAACTTCAGGCACCTCAATACCTGCCCAGCCCCCTTCTTGTCCTTCCTCTTTGCCCCCCTCTCCCTCCGTGGGGACCTTGTTTGCCTTGCAAAGTGGTCTCATTATAAATGCATCAACCTCTGCCGGTCTCACACGCGCAGCCTTCATTTAGCCCTCCAAGCTCAATTACATCTCAGGATGTCTTGAGGTAATTAAGTAATATTAGAACATTTTCTTTTCTATTTTTTCCCCCTTCCCTAATGCAGCTTTCAAAGCACAAGCCTTGGCTCTCACCCACTGGAGCCCACTTCTCCGAGCCTCTGAGCTCTCCCTAATGCACCTCGCCACGAAGGCAGGCTAATTACATTTCTGAAGGATGTCATTAGTGTCGTGTTCCTGCTGGGTTTGAGGGCTGGGAGCGCTCCCTTAGGGGTCTTTCAGCTTCACCATGCTCAGTGCCACCGGCGAGGGGCGGCTGGGCTCAGAGGGGAGCTCAGCCAGCAAAGCTGCCTTGCTCTGGGCTTTGTTGTGAGCAATCCTAATGCCTTGTGAAGGCTGTCCTAGAACAGAGCCAGACAGAGTTAAAGAATAAAACAGGGATTTATTAAAAGGATCTCCTCAGTGAATCCACCTTGGGCAGCACAAGAGCCCAGCCAGGGCTGCACCCAAGATGAACCAAAATGGTCACAAAATGGACCCAAAATGGTCCCAAAATGGACACCTGGTCAGGGGGGCTCTCACTGGGATCAGTTCTGCTCCATTTGCACCTTGGAGTTCATTGTCCAATTCCAGCTTTAGCCCTTGCAGTTCCGTCCTGCTTGTTTTTCTCTCTTCAGCCCATGCTGTTTGCACTCTTGGGCCTGAGACTTGCATCATTTGTCCTTGGTCCCAGCTGGAGCAGGAATTGTTTTGTCTCCCTGCTCTGTGCAGAGAGCCACCATCCCTTAATGTGAAGTTCAGACCCACCCACTAAAGCAGCACAGAATGTGAAAACATAAAAGCTAAACCTGAGGCATCACTTCTCCTTGGATGTGTTGCATCCTTCAGCTCATCCTAGTTTACAAATATGAGCTGATTAAGCCTCCCAGAGCTCCTGTGAGATAAGTAATTGCTCCTCTAATGATTGGTATTATATCCGCTCTCATCTCCAAGCCTTGGACAGTACAAAAGGAGCAAGGAGGAAAATCCCGAGCATGCAAAAAAGATCAGTGATGCTTTTGGTTTACCTGACCATCCCACCTGCTGGCTGGTGGCCAGAAATCTGGAGCTACCTGTTGGAGCCCTGACTACTGAGAATTTTAGACTTTCTGTGCTGACAAGCACTGACCCCAAGAGAAAACTGCATTTGACCAGAGGCTGTAGAAAAAGCTTCCAAAATGGAATTATTAGAAGTGTGTAGTTGAAATAAAAGTATATAATATCACGTAGTAGAAAACATAGAGTTTTAAGTTTTAGAATATAATAATATAAAACAAAATAAAAGTTTAGAGCTGAGACTAATCATTCTTCTTCATAAGAAGAAATTACTCTAACAGGCACCTCTGGCACTGCCTGTGGAGCCCACAGTCCACACACCTCCCTTTTTTATCTGTGTAAACCCCCATGATCTCTGCTGGATTCAGTGGAGGCTCCTCAGAGGCTTCCCCAGAGGGAAGAGAAACCAAAATGTGTCTATTTGGGGAGCCCATTGTTTGTATCAGGGATGGGATGCTGGTTCCCAAGGAAACAAAAAGGAAATGATGGTCACACCTTATTAGCTTTCTTTCTCTCCCTAGGTGGTTACAAGGACAATGTTCTACTTTTAGACTGCCACAGCTCTCCTGGCTGGCCCAGTGCAAGGTGGCCACAGGCCTCCCACGGGTGAGTGCTGCTTTCAGGGGGTGTTAGAGGCTCATAAGAAGAAGTCACGTGTAATTCACAGTAAAAATTGCCATGGAAATTCCTGCTCGTGTTGTGCTCGGTTACATTTTGTTGTCCTGGAGAGATGCATTAGCTCTGTTAGTGAGGCTGGAGCTGGCTGCCTCTGGAAAAGATGGATTATTCCAGGTAGCCCTGTGGGGAGCCTGATGCCCCCCTTTACCTGCCTGGCTTTTTGGGGCACTCCATAAGCATTAGGGATGAGGATACTGCTGCCATGACCCTGGCTCACTGCTAATCCAAGTGGGATAGGAAGGTAGGCTAATATTGGAGACCTCTTAGTGTCTGGGTGGAAGGAAGGGTGCATTTCAGTCCAGGATATCTCACATATTCTTTTGGTCTTGATTTATTTTTTTTCCCTTGCAAATAGGTTGTTTATTTTTCATTTGGCTCAAACAATAAGCAGGAACCAAAAGAAGTAAAATCTTTATATCACATAAAGATGGATTGCCAAGCTTTTGTAAAGACTTATGTTGTGGAAAAAGAAAAACCATTCAATGATGGGTCAGGTATAGCAGATGCAGCTCATTCAGGTCAACCTGGCCTTGGTGGCACTCTCTGATTTGTGCCCATCTGGTGGCAGCTGCTTTGGAAGCATCACACTGGAGACAAATTTTCTGGAGCTGTATTTATCCTTCTTTGCTACAGCCCCCTGGGTTTTAGGAAAGCCTGGATCTGAGAGGCCTCTGTGCAGGGAGGGATGGGCAGACTGGCTTTTCCCTTTTGAGCACTGGGGTGAAATTAAAGGGATTTTGGGAAAAAAAAGCTAAGCTGCCCTGGGAAAAGTTGTACCCAAAAGCTGATTGTCCAAGGTGTGGGAATCCCAGGCTTTCCCACTGCTCTGGCCAAGCTGCCAGCTTGCTTTTTTGTCTGGAAAGAGAGATGGACATTAATTGAGAGGTTCTGTTTACTTTTGGGGACAAAAGTAGGATCTGGGCTGGGAGACACCTTCAGGGAGGAACTGCTGCATGCAGGGGTGGACTGGAGCAACCACCTGGAGGTGGGGTACCAGTCTGTGTCCCAAAAATCAGGGGAGGCTGGAGAGAAACACACCCAGGAGATTAGTCCAGGTGAAAGGAGAAGTGACTCAGAGAGAATTTGGAGAGGGGAGGAACCTGCCTGGAAGGCAGGAGAGTCCTAAACCAGTTAATTTCTGTACACTGTGATGTTCTCAGAATCTGTTCCGGATCTGACCGGTCCCATCTGTGATGAGCTGGCAGGGTTTTTATGTAGGTCCAGACTGACATCAAATCCTCTGTTTTGTGCTTGCTGGGAGCTGTGTGACTCAGAAGCTTTCCTGCTGAAGGCAGAGTCCTGGCAGTGCCCAGCAGCAAAGGGACAGGAGGCAGGAGCTGGAAGCCTGCAGCTGATCCAGCCATTCCTGGTGTAATGGTGCTTATCCAAAGGAGTGCTGGAACTATGAACACCACATTTTGGCTGTGTGAGGGAAAGCCAAATGTTTTAAAGGTTCCTGCAGCCTTTAATCAGCAGCAGGCCAGGGCTGTGTGTGTTCCCACACGTGTCCCAGGTCAGGAACCACTGGTGGGGTGGGTAGAGGGGTCCTGGGGGCATGGTGAGGCTTCCCAGCAGCAGGAGCAGCACATCACCTAACGCCAAGGCAGGAAAAGTTGAGGATAAAGCAACTTCTCTGATCCTATTTAGACCACTCGAGGTTGCCCATGCTGTAATGACACATTCTGCGGATTACAGAACCCAGTAATTACAGCTAATAAGTCCAAGATGTGTAATTATCCTGAAGCATTTGGAGCTAGAAGGCAGAGTTAAGCATGGCTGTTACACACTTGTTAGGTGATCCATCGCTTTCCTTGCTCTCCTCGTGAAATCCAAGAGCAGCAGAAAGTGTAGCTGCTCTTTCCCCCATCCTCCTCAGTGCTGGGTGGAGGGGAAAACCCAGCTCTTTTTCCTGCTTCCACTCCCCAGCTCCAAAATCCCGTTCCTTTCCTATAAGAGAGACAATTCCTGCTTGGATTTTCAGATCTAGAGTGGGAGGCTCTTGAGGGGAGGTTGTGTTTATTTTTTATTCCCACTGCTTTGCTTCCCTTCCTAATTAAAGCAGCTCTTTTGTCAGCCCCTGAATTTCTTCCCACCCTCCAGTTTTCCCAGAGAGGCTTCTTTACAATTTCTGCCTCTAATCAATAGACAATTTATATGCAATAACTTTGCCCAGAGAATAGGGAAGCAGCGATCAGCGTTTCTCCTGCAGATCCGGCGTGCTGGAGCTGCTGACTGAAGGTCAATGCAGGCTTGACTGTGACTGATTTTTACTGTCTTTGGGCAACCCAGCAGCAAAATGCAAGCTTTGGAAAACCTCAGCTCCTTGCAGGCCATAATGGATAGCACTGTGCAACCTGCCAAGCACGCTGTGAGGCTGGACCCCTTGGAAAAGCTCCCTTGTGATGCTCCTGCAGCCCTTTCTGATGGAAGAAGGGGACCCCATGCCTCCCTGGGACGTGATGGGTATCCTGACAGGGGCTGTTTTCCCCAGGTATACAGATCCTGGGTGCTCTGATGGCAGCTGAGGCTGCAGCCTGCTCAGGGAGCGAGGAGAGAGCTCCATTAGGGGTGCTGGGGATGGCAAGACAATTTCAGAGAGAAAACCTTGTGCTGAGGGAGCAGCACCTCATTTAACCTTCCCCCAGCTGGGCTCGTGCTCCTCTGTCTCCTGTCTCTTGGCATCCTGCTGCCACCTCTTTACATCCCTCTGGCAGCACCATTCCCTCTCAGATCCCACCAGGATGGACAGAGAGCTGGAGTGCAGGAGCAGATATGAACAAGAACCCAAGAAGAAGTCTCGGTCCTCCATGAAACTTGAGGGATGGATGTCGCCCTCTGTGGCTGCTCACACCCTGATCCTCCCACGGGCCTTGCCAGGGAAGAGAGGATATATCCAATGGGAATGGGCCCTTTTTGGGTGTCCCATCAGTCAGGGATGCTCCAGCTGACATGCTTAACAAGCAGGGAGGTGCAGCCTCTCAGTCATTTGGTGTCTTATTAATCACATTTAATGTGTAGTTTGCTTTAGCGTTGATCATTTTAAAATTCCCTGTCGGAAAGGTTACCTGGATAATTACAGGTATAAATCTCAGGGACGTTCTTGCCAAAACAAATGGAGTGTCTCTGCTCAGGCCAGGGATGGACCCAAAGAAGCCATAAAAAGGGTGTGGAATGATGGACCAGGAAATCTCCACCAAGCTGAGAAGAGCTGAGTAGTTTGGAGATAAATGAGGCATTTGGGTGGCTGGGAAGGGTTCCTGCAGTTGTCCTTTATTTTGGAAAAGCAGGAGCTGGTGGTGGTGGTGTTGCTCAGCGATGCCTTGAGCATGATTGGATCCAGATTTGGGAGAGCACCATACAGTGTGTGCAGGATCCCAGGAACAGGGGTGGATTAGGCTGAGGTCATGAGGTGCCTCTTGCTGAAGGGTCTCGGGTATGGCTGAGGAAGTTGCAGGTGAGTTGTTTATGAAGCAGAAGTGCTGATGAAAATTCTTGGTTAGCAGCAAAAAGCTCCAGTCTTTTTAGCCACTGGCTGGAAAATCCATGTTATTTGGTTCTGTCAGTGAAGGAAATGGAGTTGGACCTGCCTGGTTTTGTTGAATTTTTTATATTTGAAGTGAAAAGCTATCAGAGCATCATTAAGTTCACATGTACCCCTAAAAACCAGGGAATGGCCTCTCCTCTGCAGCTCAGCATTGTAAAGCCAACCTCACACTCTTCCTTCTCTTCAAGGAGAAGGCTGTCTCCTGACCAGAGCAGGTCCCAGATGGAGACATTCACCCTCCTTCACATCCTCTGTCTCCTGAGGGCCATGTTTACCCACCTCCCCCCTTTCTGGAGAGGATGAGGCAAGTACTTGGAAAGAGAGGTGCTGATTTGGGTTTCTGGTCTGTGCCTGTGCTCAACACTCAGAAGGATTAGTCATGGTTCACACTGTCATAATAATTTAAGGTGCAATGACAACAGTATTTTAGAAGTCAAATATTCTGTATTGGAAGTATTAGTATTAAAAATAAGAAGAAATATTAAAGCCTTCAGTGTTTTGAATTGCTTGTAACAGCAGGATGTGTTAATTGCAAAGCAAGAAACCCAGGCTGGGACAGGGCCCCAGCGCCCAGAGCTTACATTATGAATAGCAAGAACAGCACACGGGACATCATCTTGATGGAACCAAGGCAAACAGCTAAAAACACTTCAAATACTCATCTGAAACCACCCCCATGTCTCTGTGGTATCCCAGCCCTCTCTAAAAGCACTGCCTGGCTTTTGTCTTTTACACTTACCTTAGCTGCTTCCAGCTTTCTCATCAGCCTCATCTATAAATTCAGACTGTTCTTAAATAAGACTGGTGCCACACAAAACCACTTCTCCCATCCCCGTGTGCTGTCTAACGATTATTCCCTTATCCCTTTATATAACTGAATCAAGCCTGACACTTAAAGCACTCCCTTAGGGAAGTTATTGAATTTAACAGGGCTGAAACCAACAGGGTGCTAGAGAAATGCTCTAAAAACCTGGGCAAGATAATATCCTTCCCTTAAGTTTCTGAACCACCCTATAAAATTCTATGGCAAGAATGAACTTCCAAAGGATTTATTTTTGCCCAGAAAGGCTAATTATGAGTAAATAGACCTCAGTGCTTTTTTGTTGATCCCCAAAAATGCAGTGGATGCTGCTCTCCTGCTGCTTCTTCCCCAGGCAGAAGGATGTTTTGGCTCTGCTCTGCAGCAATTCGTCCTCATTTCAATCCCACATGGAATTTTGTCCATTCCAGATCTGTGGTATAAACTTCTGCCATGAATTGCTCCTTGGCTGGCTTTTCCCTGTGAGTCCCCTGCTCTTCCATGGCACCAACAGTTCTGGCTGCTTGGCCATATCTTTTCCCCCCACCTTTTTTTTTTTTTTGGACTTCTGAAGGAAGCTGAGCTTATTCATTCCAGCTTGAGGGAGAGGGAGTGGATGGGAGAGGAGAGGCAGAGGGAATATAAGGAACTGTGACACAGAAACGGGGCAAAGATAATTTAATTCTCCAAACTTTTCCAATCCTTCTCAAGTCTTCCCCCAACATCCCAGCTTAGTCCCTCAGCTCTCAGGAAAAATGTTTTCCATTGGACAAGCAGGATTATGGAATACCCAAAGTGTTGATGCTACAAGGGATTTTGTATTACCTTGGCTGATAATTCTCCCAGGAGCCTGTGCAAATATTCTCATGAATGAAAACTCCTTCTCTGGTATTTGCAATTCCTTTTATTCACGCTGACTTTTCCTTGCTGAGATTGCTCCCACAAAGGGCGAATAAATATTCAAAGTGCTCGTGCCTGAAATGCTCCTGCCAGTGTTAGGAAACGTTCTTTTTATTCTTTTTCTCGCTGCATTCAAATAATTTCAATGGATGAACCTTAAAAGAAACTCCTGTGTGGAAGGGGAGGGTGACTGAGTGAGGGAAGAGAAAAATCACATGATGGTATTAATGTCATTACCTATTTACCAAAGGGAAAGAAACCCTGGCAGTGGCTGGGGACATCTGAATATTAATTGAGAAGCTGAAATGAGTTCATTTAACACTCCTTGCACTGACAATAAATGTTTCATCCCATTGGCTTGTTTGTATGCAAGTTTTGTTTTGCCCTCTTTAATAAATAAGCGGGGGAGAGGGGGGAAAGCAGCTGCCAAAATACACTCTGTAAATAATTCCAGTGGCTGTGTTCCCTGTTTTGGGGCAGAGGATATCGGAGATGGGGTTCAGGCTGTGCCTCCCTCTCTCTGAGGGGGATGTGATGTGATCTCCTGATGTGATCAGAGGTGATGTTGTGTTCTTCTTGGGACAGGGTAGGAAAAGGCTGGAAAGGAGCTGTGAAATTGTGGCCTGGCACAGCTGAAGGACCCGAGGGGCTCCTTGCATCAGCTGTACTAAAGCATCTCCAGTTTGGCCCCACCTTTCCTCTCCCAGTACCTTGAACTGGGAGGAGCAGAACTGGCTGAGGAGACCCAGCAGTTGTCTCAAAACTGCAGCACCAGTCTTCGTCCTTTTTGTCCTGGTGGGGCTGCCCAAAACCCAAAACCTGCTGCCCAACCCGTGTCACTGTTTCTTGGCATCCTCCCCTGCAAGTGACACCAGGCACAGCTGCCTCAAACATCTCAGCACAAGAGCCAAGGAAATATTCCCTGCACGGAAAATAGTAAGGCTTTTTCTTCTTGAAGTCATAGATAGAAAGTCAGTTCCACTTGTTGCTGATTTTAAAATTACTTTTATTCAAGGTGTCCTTGCCTGATGGATCCTGGACTGTAAGAGGGTAAGAGAGACAGACATGTCTTGGTGTGTGAAGCTGTTGGTCTTTGAAGTAACTCCCATTCTCTGGGGCACTCAAAATAAATCTCCTCCCCTAGGCTGCACCTGGAGATGGGAGATGTGACCTGCACCAAGGCTGGACCATTTACCAAGCGAATGGAAAACAGGGCTGGAAAGGAGGATCCAACACCTGGGGTGCAGCTGGACCCTGCCTCTGCTCATCAGAGACCACCTGAATGCCCTGTGGATCTCCAGCCAGAGTCAGCAGGTGGGTGCTTTGGGGCTGGGCAGCAGGAGTGGGACAGCTCCAGCACACAGCCCTCAGCTGGAGTGTCCCTCCTGCCCCTCGTCACTCCTGGCTCTAAAACTGCTGGGTTCTGCAGGAACAGGAGAAATAGCAGCCAGGTAAGTGCTGAAGAGAACGTCTGAGTGACCTGGGGTGATGTTCCCAGGTCTGGCCACACCGTTTGCTCATTACTGCCTACCCAGAACTCCAAAGTCCAGCCTCAACCATCAGTATTTTGTGTTTCCAAGGCAACCCCTGCTTTAACAGCCTTCATAATGACATCATTTTGTTGAAATGAGCATGCATGATCTTTTGATTACCACTGGAAATATAAATTAGGTTACTCTCCCCATCCCTAGGCACTTGAAAAATAAATGCATTGAAGGGAGGGGGAGGGGGAAAAAAAACCTCAGAAGAGGGTAAATGGAAAAATCAATTTTTACATTAATGGAGTCCTCGTTCAGCATTTCTTCTCTTTATAGATTTAGATAACAGTGATATCTTCGTTTCACAGAGCAAAGAAATTAATTACTTACTAATGGTGCAATTCAGAAATTAATTTATGTTGTCCATTTAAATGTGTCATTATTAATCAATTTAAAGGAAGAGGCCTGTAAGCCAGCACCATCTGAACTGACTTATGTTGCCAGAGGTGCCTCCCTGCCCCTTCCTTTCTAGAAAACGCATAATTCCTGCTACCTGTGAGTTGTACCTTGAGCTGCTCTGGCATCCCTGATAGAAGAAAAAAAGGGAATTCCTCAGGCCTGACAGACAGGCCCATCCTTGATGTATTTCCCTAGGTATGGAGCACTGATAGGGTGCTGCAAAAGTTTTAAGTCTGTTTTTTGATTTTTTTTTAATGTGTGTATTTATTTGGATTCCTGGCCAATTCAAATTCAAATTCCACACTAAAAAAGCAATGCAGAGACAGAGGATGCTGTCTCCAGAGGATGGAGGTGTTTTGCTCCTGACTTCCTGGCAGGTCTTGGCCAGTTCCTGGGGTTTAGCACACCATGGACTCAAAAGGCTCAGGGTGGGACAGCCACCTTAGGAGAGTGAGAATTAAATTGTCACAGTCCTGATTATCTTATTTTTAGCGCTTTATTTCAATGGGAAGAGGGAATAAGTTGCACAGGTCTCTTCTTTTTCTGAGTAAGGCTTGTCCTATGCTGGAAAGGTGCATCCTGGAGCATGTGGTAATTAATGAATTATCTAAAAAGCACTCCTTGAAACACTGAGGATTTCAGAATGTTGCCACTTCCCTTGTCCAGGCTTTTCCTGGGCAGGCAGGAGCCTGATGGAATGGTTTACACTGTGCTACTGTCTCCAGAAATGCTGCATCTGCTGCACTTCCCTCTGTGTGCTCCTTGGGGAAATGGCAAGGCTGGGGACTTGGGAGGACAATCTGCTCAGGGATCTTCTGTTCAAATGCTGTTTGGGCTGCTAGGAGAAGGCTGGGATAGCCATTCCTTTCCTGCATTCATAGGATCATAGAATGACAGGAAAGGAGGGGACCTTAAAGATCACCTTGTTCCACCCCCTGCCATGGGCAGGGACACCTTCCACTGTCCCAAGTCACCCCCAGCCCCATCCAACCTGGCCTTGGACACAGCCACAGCTCCTCTGGGCACCCTGTGCCAGGGCCTCACTATCCCCACAGTGAAAAGTCTTTTCCTAATATCCCACCTAACACTGCCCTCTTCCAGCTGGAAATCATTCCCCTTTTTCCTGTCACTTGCAAACAGGCTCCCTCCATCTTTCTTGTGGGCTCCCTTCATATTGTCATTGCAATTTTGATGGTATCCCACTGTAAAACAGAGGGATGTGAAGGTCTGGAACTGGAGAGCCTCCTCTGGTATCTGTATTTATAGGCATTTCTTTCCTCTTTCCCCCCTTCCCTCGAAGCAAGGCTCACATTTAACATCTGCTGCAGTGATAATGCTTCTTTATTAGGCTTGGAAAAGTTTAGACATGTGCCCATGATAGAGCAAAGCCTTTATCTGGCTTAAAGGGATTCAGATTAGTTGCATGTTCTTCCTCACTGTTTTGTTTTTCAAGCCAATTACTGCCCTGCTGCCCACACCAGGCACATTCCAGCCTGGAAGTTCTTTGTCGAGCTAAGATACTTTCTCAGTGAAACACCAAACAGAGAGTGAGCAGCAGGTTGCAGAATTAATCAAGAAATCATTTAGCACCTGCAAATAAATACGTGTATCTGAAGATTTTTAGGTTTTTCTTTTCCTAAATCCCTGGTTTCTGAGCAGAAGGGCTGGGGAGAAGCTGCTGAGGTTTAACAACGTGGTTTGACTTTAGCAGATTAAGGAGTGTTCTCAGCCTCCCTGGCTGGGGCTCACCAAATGCTGATGGAAGGAAGTCACCCAGGCTGGGAGGTGGTGGCACCATCCCTCTGCCCACCCTTTCTGCAGTCCTCCTGTGCCCAGGGATGGTAACAAGAGCTCAGCTCAGCCTGGCTTGTGCCTTTCTGGAGCAGAGAGAGCCAGAAGATACCACAGCCTCCAGCTGGAAACTCCTGCACCCAGAAATCAGTGAGGTTGTGTGATTTCTGCCACAGTCCATTTCTTTCACAGCCCATAAGCCATGAGATAACCTTGGCTGGGCTCTGGAGGGTTTGATGTAGGAGTCAAACCTTTATTCAGTGCTAAGCAAAAGGGAAAACAAGAAGCTATAAAAAATGTTTGTATACATAGCATTCAAAAGCCTTTTGCTTTCTCCAGTGTAGGAATTGAGAAGGAAACATAAATCCAAATTAAAAACCTTGACTTTTTAAATGCTGATTATCCCCACCCAATTTTCAGAATCCTTGTTCTTTTTAGGATGACACAAAAGCAGTCTGGGGCATTTGCTGCCTGATTTTTATTAATTTCCCTCCTCCTTGTTCAATAGCTTCAGAATCCATCTTCTGTGAGGTTTTTGGTGCCCTGGACTTGCATGGAGTCACGCCATGAGCTTTTATTCATCTGCTGACAGCAGCCCCTTAAAACTGAGCTCTAGGTCCTTGATTTCCTTTTCTGATACAAGCTGTTGAATATAATTTTGCATTGCCCTCACTCTGGAGTTTCTGGAGAGCTGGATTTGGTGCCACCCCTGCCATGGCAACATGGGCCCTTTATGACCCAAAACCCTTGGATTATTGTGACTCTGCAGATTCTTTTGTAAAACAACCCTGAAAGGGTGAGGAAGGGACAGAGCAGGGATTTTCCCTGGCCTCATTTCTCTTCATTGCTGTTGTTTTCCTTTTCCTGTCTAGAGGCTCTCACCCCAATTTCCCTCACATTTGTGGGATCTGTGGATTGGAAGCTGAAGCCCTCCTTCCTCTAGAACAGATCCAGACACTCCTTGGGCCTTCTGTGTCTTGCTGGGATCCCAAATTTTCCAAATTACAACCTGCAACAGTCTCAAGAGCCTCGTATACCCCCAGTACCCCCAGCCTTGGCCCCTCATGTTTTTTTTTTTTTGTTTTTTTTTTTTTTGTCGCATTGCAAATCTTATTCCCACATTTTAATAGGCTGAATTAAGGGTCTCAGCTCTGATTTTCAAGGTACAGCCCCGGGCAGTCACGTTGATAACACCTGCTGGGTTAAATATTGCATCTGCTCCATCCCACCCTCCATGATGTGGAGGTCAGTCACGATGTTACATGGAAAATGAAAATATTCACAATATTCTCAATTTGTAGTACCATCTCCAGGCCCCTGGAGAGAGAAGCCTGCTGCTATTCCAGGCGTGTAGCAGAAATCTCTCCAGAGGTGTGGGGTGGATGAAGGGGTACATCTTGGCTAAAGGAGCTTTGCAAAGTAAGTTTATATAATTGTTTTTAATTTTTAATTGCTGTAGTGACATTGCTAGTGAGAGTGCCTTGTGTATTTCACTGTGCACAGCAAATGATGAACAAGGCCATCAAAGAAGGTTTTTTTCTGTTCAAGAGAGATGGGAAAATGTAGGAAATGGATTTGTAGAGAATTCTCAAAACCTGACAGAGGGCTCACAGAGTGTGCATCTCTATGCAAACTTTGAGATGAGAAATGCTGACTTAGAAATACCATAGAATAGGACAGACATTGCTGAGAGAGAAATGGAACCAGAAACAAGTTTCTAAGGATGGCCTTGTAAAAAAGACTGGATACTTTGGAGAAATAGAACTATGAAAGATGCATTGTGGGATCCACGAGGGGTAATTTTAGATGATTGGCTTTGAGGCATTTACAGCATGGTGTGGCAAAAAGCTGATAGGCCAAGAAACATTTATAATGCATTGTAATTAGGAAATAGTTGGCTTCTGATTGTTATGGTGTGAATTATAACATCTGTATTGTCTCACCCTTCACATGAGACTGAAAATGGAATCAAAGTTTCTAAAACACCTCTCAGTTGTCCCATCTCTGGGTCAGAAAAGAGCACAGTCCAACAAGAGAGGAAGCAGGGAACAAACCCCAGCAAGCCCTGCCTGGGAAGTGCCGTGCAGGGAAGTTGAGCCTGGATCAGCAGAGCTGCACCTCTTGACTCAGCAGCTCTTCTGTGACTGGCTATATGGTGCAAGTGGGTTTATGGTGCTTGCTGCCCATCTGTCTCTCTGGTTCTGTAGCCCTGCCTGCCAGGAGGCTTTGGGATTGCTGCAAAGAGCAGCCCTCCATGGATCCTGTCTGCCCCATGCCACGCCCTGTCAGGGTCAGCTGGCAAGACCCCAACAGTGTGAAAGTCCTTTTTCCCCTAGCCCGGCCGCCGAAGAAGAGGTCTGGAATGTGTGAAGTCGAGTTTTCAAGGTTGTGTAATTTTTTTATCTATGATAGTTTGTCTCTGACCTGCTGGGGTCCATCTGGTACAGAAGCCATAGCAGTCTCTGCCCAATCCCAGGTGTCTCCCACATTAAATACTCAAAAGTATGTGTACCATGTTTACAGTTCCTGTACCAATACCCAAGGTCTATGTTGGACAGTGTGTCCCTATCCTAAACCAATAGAAACGTGTCACCATCACACCAAGACATGGAGGACAAGAAGAATGAAGAAAAGGCCAGGGCATGCCCAGATTCCTTCATCTTGTACCCCTGAATTACATTCTAAAAAAACCCAAAATTCTACTTTTCTATCCTGTGTCAATTCTATTACACTACTTGAAACTTTTTGGCTTGTAATTCCTCATACAGAGTTGGTAGCTTCTCCCATGGACTAAAATCAAAGCCACAGATGTTTTTGACTTCTTGCCAAGGTCCCCGAGCCCCTGCCAGGGTCTCGAGACTGCCAGGACAGCCAGAGGGATGCTCTGGACTCCAACAACGCCCTGATGACAGCTCAGGGGTGCAAAGCAGAGCCCTGTGGCAGGAGGGCTTAAGGAATTTTGTTCCCTCCCTGAAGCTAATCCCTAAAGATGGTAACTGGCTTAAAACCTGAAAATAGGATTTTTTAAAATGCTTTCCAAGCCATTTCTTTCTCTCCTTCTCATAACAGTGCAATCCGTGGACTCTTCATAGCTTTTGCCACAAACTGGTTTTCCCCACTCCTCATGTGCAATATTTAACCCAGCAGGAGTTATCAACATGACTGCTCGGGGTCATACCTTGAAAATAAGACCTGAGACCCTTAATTCAGGCTATTAAAATGTGGGAATAAGATTTGCACTACGACCAAAAGAAAAAATTAAAAAATCTCAGCCTGAAAATGGGTTGACCCATGGAAAAAAGAGGAGTCCATTGTGAATATCCCTTAGGACAGGGCTGTCCCCTCACCCTGCTGTGGTGAAGTCCCCATGTCACTACTGGACATGAAATGAGTACACAGAAGCTTGGTAAGTTCAAAAGAGAAAAAGAGGAAATTTTATTTCTGACTCTACAATATATAGAATTCTAAAAGTGACAGTGGATTGGAGGATGAAATTGCCACCTCTCCAACCACACTGGTCAAACCAACAGTCCATCAATTCTCCCACAAAGAAGAATGCAAAACAATAATTATTTACATGAACAGTGCATGAGAACTCCAGTAGAAATATGTAAGCATCAGAAGACATAGAAAACTTTTAAAAGAACTTTAAAACTTCCAAAAGAACTATAAAGGAAAACTTAACACTTTTAAAAATCAGGGCAACGTCCCCTCAATCATTTTCAGGATGGGTGAGTGTGAGACACCACAAAGCCTCACAGCAGCTTCTGATGGTCTGCAGGAATAAACTGGGGAGCAGGAGGCAGGGGGAGGAGGCTGGAGATAATGTCTGGGAGCACATCACTTATTCCCCTCCTCAGACAGCTCAGGTCCTTGAAGGCTCTCCTGTCCCAGCGCTGCTGTGGGATTCCCATGGTCTGCTCCTGCTCTCAAGCCAGCCTTTCCCCAGATCTCCTGAGTGCTCAGCTCTCAGCACCACCAGAAAAACCATCAAACCATCTTCCCTGGCTGCTGCTGCTGCTGTTTTTGAGCACAGGGTGATTGCCAAGCCACCCACTTTACCCCTCCCTGGCTGCTTCCTCGGGCAGGGTCCCACCACAGCAGGACAGCAGCACATGGACTTCACCTGCTCAGAGGCAGCAGCTCCCCTGGCACTGGTTTGGCCCACGCTGCTGATCATCCTGAATCAAATGAGTGTCCATGGAGCACAACGGGTGGCTCAGCAGCAAATAAATGAGGGGTTGGTACGGCAGCTGCCAAGAGCATCAGCCTGATTTGCAGGCTCACAGGTCTGTGAGCGCAGCTCATCTTCCTGGGAGGGCGGAGGATGGCTGAGAGAGGGAGAAATTTGGGAGCTGCTTCAGTGGGAAGCCGGCCCCTTGCAGTGACAGTGATTAATGGGGCATGCTTTGCCACTAAGCAGGCTGAACATGTGGTAGGTGTCTACCAACGCTTCCTCTGAAGGCACTTATCTCATAAAAATGAGTTCTCCCGTGTGTTTGACAAATCTTGATTGATTTTCACTCCTGCCTACCTTTCTGGTCCCTGCCTCTCACAAAAATCACTGTGTACGTGGGAGTTTCCTCCAAGACAAAACTGACTCGGGAGCAGTGAGAGGAAGAGCTGGGGACAGCTCCTTTGACATGGAGCTTTTTTTCCTGGCAGCCATCCTGCTCTGCTTCCAATGCTAAAGTCCTCTCCATGTCTTTAGTGCTCTCCAGCTCTGCCTGTCAGCCAATTAAGCTACATCCTTGCAAAAGTTTTAGCACAAACTCACTGCAGTGCAGCTCTTCACATCCCCAGCACAGGGGAGAAGAGATTTGCAAAGGGATGGAATTACAGAGGGACACAGCAGAACCTGCAGGAACACCACTGAGTGTCTGTGGGTGATGAAAAAACCTTTTTATTAAGCACAAGTAGTCTGAAGTTCAGAGGCTGGGAAGGGAGAAGTCAGAGAGATGGGATCACCTGCCACAGACAAGGTGTGAATGTGCATCCAGGGAGAGGTTCCCATCTGAGATCAGAGCATTCACCAGCAGCCTATATCCAGGAAAAGAATCACAGAATCCCAGAACAGACTGGATTGGATGAAAAATCATCTTGTTCCATCCCCTGCCATGGGCAGGGCACCTTCCTCCATCCCAGGGTGCTCCCAGCCCTGTCCAGCCCGGCCTTGGACACTTTCAGGGATGGGGCAGCCAGAGCTTCTGTGGGCAAGATATGCCAGGGCTTCACCTCCTCACAGGAAGAATTTTTCCTAATATTTATCCCAAATCCTATCCCTCCATGCTCTCATGAAAAGCCCTTCTTAGGCAATGCTTACATGGATGCCAATATTTTCATATATGAGCACAGTTTATGCCAGAGAAGAGCCCTGTGATGCACTAACAACCCAGATTATCAATATGCATGAGGTTGGGATTGATGGTATTTTGTGTTCAGGCTTAAATGTTTATTTTTTTTAAATTTATGTTACAGTTTTATAGGGAGTGAGTTTTGTAGTATTTTATTAATAAGGTATAAAACAGTTAACTATTTCTTGTTATAAGGTCATAACTTTTGTTATAACTTTTTAAGGCTAAATTATTTAATAAGAAATGATACTTAAATTATTTTTATTTTTAACCTAATAACAAATTACTCAAAGTAAGCAATGTGGATTTTTAAAATTTATGAAGAAGAAAGGCTAGTTTTTGTTTTAAACATATTACTATATTCTAAAACTCTAAACTCTTAAGTTTTTTATTTTGGGATATTATACACTTCTAATCAAACTACATACGTGTAATTTTAATGTTACTAATCAATTAATTTTGGAAGGGTTTTTTTATGGTTTTAGGTTAAATTTAGTGGTTTTTGGGGGGGGTTAGAGTTTGTTAATATAGAAAGTTTAAAATTCTTAGTATCTAGAACTTTAATAGCTCCCTCTCTTGCCTTGTCTGTCTCAGCTCACCTCCCCCTGTGTTTTCAGGCTGCCCCCATGAACAGAGAGCTCCTTTTCACAGCCCAGCACCTCCAAATGCATTACAGGCCCTCAAAGTTCTGAGATGGGGGCAGGAAAATACAGCATTTACAAAGCATTCTTCAAGTGATAAGCAATTTAGAGGTGGAGTACCCTCTCTGGGAAGATGCAGGGAGGGAAATTCCACCTCCAGCAATAGAAAGGTACACCTGGATCCACTTAAATGAAAGGCTCTTGTTAGGCAGGCTTAATTGGGCTGCCTTGCTTAGCCCACCTGTGAGCAGTTTTCTGGCTGCAAGAGCTTATAAAAGCAGGAGTGAGGCACTCCTGGAGGCTTTTTTTTTTTGGATTTTTTTTTTCCTGCTTTATTCTGGAAGCTGAAGTTGGAGGCAACTTGCAAACTTGGGATGGCAGATAGGCAATGTTTGGAGCCTGCGGATGTAAGTGGAGGCAATCAGTTTCTCAGAGGAATGCTGCTCTCAAGGAATTCTTGTTTTGACTGGAGGTGCACAAGCAAGTGAAGAGGCTGAGCCAGATGCAAGGTTTCTGGAGCTCTCTAGGGCTAGGAGCTGGCAGTCTTTCCTCTCACAAACAAACGCTTTTGGGAATGAGCTTGGATCTCGGGTGCTCTGTTGCAGGATGCAGATGAAACAGTGCTTATTGCTGTATTTCTAGAAGAGATTAAATGAAACATGGACTAAGAGATACTTATCTGAAGAGATAAGGCTCCAAAGTAGCACAAGGCTTGTAAAACTTCTTTAAAGAAAGCACTCGGTGGTGTGGGCAGGGCTTTTTCTGGGCTGTGGGGGTGACTTTGGGCTGCTGAGTGTTGGCTGGGGAGAAAATGCCACAGATGGAGACTGGAATGAGAACAGTTCACTGGTTTTTGGTGATCCTGTGAAGTCAGCAAAAAAAGCTTGAAATGCCAGGTTGGACAGGGCTTGGAGCAGCCTGATCTAGTGGAAAGTGTCCCTGCCCATGGCAGGGGGTGACTGAGATGGGCTTTAAGTTCCCTTACAGTCCAAACCCTTCTGTGTTTGTGTGATTAATTTTTTTTAACTGCTGTAAAGTACTAGGGAAGATGTAATTTGGGGCTGGACCCTCAGTCTGGAGTGTCCATAAATGTCTATTTTGGTGCTGGGGGCTACTTCCTTGGGGAGCAGAGTGTGCTCAGCTGCCTCAGGTTTTTCTGTGCTCTCCCAGATCAGGTGATGGCCTTGGTTCAATTTCAGCTGCAAGGGCAAGGTTGGACCCAAGCTTTGGCTGTTGCTGCTCTCCTAGAGTTTGTTAATGGGCTGCTGATGCTGGCTCAGGTTCCTGGCCTATCCTTCCCCCCTGTATCTTCCTCCAGAACTGAAGTAAAAATACTACATGTGCTGTAGAAAGGCTTCTGGGATGTTTTCCAGGCAAATGGCTGCAAGGAGGAGCAGCTCTCTATTTCTTTTTTGTTTTAACTCTGCTTCTCCTGAACTGTGTCACAAAATGCATTAATTTAGCTAAATTTCTTCATGCTGTGGATTGTGGTATTCTGCTTCCCTGTGGCATTGTGAGTCTGATAAATGAATGGTAACTTCTGCCCATCCCCTGCACAGGGACCTGTAAATGATGACTCTGTGGCCAGCACTGGAGCATGGATTTGGGGGAAATGAACGTGGATGCTGCTGAATTGAGCTTGTTTACATGTGGGAGCTATTACAGTGTTGGACACAGCTGGGTGTTTTCACCTGTCTGAGGTTCAAGGCAGAGTCTTGCATCTTTTCATTGCTGGTTTCTTGGCTGCTTGTCCTTGTTAAACTCATTTTGTGGAGCCTCCCATCCCTGCTCCAGACTCCACTGTGGATAATGGGGTTGCCTGTTTTAGAGATTATCACAGCCCTGCAGTGACCAGGCCAGACTGTTTACAGCTGCATGTTGCTTTTTTAATAAAAAAGGACCCCTCTTGTGCAGCATTAAGCTACGAATGCAAAACCTGTCTTGCTGTCAGTGATAAAGTAATACACTGAGTTTTCCTGCAGGAGCAGGGATACCTTCTCAACCATGAATATCCATGTGATCCCAGCCATGAAAAGTGGTGTCCAGAATCAAAAAGATGGTGAAATCTTTTCATTAAAGAAATCTCCAATTGGACTGGCTGTTGCTCTCTCTTCCCTGCTGCCCCCAGAGAGCTCTCTGCAAATTCCCCTCTGAGCAGATCTGTCAGTTTGCGGTACTTGGGGCAGCACTTGGGATAATTTATCTCCAGTTATTTTATTTCTGCTGCTTTCCGAGCTAATAACAAGAGATGAGGGCTCATCTCCTGCTCTGGGCACCTTCCCATTACTTAACTAACAATTAATAAGCCAGATAATGGAGTGTTTCTCCCACACAGGAATAAACACTGACTCTATTAAACTGCGGCAGCGCAGCATCGCCAATCTGTTCAGAAACTGCAGCCAGTGCACAATCCTGTGCCCTGCTTAGAAGGAGCTGTTTTCCCCACTCTGCAGTATGAAAACTAGGCTCAATTTATTGTTTTCCAGGCTGGATGGGTGAAAAGTTTCCCACCCACTTGGATTAAGGGGCCCTGCTCCAGCAGTGTGGTCACCCACAGCGTTGCCCTGGGAGAGCTGGGGCCATCCCACCTCTCGGGGATGCTCTGGGCCATGGGGAAAGGGACAGTGGGAGCTGGCAGCTGTGTTTGTTTGCAATACACTCCTTTAATTGCTGGAGCATAGGAAGGGTGCCTGTTTATTACAGTGTGCGTGCATCAAAGTAAATACATTAACACCATATAAACATTTCCTTGCTGAAAAGCCTCTAATTAAGGGTTCTCACCAGCAGGTAGCCAATTACTTATCTCAGAAGCTTCTTGTGTCCCCTGGCCTTCACCCACTGCCTGGAGGTCGTGAGGGAGGGCTGGGACCTGCAGTGTGTCCCAGAGGAGGAGGAGGATGGAGGTTTCCCTGTGCTGCTGGGATGACAAGGACAAGACCTGTGTTCCTGTGACCATCCCTGTGTGCTTTCCCTAATCCTGTAAACCACATCCATGAGCCACAGGGTGTTGTGTGAGATGGGGAAAGTCCTTGGAATGTGGATTCATCACACTGGAATTGCTGGCACACCTGGGAACCTCTGAGGTCCCCCTGTGCCATCAACCCCGCACAAACCAGGCCACACAGTCCCTCAGCCTGTGGCTGTCCTTCAAAGTACCCTATTCCCTCCCTTCTCCTCCTGCCACTGACTCTTTCAATTGTTTCACCTCGATCTGTCCTTTCAGAGACCAACCCCTGCAGAATGCTGCTGGTGGCAGTGCAGACTTTTTTGACATCCAGAAGTGTGCCAGACCACTGGGCTGCCATTTGGAGAGATCAAATGATTCCCGTGGCTGTAGAATTATGACACTAGCCTTGAGGGCTGGAGGGAGTGATAGTCATGAGCTGAAAGCTGCCCCTTTGAAGTTTGGGATTTCTGGAGATGTCATCTTTTATATATATCACCAGCCAGGTTGCTTTTCATTTTGTTGGAGTGTTTTTCTTGTCTAGATTCTTAGAGAGCAAGACCTTACTTCAAGGCAGGAGGGATGATGAGAAAGATAGATGAGCCCAGACACTTATGCATTACAGATCTCTTTGAAATGGAGTAGTTCCAATTTTTCAGAGCTAACGACTTGCTAACGCCCCGTGCGTTTGTACACAAAAATTCTCTCCCGGCTGGGTAGAAATTGGGAATTCTCTGATCCACAGGGGGAAATCTCTGCTGGGTCTGGCTTGAATTGTGCCAAAGCTGAGCCTGGCTTTAAGTCAGAGGTGTTTTTTCCGAAGCTGTGGAGTGGATGGGCATCAAAACCCGCGCCCTTTGTTAGGGGGCTGTTTTGCTATCCCCATTTAGTGGGGACAATCCCTGGTGGCAGCAGTGCTGTGAGAGATGCTGGCCTGGAAGAGGAATCCCCTCTGTGCCCCTTGTGGTGCACACCCAGCCCCTTGCAGTGCCACTTATTCCCAGGTTTGGTGGGAAAGCAATACAATTACTCAGAGCAAAATCGCTGAAGCTGACTAAATGCCAGTGTTCCAAAGGACTGTGTGTTTTCCCAGCTGGGGCTGTCTCATCCCTTAGGCTTCCCTTCCATTAAAAGTCCTGGGGCTGATGAGGGTGGCATGCCATCAGGCTGGACAATGACATGCCAGGTACAGGTTAGGCAGGAAGAGCCTTTCTCCTCCTTAGATGTAAAGAAAGGTAAAATCTGTCACTTCTGTGCTTTTAGCACTTTTGTTGAGAATTAAGCAATAAACAATTGAGCCACAAAAATTATTCTACACATTTTGATCTTGGCCCTGGTTCCAACATCCCTGTCTTGTTCTGGCATCCAGCTATTGAGGGACCTGCTCTCATTTTCACCTTTTATCCTGCTAGGGCACTTTTAAAAGAGTAATTATGTATGTTCTCATGGTTAACATCTGATCCAGAGAGAGAGGAGCTGCTCTGCATCCTGTGGCACCCACTGGGTCATCAGCCCTGGGCTTGCAGGACATCACTGTGGGCATGGAGCCTCGCATCAGCCAATGCAAGTGGCTAAAAATCCTCACTTGAAGGGGCTGTGGCTTGACCTGAGCCACCTCCTGCTCCTCAGAATCTTTGCCCGAGCAAGAAGTGCTCCTGCACAGACACCACAGCAAAGCAATAGGCTCTGCCTGTGCAGACACATGCTTAAAAATGTGATTTAGCCAAAAAGGACTAGTTAAACTAAATCTTTCCTTGCTGGCTGTGACCTGGATACTCTGTCTGATGAGACCTCAGTGGCTGTGGTCCTTACTAGTGGAGCAGCAGCTCTGGCAGGCGAACAGGCAGAAAAAAGCTGTGCTGAGACTCTCATCAGCCTCCCACATACATCAATGTCTTGTGCCTGTGAGGAACTCTTGGACAAAAAAAAAAAAAAATTCCCCTTGCACACAGAGCAGTGACAGATCTGGATTGTCTGGAGAAGATGAAATAATTTATAAGCTTCGGTTTAATGTTCCTGTTTCCTCTTTTTTTTTCCTACAGCTGCCACCTCCCCACCTTCTGTCACTGTCGTCTAAATGAATTTACAAGGAAAAGAAAATACTTCTCGTTAATGTTCTCACACAAACGAAACATTAGCCAGGGTGACAAAAAAGAAAATAATTGATTGTGAAAGCAAGCCTCCTCTGAGACAGTCTGAGCATTATCAGGAGCAGCCTGGGAGAGGGAATGGAGGGAAAGGGACAGGGGAGGAGGAGAACAGAGCAGGCTGGAACAACAAATGTAGCGTTTATGATAATTATCCACGTTTTAATCCCTGTTTCCAACCAAGCATTCACTTCCTTTAATTAGCTCTCGATTAGAAAGAGATTATCTAATAAATTGTACAAATAAAGAGCAGGTTATCTTTGCAGTATTCCTGCACACCAAGTTCTGAAAGGATGGGGATGCAGGGATGGGGCTTGAGAGGGACATGAGCATGGAAAACCTCGCTTTTGTTTTTCCTCATTTCCTTGGCTGAAAATATTGTCTGTTTCTGGCATTAGCAATGCAGCCAGTGAAGTAAATCCATAATTAAACTGAATTAGCATGTACTTGGAACTTTTACATGCACAGACACAAAGAAGGCTCCTGCTTGGAGCATTTCCAGTATGATTTGCAGGGGAGGTGGCGGGGGTGGGGGGAGAGCAAATAAAACTGTGTAGTTTAGTGAAAAAGCACTTTTGCTGAAATTTGCTCTGAGTTTTTATGCTAAGAGAATGTAACATGGGGTTCCTGGGTGGCTGCTTGGACAGGGCCTCCTCAGTCTACCAGGAGATCTTTGGAAGTCACCTCTCAGCTGGCCTGTGTGTGTGTCACCTCAGTGTGGCTGCACTGAGCTCTCTGGGTGATGCACACACTGTGAGGGGTGGGTGCTGGAAGGTAATCAGCATTTCTGCCCTCAAAGGACAAGCCCTTAACTTTACACCTTGCCCAAAAACTCAGGTTGAGGCAGCATCTACAGCCCCTCATTAGCTTCTTTCCTCAGCTCTGGTAATGAACTCCTCAGACAAATATAATAATGAAAGCCTTTCCTAAATTAAATTTCCCCAGAATATATCTATGAAAGTTTGGCATCTCTCCTTTAAAGTCAGACATAATCTTGGAGAAATGAGGTCACCCATTTTTTCCTGATTGAACATTTGAGAATCAAGCTTCCATTGCCCAGGAATTCAATACCACCAGTCAAGTTCTTTTCCCCACCTCTCAAATATCTTATACTTCATCTTGCTGCAACAATGAAATCAGATTGTACCTGACATTTTCCACCAGTATGCTGTGTCTGATGTTTTACTCTCAATTTGGATTAAAATTTAGCTTAATTGTGCCAAATTACCACTGTGCTGTTTTGCCAGGTTCTCAGAGTTGGGAGCTGCATTTTGCTGGGATTTGTCTCGTGCTGTGCACGGCTTTTGTCACCTGGGCTGTGGAGGCAGGTGCTGGCTGCCCAGGCTGGGTCAGCCTAACCCTGCTGCCATCTCTGCCTGGGTCTTTCAAACCTCTGTGTGACCCCTCCTTGCTGAGCTAGCAGGCAACTTCACTTTTACTCCTACACAGGTTCTGAGCTCTTGCACTTCTTGGAAGCTTTCCCTGGGCTTTCCAGCGTGGAGAGAGAGTTATGAGTGGAGTCAGCACTAGAGAGGAGCTGGAGTGCCGTGCTGCCCTGGCTGTGAAACACAGCTGGGTGGCTTTGGAGGTGGGATCCAGCAGGTTTGTGATGCTGAGGCCCTGGGCAGATGAGCTCCTGCTGTGTCTGGCTCCATCCTTCCCAATGATTTTCCAGGCCCGTGGTTGAGCAGTCAATACTTTCGTTGTCTGGTTTTAATCCAACTTGACAAGAGAGGAGAGATCTTGGAGGTACTGAGTTTGTGCCAGCCCAGATAAATCAGCCTGGGCACTGCCATTGTGTCACCTCTTGGGCACAGGCTGATGGTTGGGTGGTGTCCTCCAAGGTGGAGGAGTCCAGGACGGTGATGTCAGAAGGAATAAAGGTGGGGCTTGGCAGAAGCCCCTTGTTAGCTTCTCTCCTCAGCTCTGATTACCTGCACTGTTTTGCCAGGTTCTCAGAGTTGGTGGGAGCCACATTTCACTGGGATTTGTCTCGTGCTGTCTTGACAAGAGAGGAGACATCCTGGAGATAGCGAGTTTGTGCCAGCCCAGACAAATCAGCCTGGGCACTGCCATCGTGTCACCTCTTGGGCACAGGCCGATGGTTGGGTGGTGTCCTCCAAGGTGGTGCTGAGGGGCTGGAGGAGTCCAGGACAGTGATGTCAGAAGGAATAAAGGTGGGGCTTGGCAGAAGCAGGAGTGAGAGGCTGGGAATTGCCTCCCTGGCTCTGTCAGATCGTGTGCTTCAGTCAAGGACGTGTCCCGCTGGCGTGTGAGCCCAAAGTGACCTCCCCATCGATCGAGACAGTCAATAGGCAGCTACTTAAGAGCAAAGTTCCGTTTTCTTTCCTTATTTCTATTTCTTCTTCTTCACTTTAATTATCTAAGATAGATAAGCAGCTGAGGGCCAATTAGAAAACAATTACCCTCTGTAATCAATGCTGGCATGGAGAAAGGGTGAGGATGAGCGTAAAAGCTCAAGAAATGCCTTAAAACACAGCACTGAGGTAACACTACCCACAACTCCATCCTTGAAAGCCCTTTGCCTTAACTTCCCCAAGAAATGTGAGGAGGAGTTTCAGCCAGGAAAAAAAAAAAAAAAAAAGCCAAACTAAGTGAAAAAACTATGGAAACACTTGGACCCTTCCAAAAGGACAGAATTAAGGATTTCAGGATAAGGATGGAGAAAACAGCTGTGTGATTTTTGAGCAGGGAGTCAGTTTTTCTGTGCTGCTTTCACCTGAGAGAAAACAATCATAATTTTATACAAGCTGTAATGGGCTCTGCACTGGCTGTTACCATTCACCAATGAGCTCTGGTGGTTATAATGGATGGCTGGATGAAAATATCAACTCTGCTCTCAGTGCCAGTCAGAGGCAGTGACTAAAATGATAGGAATTATTAGAAAAACAAGGAACAAAACAGTTTGTTGTACTGAGGGTACATCGTGTCATGAGTGGTCTGCCACTGACTCTGGCAGGAGAGGGAAGGATGGAGAAAGGTTTGGGTAGATGCAAGAAGGGTGATGAAGGTATGGAAGTGGTTCTTGCACAGAACAGCTTAAAAAGATAGGTTTTTGGAGGCCTCTGCCTTGTGTGGTAAAACCCCACAGAAACATGGGAATGAGCCACCCTACCCCTGCTCAGCCCAGATCAAAATGTCTCACAGGAACACTTCACACAGACCTTTCTGCTCTCTTTTTCCCAAGCTGGGGGGATGCCTGAAAGGTGTTATTTCCATAGGGCTGCCACCAGGGATATGCACCCTAAGAACCTTCCCAAACATGGGGAAACTGGGTAACCTGTGTAGCTCTCTGATGTCTTGCAAGCCAGAGTTGGTGATTTCTTAACTGTGTTTGGGATAGGAGACAGCACAGCTGGAAAAAAAAAATTGGGCTATTTCTGAGCTAGGAGCTCAATGTCCCAGTCCTCCTGCCTTTGGCAAGTGCTTGTGCTGTGTGACCCACAAAATGAGGAGTTTCTATTCACAGCACTGGGGACCCGGTTTTATCTGGGTGTTGAGAGCCTCCCAGAGGAGTGTGAAACCTCTGAGCTGTGGTGGATGGATATCTGGGAGAGCCTGCTGGATGCTCCAGAAGCTGCTGTGGGTTCTAGAGCTGCTCCTGCAGACCCTGTCCTGGTGTGGTCCATGGGACTGGGCTGGAGAGGAGCCACCCTGGCTATTTATGCATCCCAGCACCAATGAGGCCAGCCTGGTGAGGGAAAAGGAAAAGGAAGCAACTAGTTGAGATGGGAGCACAAATGTGGAGCCCCTGCAGAGTTTCAGGGCTGTTTTGGTTGTTCTGCAGCAGGATGGTGTTGGCTCAGCTACGCTGAATTGGCTCCTTGTGACAAAAACAAGAATCCCTGCTTGGAAGTGTGGGAGAAATGAGCTCTTCCCCCAGTTCCCTGGCAGGTGAGAAGCTCCCAGGGTGGCTTTCTCCTGTCTGCCTGCTTTTGTGCTAGTCCTGCCAGTGCAATGGCAGGTAAATGGCAACTCAGTTGCCAAAATAGCTCTGTGCGAGCAGCAGACGGACAAGCAAAATTGAACTGTCTGCAGTCCTGGAGAGCCTGGATTTTGAGAGATTTCCAGCAGTCATCAGCAAAAGAAGAGCAAAAGGTGAATTTTCTCCATGGCTGCCAGCTCAGTTTCTCAGTTTCTTCTCTCCTCACTGTGTGTTTCTCCAAGGAATGCAATCCTGGCTGGCTCTGAAACCAGAGAAAGGGATGCTCGGCCTGGTGCTGCACTTGGCAGAGCTGCTTGAGAATTAGAAATAGCAGCATCTTCCTTCCGCATTTAATCTCTCTCTGATTTCCTCTGATGGCCACCAATATTTCTGCTTCATTATATATGACATGCAATAACAAAAGTGGAGCTTTCTTATGAAATATTAGCTGCACACCAGCGGTTTGCTTGTAATGAACTGTCTACGTGGAGATCTCTAACTACAGTGTAATTATCAGTGAATAATTCATGGTGAATAATTGAATCGTTTTAGCCCTTTCTGCCAAAATCAGACAGTGACTCATGATTTCTGGGAATTATTCTTAGAACACTTTAATGGTGCCTATTTCACACGCTGAGGTCAGTCGGGAATGTTTGAAGATGGGCTGTGGCGGGTGGATCTGTTCCTGGGCCAGACAGGAACAGGCTTTTGTTGCAGGAACTTGAAAGAGGAGAGATAAAAACGATTATCTTTTGTTCCGACTTGCTGCTCCGGGCTCTGCTATTCCCGAGCAGCTTTGCCTGTGGAATTGGGGCATGGGAGTGTTTGTGGTGAGACGGATGCATGGGAGCAGATAACAACACATTCCAGCAGCTGTTTTCTCAGTTCCCGTCATCTCAAGTCCACAAACAGCAGCTTTAAGCTCATCCCCTTTGTGGGTCTGTGAGCAGTCCATGGATTCAAGGAGCTGTAGGAATACAGGGGTGAGGAGTTTCCTTCTCCTGTGGATCAGAATGGCACCAGCTCTGAGGCAAGAAGAAAAAGCCTGATGTAAATGTGTGCCTCCCAAGCCTTCTGCTCAGAGAATTTTGATCTATTCCCCAATTCCCTTTCGTTTTTCCTGCCTTCGCTTCCCAAAAACATACATGATCTGTCACAATTTATAACCTCCGGTTTAAGGAGAACGGGGCAGACAAATTAATCTCTATAAAAGCTTCGTTTTTTATTGTACTTAATGTGCACCTTTTGCCTTGCGTAATGGAGCTTGCATTCTGAAAAAAATAACTTTGACATCTTCCTATTTTATCTCTTCTTTCCCTTTAGCTGCAGAAGCATCCTGCTCCCTCCATGTGAGCCAGGCAGCACGGGCAACTTCCCTTTCTCTCCATCTCCCTTTCAGCCGATGTTTTCCCCAGATCTTTCTGGTCTGTGGCATGTTTAGGTATTGTCCAGCTGCACAGATTTCCTCATTTCCTTCCCTTCTTTTTTTATCAGAGGTGTCAACACTCTGCTAAGTGCTGTAGAGACACCATGCCTTCAATTTTTGGAGGTTGTTTTGCTGGTGAGGAGCATCCTGTAGATGATGAAAAGGGGATTTTCAGGTGTTTATTATGAACCTTGACATCCCTCCTATGGTGGTGGGTGTAGCCTGGTGCTCTGTGGGAAGGGATGTTGGTGCTGAGAGGTGCCCATGGCAGGGGCAGGGGCGGGTCCTGTGTGTTTGCCCTGGAGAATTCCTGTCTGGCACAGCCCCTGCAGCCTCTCCACGCTTTTCTGCATCCCCCTCCCACCTTGGTGCTCCTGAAGGGGCTGCAGAGCCTTCCCCTGACCGGGCTCCCAGGGGGAAGCAGAGTCTCCTTTGACTTTAGTGTGTTAGCCTGTAAGAGAGCTGACCCCACCGGGGATCAGGCTTGACCCCAAACTGTTAAGGAAAAATGCAGACAATCCCACAGCCCCATCCTCTTCCCCTCTGTGCCCTCTCTCCTCCTTTGCAGGACCTGGGAATGTTCAGCCCCACTTACCCATCAGGGCTTTGAAGATTTGCTGTACAAAAAGTGGGGGATGAAGACTGTGAGACACACAGGATGATTTTTTAGGGTTTTCTAGGGAAGTAGCACTGCCACTGCAATAACAGGAAGCTTCATTTCCAAAGCATTTTTCTTATTTTGCTCCCAAAAAGGAAATATCAGAGGCTGACTTGAGAATTAGACCCCTTGAGTCCAGGAGAGCTTCACCCACCTTGAATTGGTGGTGTTTTGTCAGTCAAATAGCAGCTATGGGGTTTTGCACCATGAATAGGGTGGCCTTTAGGGGGGAGGAGGGCTGGAAGCAGAGGGAATTGGGTTCTGTTTTCCTCTGGGAGTCTCTGGCTTAAAAAATACCCAGGCAGCAAATGAACTGCCATGAACTGCTTCCTCACTTTGAAGCTGAGAATGTGACTTGCACAGTGCCTGTTTGAGAGCTCAGCTGGAGCTTTCATAATCCAAGTTTAGAGAAGAAAAGGGGGGAAAACCTCCACTAAAACATCAGTTTTATCCTTTTGTATTACTCGATGTGGAAAAAACCTGGTATGTCAGGACCTCCTGAGGTCCCCACAGTGCTGCTGAAACCTGAGATCTGCTTTGTAACCAAGTGGATGGAGCTGGAAAAAAGGCTGTGAGCAGCACTGGGAAATGTGTGTGGCATCCAACAGCTCCCTGGCGTGCAGCCACTCAGGGGTTAAAGTTATGTCTTCCTCTTTCCTGTGTTCAAAAAAAAATCCCCGAAATGATAAAAAATGGGCATATTTGCCCCTGTGTTCTGGTCCCTGCCAGTGCAGAATCTCTGGGGAGGGGGAGAGTGAAAATCAGGTTCCCTGAAACATTGTTGGGGGTGCAGCACCACTGGAACATGCAGCTGTCCTCCTTGGGAGCTCCACTCCAGGGAGAACCCTTCTGCAGGGAAAATGAAGGCTGGAGTGAGTGGGGAGGAAGGCCCACCAGGTCTGTGTCTGGGCATGAGGAAAAACAAGCTCATACAAGTTGGGCATTTTTGTCTGGAAGAAACAGAAGAGGCCATGGTTATGAAAGAGATGTGAAATCCTATGGAAAAGCGAGAAATTTGACACCAGTGCCAGTGTCTTTTCTCTTTCCACGACATTTTTACCTGCTTGGTGATCCTCTCAAAAGTGATGCATCCCAGCTCCTCTTTCCAATGCTGATCAAATGTATCCCAATGCTCATGTTCCCAAAATCAAATGATATCTCCTGGATGCCTCCTGAGTATTAGAGGGACTTTTATTCTCCAAATCAAGGCAAAGAGGGCACCCAACTGATTTCCCAGGAGGTGAGGGTTCTGTGGATGCTGCATTAGACACTAAAATTACCCACTGGGTATTACACAGAGCATGTTGACATGAAAAAAAATAGGCTATTTTCTTTTTCTGAGTAGAAAGAAATTGGCTGTGTGCACTCAGACGTGCTCCAGATTTGGATACTGCATCATTGTGAAAGGGATGTGAGGTGGAGAATATCTGGGGTATTGGTATGTAAATTAACAGTTTAATTATTGCAGTCTGATTGCTGATTTCCCATGTCTGGTGCAGCCAGAGCACCTGGATCCTGTAAGGATGTGGAGTTTATTTGGACCAGGTGAGCAGCTCTGGTGTTGTAGCTGCTGCTGGCACATCTGGGCAATGCAGAGAATACCTGACCCATGGTGGGAGATGGAAAAGCGACAGGGATTTTGGTGCTGTGGCATGGGGTTTTTGAAGCCCACTCCTAAAAGCTGGAGCTGAGGCAGAGCAGGGGTGCCAAGTGCTCCTGGTTGCTCCAGGCTGACCCCCTCCAGGCAGTCCCTGTGCCTCAGGCAGAGCCTTTCCAGGCCAAATATAGTCTGGAGTGTGGCACAGATGTCCCTCACAGCCTCCTCCCCATCCCCTCCCGCCCCAGTCCCGCTGCCCCCAGCCATGGCAGGGCTTTGCCTCCTCATTATCTCATGGATCCCCCTGGTCTGTGCCCTGGGCTTTTCGCAGACCCCCATTATTTCCAATCCCCTTCACTTGTCAAAAGTAATTTGGTGACTTATTATCGGTCAGACAAAACAGCTCTGGGCTCTGCCAGCCCCGACCGGGGCCCCGGCTGCTGCCAGACCTTTATCCCCCTCTCCCATGCAGGCTCCCCTCTCTCTGGGCTGAGCTGCTGAGGGGAGCATTCAGCAGGCAGATCCCAGCCTCAATTAGCAGCCCAGGAATTTTAATTAGTCGAGCAGTCAATTATATCAATGGACACCCTTTGCCCTCTCCCCTTGCTCCCCTCTCTCCCGCTGTCCATGGGCAAAGCTCCAAAGCTCCCTGCTCCGAGCTGCCAGAGGGGCCCAGCTGTCCCAGATCCTGGTGGTGGCCGGTGGGTTTGTCCCCTCTGAGGCACGGCCTCATCCCTGACCTCCACTTGAACTGGGGCTTTGTGCCCTCCCTGCTCGTGGCAGTCTGAACAAGAGGGCAGGGAAGAGCTTTGGGTTTGGGCTCCATTCTCCTGCTTGGGTGTTGGGAAGAGAAGCCTTCCCTTCTTATGTGCTTTTTGATGCTGATCTACCTGTCAGCTCTCCTCTGAGGCTGGCTCACAAGCTGGGACACCAGGGGACCTGCCAGCTTGCTAATACTGTCTC
Source organism: Chloebia gouldiae (assembly GCA_003676055.1). Taxonomy (NCBI): domain Eukaryota; kingdom Metazoa; phylum Chordata; class Aves; order Passeriformes; family Passeridae; genus Chloebia; species Chloebia gouldiae. The sequence goes on from QUSF01000053.1 coordinate 702,599, forward strand.
TTGCCTATCAATAAGAATCCCTTTGGATCTGCTCTGCTATTTCTATTTTATTTGCTTCCTAAAATTGCCTCCTCTTCCACTCCTGCACCAGCTGCCAGCAGCACTCACGGTTTTGCTGCATCTCCAACGTAGCACTTCTGCCCAGCACTGCTTCCTTGCCTTGCTGGGGCATCAAAAACCTGTCCTAAACTTGCTGGCCATTGATTAAAGTTGCCATTGATTAAAGTCCTTCCTAATTTTGGTGTTGCTTATAGTTTCATGTTAAGTGTTGCTCTTTTTGCTGTAAGATCAGGCTGCATTGAGTCTCAAATCTGCCCCAATTCACATCGCCAAGGTGCTGGACGTGCTTTACAAGGTGACATAGCTGGTGACAGGACTCTGACCCTGCTCAGGCATTCCCAAATTCTGGTCATAGTCCAAAGTGTCTTGTCCAGTTGTTTTCTGAACAGCGAATGCCCCTTCCTGGGGTGTGAAGCAGCGTGGTCATCCCTCCCTCCATCCCTCCCTCCATCCCTCATGCCACCTTTACCCGTGGCAGGAGCTAACTCTGCTGAAGCCTGGCTGTGTAAAGCTGAGCCGGTGGCCTTTGGGCGTGCTGGCAATTGAGCTGTAGGACACGGGCCGCTTATCTCCCGCGGTAATTACCCCGTGCTTGATGGCATCTCGGAGGGGGAGCTCCTCTCCCGCCAGGAATTGCAGGCTCTGAAAGCAGGGACGTGTGCGCAGATGTTTGGGAACATGCAGACAATTACCCTGAGCGGCTCGTTCCCCTCCGACGGGGCCATTACACATCAGCGAGATGATCAGGAGCTGACGATACACGGTGGGGAAGGGATGCTGAAACCATCTGGCTGTACCGAGTGTGATAGGGGAACATCTGGTAGGCACGTGTTAAAATAGGATTATCGGGGGAGGAAAAAAAAAAAAAGAGTGACTGTGGAAAGGAGGTCTTACCATCCTTAAACCTCCTCCTCTTCTTCCTCACTGTAACATCAGAGGTTCTCAGGTTACACTCAAAGTGGTTTTCTCTGTGCATCAAATACAGTTTAATAGCTGTGGGTTTTAATGTGCCTGAAGCACAGGGAAAATAATGGGGTCTGAGCTCAATTAAAAGGGGAGGGAAAAGGTTTGGAGGAGAAGCCAAAGGCTGTGAAGCAAACAGTGCTTTGCTGTTGGCCATCCTCTCAGTTATTGGTGAAGAGGAAGGGATGACTCCCATACCATGAAGACACTTCCTCCCCTGCAAGGTGCTTGGCAAGGGACTAAGAGAACCTCCTCGTCTCAAACGAGCTGGAATGTTAAGTTAAAATACTTTGCAGAAGCTGAGGTGAGATTTCCCACCGGAGAAACACCAAAAGGATGAAGTGAATCAACCAGAGAGGAGAAGACCATAGTTAGACTAGGAGAAAACAGCTGATCCCACGCTTCCCTGACAAGTCTCTCTGTTGCTTTGATTGATCTCTGTGAGGAACAAAGCTTTGCCAGGCTGCCAAGTGTCTTGTGTACCCTGTCAGGCTGGTTTGAGTGCCTCTGTCTATTGTGAATGCAAGATCTGAGAGGAATGCATCTTGCTTGAGATTTAACTGTGTTCCTTCTGTTTCCATCCTTTCCAGCTGTAAATATCCTAGGATTAGAGCAAACCCGGCTGTTTTGTAACTCCTGGGTGGCGCAGAGCAGGACAGGCTTTGCTGGTCACATTGAACTGTCAGTTTTCTCATTAAATTAAATAGATGTGATTCACAGGGATGTGATACAGGCAGCACATTAACCCCCTCCTTAGAAGGATGGGCACTGTTCAAACCACAAAAAAACACCCTCCTTCACCCAGTGCCCTGCCTTTTATATCATGCTGTTGGGAACAGACCTTTGGATGTTATGAAATACTTTGATTTCCTCTTTGAAAAAGTGAAGCGAGGAAGGACAGGCACATCCAGCTGCTGGGACTGGTGTTTGCTGCTTTCTGACAAAGAGACAACCTGCTCCTCATGTAGGGGGGAAAGAAAAGCCCAGGAGCTCATAGGTGTGGGCAAAGTGGCTCATTTTGTGCCTGGAGAAGGAAGATGGAGGGCATGTGTCTTCTCTGTCCTCATTCCTTCCTTCTTCAGGGCAGAGATTCCTATAAACACCTCTAATATGATATGAGGATCAGCTTTTTTTCACAGCAGTTCAGCCTTTACTTAGAACCCTAAATAACAGCCAGGTTCTTTGGGAAAGGCACCACATCCAGCAGCTCTTAATATTGTTGGACTCACTAGAAACTCCTGGCTGTAATGGCTACAATTATGAATTAATGGCTTTAAATTCACCATCAGACCAAATGTCTAGTTCTTCTGCTTGGTTCTTGTTTCCATTCTGCCTTCTTATTGCTGTTCCACAATTATTTGTCATTAGTCATTAATCTTGAAAGCATCAGCTTTATTTTATCTTATTTTCCTCCAAGAAACTCTTGCCTGCTCCCAGGTTTTTATTTTCACTGTTTTCCATCACTCTTTCCCTTGCCTCAATCTAATCAGTTTTGTACTGCTCTAAAAAGTATTTTTTTTCCATCGGGGGAATAAAGCACTGGAGTGAACGTGCCCAGGAGATGTGTGTGACACAGTTGATGCTGCCAACACCTGGAGGGGGTTTATGCCCTGCTTACAGCTCAGCCCTCTGGAGAGGGGGCAGCATTAGAGCATTTTTCCATAGAGCTGTACCAATCCTGTCTATTTTTCCTGATTTTTCCTGTCCACACTCTGCTGCAGCAGGGGAATCCCCACGGGGTCTTTCTCCAGGACTCTGGCTGGTGTGGAGCTGTTTCTCCCTGCAGAACCCAGATCTCATTAAAAGGCTGGCACAGGTGTTTCTGGGCTGAGATCTTACAGGAAAAGGATGAAATAATCCAAGAGGGGCAAATCTCAGACCTTTGACCAGCACCTGAAGTGAGAACAAAGAATCAGGTCATGTCTCAAAGGGTGTACAAGAGCTCAAAAACCACATGAGGGTGTTTAAATTAACACTTTTCTCTGTCTCTGGGAAAGAGCTGGCAGAGCTGTGGTGCCAGAGGCAGGTCAGGATGGTCCTCACTGGCAATGCAGGGGAGGATGCTGAGAGGTGCTGGGACCTGTTCCCTGGCAGGCAGGGAGTTGTCCTTGGAGCTGAATGAACCCTCTGCTACCAGAGCATCCAAATATCTCCCAGCCCTTCCTGTCTGCAGTCCTGTGGCAGTGCTGTTAGTGAGGAGGGACCCCTCTCATGGGTCACATCTCCTTTGCCTTCAGTCATCCAGTGCCTTGATCCCACAGTGGGAAGATGTTCCTAGAGGTGTTGGAAGCCTGGATGCTGAGAATTTTAGACTTTCTCCGCTGACAGGCACTGACCCCCAAGAGAACACTGCATTTGATCTGAGACCAATGGAGAAGGCTTCCAAAATTGAATAACAGAACTGGGATTGTGGATGTGGAGTTTGAATAGAAGTGTGTAATGTCATGTGGTGGAAAACTTAGAGTTTAAGGTTTTAGAGAAGGTTTTAAAGAGTTTTTAAGGTTTTAAAGAATTGAGATAGAGATTGCTTCCTAGTCCAAGATCTCCAAGATTTTCTTCCTTCACTCTCCCTGAGACTGACTCCAACGGGGTTCCACTCTTGAAGTTCTTGTCTTCTTGCTGTTGCCAGTTTCCCTTCTTCCATGTTTCTCCCCTTTGGAAAGATCCCTTGGAAAGATCTTGGAAAGATCCCGAATCTTTCCAAGGAGGTGGCAGGGGTGTTGATGCTTCAGCTGCTGCCAGCCCCTCTGGTGCCTTCCAGATGGAGACACTCAGCACTGGTGCAGGTTTTGCTTCCTCCCTCCACACACAGACTGTAGGATAGGGAGGGAGGGAGCCAGCAGAGGATGCTCGGGGCAAGAAGTGAGAGATTGTGCATCCATCCCATCAGTGTGGAGAAAGTGGTAACAAAGCAGGGGCCAGAAGAAGCCGCTTAAACCAGGCACGTGTCCAACCCCTGTGTGAGATTTTGGCAAAGGTGACCAACAGCAGCAAAAAATATTAACTCTGCTAGCTGAGCATTCTGTGGCTTTAATTACAAAATTCAACAGATCTCTGGCAGTAGATCCCTGGGCAATAGAGACTGGGAGAGGAAGGTAAAAGATCTAGGCAGCAAAACCCCCCTATTTTATTTTTTAAAATATTTTTCCCCTCAGGGTGGTTTTTTCCCCCTGCCTGTCCCCTACTCAGTGAGACCAAAGGCATGTGGAACATTTGTTTCAGGGGGTACCAAAGTGGGAGAAAATTGGACATTTTGAAGAGAAGTGAGACAAAAAATTATCTCTCAGGAAGACAATAACCAATAACAGCAGAGAGTTGCAGGAAGCAGTGAAATTGTGACATTTAGGGAATAGCCTAAAATTCAGGTGGACGAGTGACCAACAGGGAAAACAATAGCCTTGTGACATTTGGGGACCAACTGCACTAAAAACTGTGCTGCTGAAATGTGCCAAACCCACACGTGGGGCCTCCTTCTCCACTGCTAAATGTGGGGAGATGGTGGCTGGGAGGCAGAGGGAAGAAAAGGGTTATTTTTGTTTAAATATGTTGGGACTAGAAGGGATCAAAAGCTACACCGAGTCTTCCCTGAAGCACTAAACATTTTTTCTGCCAACCAAGTGCCCAGAACTTGGCAAGGCTTCACTGACTTGATCGCTCTCCAGTAGTCAAATGCTGCCATGGAACTCTTCCAAGGAGCTGATGACTGATCATTAGTGTTGTTCAAAAGCACGTTCAGCTTTTCGCACTGGGCAAAGCCGTGTCAGGAACATGGAGGTGCCTCACCTTCCAGAGCCCAGCTTAGAGCTTCCCAAGGCAGCCGAGCTCCCTTCCCTGCTTACCAACAGCCCTGCATCTGCTGCTGTTGGTAAGCAGGGGAGGTGAGGGTTGGGCTGTGCTTTTGGCTCAGCACCAAGGCCCCTTGGTGGCAGGGCTGCTCTTGCTCCGTGTCCCTGCCCGGCATCCCCACGGATCCAAGTCCGTGGTGGTTGCGTCCCCCCCAGTTTGGTTTTGCTTTCGTGGGGAAATATAGACCAAATATACACCTAATAGAGAGAATTTGTGGGGGTGACAGGCATTTGAAGGCAGACATCTGCTGTGTTTGCTCCTGCCTCTGTGTGTGCCCAAGGGAATGAAGCTTTGGGAAGGATGGATGCCTTTGGCTCAGGAGTTTCCCACCCAGTTACAGCTGAATGGAGAAGGGGAGGGTGCAACACCTTTTTGACTCTGTTTCCCACTGGCAGAAACCCACAGGGAGTTTCCTTAGTGGGTGAAGTGTGCTGGATCTGTCTGTCTGCTTCCTTCCTGATCGTCTCCAGCTACTGGCAGTGGAGAGGCATGGGCTGACTGTGGCAGAAACAGATGGGAAGCTCTCAATCCAATGAACTTCCCAAGTTGTCCCTCTGTTTGTCATGGATGTGTGGCCTCCTCTTGGCAGCAAAGGCCTGGAGACCTCTCAGCTCCGAGGCCAGGCACCACCTCCTGCTGCCACGGCTGCTCCTGGCCAGGGGATCCCGGTGTCCCTCCTGGGTGGTCAGACAGCAGGAGTGGGGTGTCTCTGGGGGAAAAGCTGCCCCTTTGTGCCAAGAAGGGGAAGAGAAAACCTGGATGTCTGTGGCAACCCTTCTTCCTTTCCCAGCCCTGGCTCCATCGGAGCATCCTGCTAGGACAGTTGGTTTTAGAGCTTGTGGAAGGGGGAGATGTGTTTGACTTATGGCTTAAAAAATGCTCATGTGTTCACAGCCCTAGAATTACCCAAACATTGTAGCAGGGCTAAGGGGGGAAGAGATCAGCCAAACACTCTATTTTTCCACCTAAAACTAGCTAAGATGGATTTGGGGGGGAGATTGAGATGGGAAAAATACAGGCAAACTGGCCCTATTAAAGCAAGGGAGCACAGGCAAGTCCTAATTTCAGAACACAGTGCCTGCCCTTTCTTGCTGCCTAGCAGAAATCAAAACAAAAATAAGCTGAGAAACCTTTTTCAGCCTCATTTTCAAAGCCATCTCTGACCAGGAAATAGCCCTGAAATGAGTGTGAGAAGTTAAGAGCCACACAGGGAGACTTAGGAAAGGAGCTGGTGGAGTGCTAGGAAGGTTTGTTTGTGTGCAAAATGTATTATTACCTATCTTGGAAAACACAGGATATTATATTGCTTTACATTTGGGGTATTTTTGCTGCAAGGCTCCAGAGTGATTTGTGGTGGTGGGGCTGAGGGAAGATAACAAATGGGAGCTTATGGAGAATGGAATTCCCCCCCTCCTTCAGTTATAGTATTAAATAGCTCTTTGTATCACAGCAATTTCTTCCCCTCTCCCCCCTTTTCTTTTTGTGCTGTGCCAAGATAAAAAAAAGCAAAAACCAATCTTTATTTGCTAATGCCACTTATTTAATTTAATCAGGCTGAAGTACACCTTTAATAAATTTGCCTCCAAAATGAAAAATTACAAAGATGTGGCAGAAGAATATTTTAATGAAAACTGATGATGTAGCAAGTTAGAGCAGAATTATGTCCTCTCCCTGCCCTTTCCTAGCATGCAGCAGCACAAGAGAGCAGCCAAATAGCCCTCAGAAAATCACGGGCTGTGCTGTAGAACTCTTTAGTTTTCCTGTCCCGAGATCTACTCTCTTGAGGGGTTGTTTGCTGATTTCTAGACAACCTGCCAAGAAATCTGGGAGTAACAGCACTGAAATAGGGCAGGCAGCAGGATCAGTCTGCAGGATGTGTGATGCCAGGCTGGACTGTCCAGGTGTTGGGATATTCATGGAAGAGGTTGTTCAAGGGCAGGGGACGCATGACAAGGAGAACTATTCTTAGATGGATCCTCAATCAGTCCCAAATCCACCCTGCTTTCCTTCCAGATGATGGCACTCAGTGGTGCCAGCAAATATTTACCTGGCCCCAAAGCTGCTTCTCATGCTGGGGGAGCAGCAACGGAATGATGGAAAAAAAAAATCAACATTTCCAAGTGGCTGTAAGGATGAAGATCTACAGGAATTCAGCAAGGCTGACTTCAGCCTCCTTAAATAACAGGGTCCTTGCCCCTAGAAATGCTGGGATTACTTTTTTTTGGCATTTCCCTTTTCTTCTGTGCAGGTATAATAAGGAAAAAGGCTGTGGGGTTATCACCAGGCTAAAGTGCAGCATCACAGCAGCCTCAAGTTGGTCTTGCCTACTCACAGCCCTGTTTTCCTCCAAAATCTCTCTTTACTCATAAAACTGCTCAGCTGTCATGTGGAGGAATGGAAGTTCTTGGAAACAAAATAAACCCAGGAGGTCAGCAAACCTCCAGAATCAGGAGACACACACCTGCTCTTGGAAGCAATGTGTCCAAACCCGCCACATTGGTCAGGTCTCGCTTTGGCAACAAATAGAAAAGATAAATCTGGACTGCAAAGTGTGAATCCTTCCCTGTTTTGGGCATTTTGGTGTGAATCACTGCCATTTGTTAGAGGGAAGGTCCTTTGCTTAGCCCTGGAGCCCTTCCTCCTCGTGCTTGGTCTGTCAGTGCTGTCGTGGTGGTGACAAATTTATGACATCAGAACGTTGAGTCCCTGGGAGCCACTGTGACAGATGAAGTACTGCAGATCCCCTGCAAGCAAAGGGAAAACTCAGCAGAAGGAAACTCAGATGAGATTTATGAGTGTTCTCCAGGAATCGATGTCACTCCTGGCCTGGGGCCACCACAGCCAACAGGATTTACGCTGTGCCCCAGTCTTTGCTCTCAGGGGATCAGGCTGAGATTAAGCCAGCCAAAACCAACACAGGGGTGCCTCAGGGGCAGCTGTTGGGCAGAGCTGGAGAGAAGGACCAGCCAAAAGTGGAAGTGCCCCAGGAGAAGTCCAGTGCATGAGAAGCTCTACCCAATGGTCCATTTTTATCTGTTACTTGGTGAAAAATGCGGAGAGTGAAGCCAGTTACATCCCAGTAGAACACAAAGCTGATACAGAGTCTTTTATTTCTTGTCCCACTCACTGCATGGATTCTGGTGGTTCTTGAAGCTCCTCCACCAGCTATGAGGAGCAAGCCCATGACTTCATTCTCTGATAATGAAGGTTCAGCAATGAACTCTGTCTCCTGGCGAGCTGGAAAGTTGGCACGTCATGTGAAGGACCTCTCTTCCACTGCTCCCTAATTCAGGCTGAATTTCAGCCAGTGGCCTGTGGATCCCACAGCTGCTCTTTTGGGCTGGGCAGACCTTTTAGGAGCTCCCCTCTCCCAGCTCCATCAGCAATAGAACAGAGGTGGCAACCAAAGCTGTCCATAAAATATCCTCTTTCCCAAAGGGTGAGCCATGTTTTTCCAGGCTTGCCCGCTATGCTTTTGCTAGTTTCCATGAAAACAAATCGCAGTTTTCATAAACACAAACTACCATCTGGCCCTGGAACGTTGGTGGGTGTTTTTATCTGCCTTCGATGGGATCTGCAAACTGTTGGGAAAATCCTAACGAGGTGAAAAGGAGAAATTTTGGCACAGCTCCACAGAGCCGCCGCTCCAACCCCGATCGCTCACGGGTTTGCTGCTGCAGGTTCAGTTGCCTTGACTTGGTTGAGAGCTCCAGAGCATCATCTCAAGAAGGCTTTTCCTCATCCCTTCACCTGAAAAGAACCACCCAGCAGCTCTTCCCTTAACGCTGCTCTGGTGCAAGCTGTGCTCAGTGGTGACTCAGTGCCGGGCACGAGCCAGGCACGATCTGCCCACAGCCGTGGTGTTGCCACCCAGGAGCACAGCACCAGGACAAAACCAGCACAGGACTGGGCTCTACAGGTTTCCCACCAGCATAAACCCAGCTCAGGCATCCTAACCTAAGGAGAAGCTCCTCCCCTGTCTCCAATTTCACTTAACAAAACCTTTAGCACTGCCATTAAATATTTAACTTGGTGTTTTATCCTACCTGTGAGTGGGGAAGGGCAAAGGCAGGAGCAGATGGGACAGAGATGATTCAGAGCCTGGTGTTACATCCCAGAGCGTGAGCCAGGGAGCTGCTTAAATCAAATCAGGCTTAGTAATTAGAAAGTACATAATGAGATGCTCTAGCAACCATGGCTGCCCTGCATGAGGTTTTGCACCATCTCCATGGGTTGTTTTTTCAGAGTGAGGCGAGATTTGGATGAATTGCCTGGAAGGGTTTCAGGGCTGGATCTGGGCTGTGGGAGTGGAGGGAGTGGTGGGGGCATCTCCAGGACGATGGGAATTAGATGAATGGGTTTGTGCTTGTGGCTGAGAAGTACCAAAGGAAGACCTTACCACAGATGGGAATTTAGGCAAAGGCATGGCAGCTTTTTGGATGCTGGAGAATAGACGTGGCAAGGGGTTGGCAGAAGTATGGTTGCCTTCGTTTCTGTGTCCACTCATCAAAGGAATGGTCAGGGAAAGCCTTGGAATGCCCAGAGGGCTCCAGCAAGAGGATTTGGATAGGTCTTTTATCTGTGCTGAGGCTTCAGTCTATCACTGGTATTTCAGGATGACAGGGAGGGAAGGGAAAGGAAGTGGCCAAACACATTTTAGGGAGCTTGTTCAGGTAGGAAATGCTTCCTCCAAGGGTGTCCATCTGGGATAGAGCAGATCATGCTCAAAACTTCTGCTGGAGAGAGAGCTGGTATTAATTAAATATGCACAGGGCCAGAGAGGGAATCAGCAGAGCAACCATGAAAATCCTTCATCTTCTCAGGGAATGTTCATAATCCACGTATTGCATTTCTTAGCCCAGTGTAAGTTCCCTCTCCCTCTCAAAAGAATCAAACATTAAATTAAAAGTTCTTGGAAGAGAAATCCCCAGATTTCACAATTCACACAGTTCTTGTTTCCTGGCTGGTTCTCGTTCCCAGTGCACGATATTGACATAGTCAGATAAGGGTAATTCTGGGGTTCTTTAGGTCTTTCTTGGAGTCTGGACTTGAATACCATGTTTAGACATTCAGAAATGGGAAGCAATGCATTTCTTTGTGCTCTTATTTTTTCCATCATTCCCGTGTTCCTTCATGTGTGTTCTCCCCATCAGCCACTGTCCTCCTGCCTGAACTACAGAAATTCTTAAAATGCTCTTCTTTACCACACCCAGTCTTGGCTGGCCTCTGTGCCCCCCACGCCTGCAGGGATTAGGAGCTAGCACATCTCATTTCCTGCACAATTCCCATGGGAAGCACCTTCAGCGTGCTCAGCCCAAAGAAAAGACCCTTCCATCCTTCCATCAGTCACTGGGGTCCCCTTGATCTGAAGTGTGTTGCACAAATACAAGGCAAGGATAAAGAACTGATCTGGTGCTTGCCAAAAAGGATTTTTATGCAAAAAGCATCACAAACATTTGCAGATGAGAGGAAAAAAAGAGAAAAGTATCAATATGAGCACCTCCACGGACTGAACTGCTGCTCTGAGCTGCTGTTTCCTTTCCAGTTCTTTCCCTGCATCTCTGAGACAAACCAGGAGCACTCTTGTATTTAATAACAGGGGAAATTCAAGTGATTTCGATCAATCAGCCTTACCCAGGGTCTCTGGAGGACTGCAGCTCCTGTTCTCCTCCCCTTCCCTGTTACACTCCAAAACTACTCAAGAAGATCACGTTTTGTAGGTTGGCAATTAATAAAGCAATCCCATCATTCAGAAAAATAGGGAAATTGTGTTAAAGTCAGTCTGTGGGCTCAATTGCTTAACGGCAAGAAATGTGTGCCAGGCTGGACTTTAACCTGCTTGGCACTTTTAAAATAAAGCATTGTCCATCTACTTCAACTAAAGGGGCTCGAAAGAGAGAAATAAACGTTTTCCTGGGGCCAGCCTAAAAAAGCTCATCATCTTGGCTCTGAAAAGGAAGAGCTGAGGATCTGATTGTGCCTAAATGGATCAATTTTACTCTCCCCTATGAAGTCCATCAAGCTGCCATCTGTTGAAATCTATGTAAGCAGCCTCCTCATCTCTGGTGGCCTCTTTGTGGTGGTACCCCCGGGTATTGGGGAAGAAGAAGTGAGAGGCAACAGGGAGCTGGTGCAGGGGGGTTAAAGAATAGAGAAAATGAGAACACAGAATCTCTTCCACACTTTGCTCAACATGCAAGGAAAAAAAAATTATCACCTCTTCCCTTCAGTGAAAGCCATTAAAGAGAAAGAGGGAAGGAGAAAGGAAGGAAGAGGGGAGTCATTACAAGGCTTTGAATTTGGAGGCTTTTTCAATCTGTTACACTGAATGTAGGTTGTCAGCAAAGAAGAAAAGCAGCTGCTCTGCTGATAACGCAGGTACCAGTAAAACCTGCTGTGCTTCTAATGAATCCTGACTAAGCACTTTGGAAGGGGAGGAAAAAGGAAAAACCACTGGCTTGTTGGAGTTTGCCCTGGGCTGTGGCCCTTGTCTGAACTAAGGAGGGACCCTTGGTTTGTCCCGGGCTGGCAGGACTGTCCCTGGGTAAAAGGGGGACACTTTGGCATGGAATGACTGCAGGAGGCAGCTCACTTCTTGCACCTGATTTAACTCCAGCTGTGGGGGCTGAGAGGAGGTGGCCCTGCTCCTGCATGGGTTTATGTGGGAATTGGAGAAACAGAAACTTCCACAGACACAGAAGGCTTTGATCTGCAGCCTTGAGAGAAGCTTGGATTGATGTAAAAATACAATACACAGACATTAAGCAGAAAAACTATAAACTTATGTTTCTATAGTTGTAAGTAAGAATATGCTTTAAGTAAGTGAGAAACTGCATTGATAACATGGTGAAGGGTTTATAGTGTAGTAATATAATAGTATGGAGCAGTTTGGGAGTTCAGAAGTTATAACAGAAGCAGATGTGTGCATGTTGGACAAAATACCCACAGTACAGCAGAAGAAAGTAAAGAAAGTAAAGGTGAAAGGTTAGAAAAGCAAAATACACCTAGTGGCATCTGTCTATTGAACTAGAAAATTATATAAATCTTGTAACAAAGAACTTGTGACTGCTTTGAGCTGACTGCTGACTCCTTTAAAATCTCATGGCCTCTGAGACTCAAGTTTATCTGAGCAAAAAATAATTCTTAGCCTGATGGTGGTCCCATCCCTTCATGTCTAGTGGTGACAATGACAGTTTTAGGAGGAACTTCCTGGGGAGCACTGAAACCTCAACTTCCTTTTGAGGTTTCAGTGCTCCCCAGGGCTTCCCATGGAGCCCTTCCAAACTCAGCTTCGATGAGGCTGTGGGTTGCTGGTTTATTAGTCAGGGCCAGGTGAAGATGCTGGCACAGGTTTATCCCTAAAGCTTTAGGCCTGGGCTCTCTGTCCACCTCTTCTTGGAGACCAAGTGCTGAGTTCATTGTGGAAAAGAATTTCCAACTCAGGTGCGAGCTCTTCTCCCAGCAGCCCGTGACATGGACTGAGGAGAGGGCGTGTGCCTGCCCTGCTGCCTCCATTCCAGCTGGGAGCAGATGTGTTCCCTTCTGGATGGTCCCGTGGAGCCTGTCCCCCTGCAGCCAGCTGGGAAAGCAAATCTTCTTGTCCAGGGCCCAACTGTTTCTACCAATGCTGCCTTCAGCAAAGGCAACTTTTTCTTTTGTGGAAAGAAGGAAGAAAGAGTAAAGATGGACGAGCAGGGATGACAAGAGTGCGAATTAGCAGTCCACACAGCCCAGAGATGTGTGTAGTAACCTCTTTTATGTCTTATTCTCGCCCAGGGATACCTTTATCTTCGGCAGCATGGAAGGATTTTTAATCTTCTTCACAAAGACAATCTTTGCAGGAGAAGGAAACAATCAGCTTTTATGGGGCTGTTCACTCCTTTATTTATTTGCAAATTCTCTGCAACAGTCAAACTTGAGCAAAGGATAAAAAAAGGAAACAAAAAAAGGAGAAACAATCCAGAAAAGGTGAACAGAAAGATGGGTATTTTTCTTCTTACTGTATCCCACAGAATAAGAAATGGATGTCTTACATGTCTATAAATAATAGACATCTATAAGTTACCAGCATTGAGATGTAAATGAGGTAACAGTGGGAATTTCATCTCGTTCAGCATGAAAAATGAGTCTCCTGTTCCCAAGAGTTTCAGGACATGCCTTTGAAGCTGGAGACAGACACTTTGCTGGAGCAGGGAGAGGTAAAGCAGGCAGGTGACCTCCAGCTGAGCCCCCTCTGCCGCCTGAGCATCCCCTCCTGCCGAGCCTCCAGCATGGCCAGGCTTCCCACCACTAAAAAACTGGAGCAGGAAGAGGAAGGGGCCGAGTGCTGCTGAAAAAGGGATATCTGTTATTCTGCTTGAAGGGGTCAGTCTGGATCTCCTTCCCTCTGGATTGTCCACGTGGCAGGTGTGGAGAGAGGTGAGGGGGACTCTGGGCTCTTCAAGCACCGAGGTGTTTTTCCTCTTGATACGATGAATGTCTGACAGCGCTTTGTATCCATCCTTGTCTCCAATTTTCCATCAAAAAGTTAGCATACAAAGGGCTCTTGATGCACCTCCTCATTCTCCATGAGTGTTTCCAGCCTTGGCATACCAATTTCTCAAGCTCCTTATTAACAATTCCAAAGGAGAGGCTATTAAACTGGTGCTGTCAAGTTGGGCAGGACCAGCCTCTCTTCATCTGTCAAGGAATCTCCTCTTGATTCCAACTGCCTTAAAAACACCATGAGATGGAAAAAAAAAAAAAAAGGAAAAATTACACTTCAAAGTCACAGCATTTGCTGGGAAAACACAGATTTTGATAATTGTTACCTAATTTTATAGAAGCTGCTGTTCATGCAAGGTTAAACCACGTAGTTCAGAATTAGGAAATCAGGATCACAAAGGTGAAGATTGATCACAGTTTGGCTCCCTCTGAGAGCTCTTGTCAGGAGATGGAGGAAAAAACCTACAATAAATGAGATTCCCCCAGTGCTGTCACATCCCTCCTTTTTGCATGAGGTTTTTGTTCACAACAGTATGACTGGAAACATCTTTCTGGAAAAGATCATGTCACACTATTGGAAAGATGCTGTTCCTGAAGAGCTTTGTAGTCTCCACTCCTGATTTCTTATATACATATAAATGGTCTCTCACAAATTCTTAGAATGATTTGGGTTGGAAAGGGACCACCTTAAAGATCATCTTGTTCCAACCCCCTGCCAGGGGCAGGGTCACCTTCTTTTCACTTATTAAAACACAGAAAAACAATTAGATCTTACTGCTCAGACTGTGATTAATCATCTCACAAACAGCATATGGACATGGAGAAAAGGAATAGTTCCTGATTCATGTGGGATGTGTTCAAGTAGTGAACGAGCTGGGATAATCTGGGAAAACATCTGTTGGATTCTGCAGGCTCCCCTGGAGCTGCTGTTTAGGGCATTCTTAGCCCTAAAACCTGCCCTTGCTCAAAAACCACAGGTTTATGGATAGAGGAATACTTTCATCTTGGTGCTTTGTAAACGTGGGGCATGGAGTTTCATCCCTCTGCTACTCAGCAGTGGAAAAGGGAATAACAGCATTTCTGTTATTAATAACAGCATTTCTGATTTATTATTTAAGTCAGGGGCAGAAAGGTGAGAATTTCCCATAAAATAAGAAATGGCCATTGCTGCCTCTCCCTGCCTTGCCTTGCCAAGCTGCTGACCTTTCCTTGGAGAAGTCCTTCCCTGATGCACGTGGTTTGTCCACCATCCAGGCTACTGACTTTCCTCTTTTCCCATCCAATATCTAAGTGCTGCTGTAGTAAATGGTCATTATAAAGCTATAAATAGTTCACAGCACTCCAATTAGGGAGCTGCACTTAATTGCAGGGGGGAAAAAAGGCAGAGGAAAAAATTAGCTGCTGCTGTAGACCTTGATGAGGAGACCCTTGATGAGGAGAGCCTTGAACTCAGCAGAAGGCATTCTCAGGTCACTCCAGGGGCTGGAGAGAGTGGGATTAGATGGGGGGGGGGATAATTCCCACTGGGTCAAGGGTGTGAGGAGAGAGGGAGGGGCCTTTTAGAAGACAGAAATAGATGCTGTTGGGAGAGTGGGAGACAGAGTTGAGGCCTTTTGGAGCTCTGATAGCTGAGCCTAAAGTCAGAGGTGCCATCTGGGCTGTGGGTGAGCAGCTTCACCCCTTTTTCCTTTCTGCTGGCATCACCCCGAGTGAATGAAGCAAGGCCCATGACTTACCTTTCCCTCCAGCTATTTCGCACTTGGGTGAAATTTCACACTTCCACAGTGCTCTGCAGCTTCCAGGGGGTCTGGGGAGAAACCAAGGGGTGAACTTGGAGGAGGAAATTATGGCTCTGCTTGCCCCCAGAGCTTTGCTGAAGTCATTGATGCTGCTGGGATCTACTGAGGAATGCAGGAATCTGTATGGGATTACAGCCCGGGGTGGAGCAGCGACCAGGGGGCTTTCTCTGCCAACTTCTGCAAGAGTGTCCCAAAAAGCAGAGTACAAAAATTGCATTGGGAATTGGGAAGAGTGCTTGAGAGTGTCCTTTTCACATTGCACATTGGCCTTCCTTTCCAACGCCTTTGGAGCAATTTGCATGGCATTACCCACAATGCCTGCAGCTGTAATGCTATTACAGCTTGGCAGCCTCTCTAACCTAATGATGACAAACACTGCAGCATTCCTTATCTGCTCTTTGCCAAAAAAAACCAAAAAACCAACAGAAAAACCAATAATTATTTGGGGGAGAAAAAAAAAGTTATTTGTCTGCTTTTTTTCCCCCTCTTTTTTTCATAGTTTTTTTTTCTTACCTTAAAAAGGCTCGGGAGGAAGGAACTGGGAGAATGGGAAGTTTAGGAAAGGGCTGGTCTTGATGCCAACTGCAAGGTAGAGACCACATTTCTAAAGCACAGCCCATGTCCTACACCTTCCTCAGCCCTTCTCCTGCCTCCCACTTCTCCTGCCTTTTATCCTGATTCATTTATTACCAAGTAAATTTCCTTTCATCCACTTTCATCTCAGCTTCGGGGCAGGGACCTGTGTTTGGCAGAAATGCTTCTGGGTGATGGTTTCAGTGCTGTCCTCTTCTAAGTCTGTGTTGCTCTCCAGGCTTCCATGCTCATCTTTTAATAGGAAATACATATCTGACTGATAAAATGGGATATTCTGTGCCTCGAGGTAATTTATGCTTTTCTGGCAATGCTAAGTTGGTGATGGAACCTAAGATTTTGCCCACCAGCTGTATATTCCCTGGAAAAACTCCTGTAACAGGGTAGTTGCCAACCTGAGTTTTGCAAAGTCGTGTTTGGTGGGTGCCTGCCTCCAGCAGCACCGCAGGATTTGGTCCTGGGGAGCCCCAAAGGACACGCTCTGGAAAGCCAGGGAGACAGCACTTTGACAGGGTGGCAACGTGGCATTTTGTCACCGTTCCCTGGCACAAACCCAGCTTTTCATGATCCTGTGAAAGCAAACAGAGCTGGGACAATAAGCTCTGTTTGCCCACGGAGCAGAATTGGCTCCTGGCACGTGGCCAATGCTGCTGCAGCCCAGGTGAGCCCAGGTGACAGGGATGTCCCAGGGGTGGGGCTGGCTGTCCCAAGGGGTGAGTGAAGGGCTCCATGATGAGCCTGGCACGTGGCTTTTCCAGCCTGGGAAGCTTTCTCCCAGGGAAGCAGGGGTTGGCACGGGCAGCGTGCCAAGCTGGCCCGTCGGCTGCGTCTCTCCAGACAGAAAATGGGACGAGTAAAGCTCATAACACCCATAATAGCTCTGGGTTTGGCTCCTGCAGAAAGCCCTGCTACCTTCCCCTCTTCAGCTCACTTCCTTTCCAGACATCCCACAGGCTCCTGAGGGACAGCAGGGAACACAGCCTGGCATGGCCTTTGCAGTGGCCAAGCATCCACACCCCAGTCCTTTATTCTGGGCTCTGTGAGTCGAGGCAGAGCAAGAGTTTAGAAACCATTCTGAAAATAGAGTCACAGCAGCATGCTGGCAGCTCGCTGAGGTGTAGGAGAGGTATCCAGCTTCTCTTGTGAAGCTGCCCCTCCCTCCTCCTCCCACTCTCTGGCTTATTAATTAACCTCTGTTAATTAAGGCTCAGCTCTCATTGCTAGAAGGTATCGGTGTGTTCAGAGCTTAGAAGGATTAAATATTATTAGATGTTCTTGGATAATAGGAATGCCTCTGTGCTTGGAGCTTGGTTTTTGGTGGCTGGCCTGTAAACTGGAGCTAGAAAACTGAGAGAAAGTTGTTCTTTTTTTTTTTTTTTTTTTTTTTTTTTTTTGTGTAGCCATGCCCAAAATAATGAGTTTGGAGAGGGAGAAAAAAAAAAATCTGTTTTCAGTAGCAGAACTCTACTTAACCTCACCGTGAGCGGCCTCTGGAAAGCAGGGAGCAGGCAGGTGACACAGGAGATGTCACAAACCAAACACAGGTGCTTTGTTTGGCTGAGATCAGCTGAAGTTTGCCTGGTTTGTGACCCCTTTCCCTCGTGTGCCGAGCGCTGAGCCCTGTGGTGCCACCCTCCACCCGGCCTGGAGCGTGAGCGGGGTGTTCTCATCCCTCTGCCCCTCTGTGTGAGGATCCTGCAGCAATCCTGCAGAGCAGCAGGAGCGTGCCGGCTCATAAAGTGAGCAAACATAATATTTACATCAGTAAGACTGCCCGTGTTTGACCAGAAGCTAAACAATTTAAAGGCAAGATTGATTTGTTACGTTAAAGGGTAAACCGGGTCAGGGTTATGAAAAGAAGCTTTAAATCCCATTCACAAAAGCAACATCCCAAATCCCTGCACTGCTCTTTCAGAGCTGGAAATGTCACAAAGAGATAATTCAGGCGGTGCCACATCAAAGTGGCTGGGATGATGTCCACTTCATCCAGTTCAATACAGCTGCACTGGGAGCTGGAATTGGAATATTCAGGCTGTTTCCAGTTGTTGGTTGATTTATTATTTATTTTAAGTCAGGGGCAGAAAGGTGAGAATTTCCCATAAAATAAGAAGTTGGATTCAGAGAGGCAGCTTGTTTAGATAACAATGCAGCAACCTAAAATTGTTACAAAGAGCTTATAAAAGTAAACAAAGCGAGCGTGAGAGAAATTCAAATGGTTCCCTTCCCCACACCAGTCAAACTTTTAATTGCCAGGAATTCAAAGCAGCTGCATTTTCTGCTGGAAAAGTGCTCCGTTGCATTTTTATGGCAGCTCCTTTTAACTGTAGGAGCCTCAGGAGCAGGATGGGGCCTTGCTCCATGGGTCAGATGGGCTCTGTGTGGAGCAGGGAATTTTGGGGAGGTGTGTGGGGGAAGCCAGAAAGGCTCTGGCTGCCTATTAGGCAGCTCATAATATTTCATGGCAGAAAAAAATGAGGGTTATTTGGCCCTGAGTAATGCAGTGAATGGCCTTCAGCATGTTTCGCCCATTTTCCCATGAGCGGGCTGTGACTTTTTCCTCCCCAAATGAACCATGACAAGCCCCTATCCAAACAGTAATAATAGTAGTAATAACAGTAATTATCCCAGCAGCAATATTAATCATAAAACCCTCTTTTTTTTTTTTTTTTCCTTTTTAATTCACTGCTCTCGAGAGCACTGAGATCACACAACCCTCCTGGGCTGCTGTGCAGGGATCCTGCTGCTCCAGGACCTTCCTGGCCAGGAGCTTGATGACCCAGAGCTTGTCTGGGGTGCACTGAGACCGGTGGGGCAGAATTTGGGCATTCCAAGCTGGTGGAGCTCCATGTGCTTGGTCCCTTTTGCTTTCAGGGATGCCCTGCGTGGGTGCCCTCTCCCACTCGCCAAATCCCAGCAGCCTTGCCAAGAGGATTTGAATCATCCTCTGATGCCACTGAAGTCATGCCTAGCCCCAGGTGCTGCTCTGAGGCACTGTCCTGTGTGTCCCCAAAACTCTTTGGGTGCAGGGACATGGTGACACACTCATGGAAGGAACAAGGAAGCTCATCCAAAGGGAAAGGGCAGCTGGGAGAGCAGCACCCTGGATGGATACTCTGCTGTTTGAGAGCTTTTCCCCTCTATTCTCTTTCCCCCTCTATTCTCTTTTCCCCTCTATTCTCTTTCACCCTCTATTCTCTTTTCCCCTCTAGTCTCTTTCCCCCTCTATTCTCTTTTCCCCCTTTGCTCTCCCAAAAGCAGCTTCTCTTGAATCAATGTCTTTAGAGGCTTTAAGGCCAGCAGATTTGGGAAGCTGTGTCAGGGCTGCAGCAGGAGGTGATGCTGGTCCATGGGCGGCACATGGAGGAGTTCCTAACCAAGCCAAGGAAATGCAGCCCCCATCCCAATGCTCTTCTGGGTGCTTGACACCGCAGCAATTCATCACTTTGTAAATATCTTCTGGTTTATTACATAAGCAATAAGCACTTTGTCGGAAATTGCATAACTTATAATCCAATTAAACAATAATTACATTGTAATGGCTTTGTAACTATGGCATTAATTAACTTTTATTGCCCTGTAAATTAAGCATGGTATTGATATGGAATTGGGAGCAGACAGATGGCTCTGGTGGAGGAAGGAGAGGGACAGGGAGCCCCAAAAGCTGTTGGGGCCATCATCGAGATGTGTGGTCACATAGTTGGCCTTAGCAAGAGGGAACTTTGTCCAAGCTGTGAGCACCCTGCTCCTCCTGGGGAGATCCCTTTCCCCATGGAAGAGAAGGGTCCTGGTGGCCAGGGGTTTCTGGGGACCAGGTTTGTGGCAGTGACAGGGAGCTGGTGGCTCGTGGAGGGGTGGGAGGGTGGTCCCATGTGGAGAGAGCTGCTGCACACCCACACATTGATGCTCAACCCTACCAAGCACCCAATTCCCCCACAGTTCGCAGGTGCTCAAAGGTGGGAGCTGTGGTGAGGTGCTCTGATCCCTATCATCCCTTCTTAGGATTTCAGCACTGGGAAATCCTCCCCCTGGAGAGGGCTCCTTAGCTGAGGATGGTGCTGCAGGTGGAGCAGGGAGGCAAATCCTGCCTGTGCTCCTCACCCCCACTTAGGGCCGGGGGTTTGGTGACTGGATGTGTGTGAGGGACACATCCCATCCTGGGACAAGCAGCCGTGCTTTACATGGGATTAGTGGCTTTCCCTAAGTCCAGCAAGTTGAATCCTGGTGACATTGGTAGCCAAACTGAGGGGCCAAACTGTGACCAAATACAGCTGCTTCATCTCTGGGGGGACTCTGTGCACCTGCATTGATGCTCCATGGTACCTCGGAGGTGGCAAGGGAAACATTTGCAGCCTCAAGCTTCCAGATTTTGGAAACTAAATCTCCAGGTCTCACGGGGTTTGCCTCTCCAGCTCCTGAACACACAGCAGGCAGGTCTGATGAAAGGTTGGAATTTATTGCTGAGGCTATAGAAACATGTTCCTTACACCAGGCAGGCTTGGAAACTCGGGAATCAGCCCGGCCTCTCGGCTGCTCGCAGAACTGGTGGAGTGGTGCAGATAGGGAAATGTAACAAAAATAATTATCCTTTTGATCTGGCCTAATCTCTAAATCTCCTCCCCACTTTCTGAACCTTGTTGAACAACCTCTCTGCTCCCTCCTGGGTTTCTGCCTCGCTGGCATCCTCCTGCTTTGCCACGTGTCTGCTCTGAACTCTGCAATCACCCAGGATGCACAAGCAGCCAGGATTTGACTGTGCCTCGTCCTAGTTTTTTTTGGTTCTGCTTTTTGAAAATTTATACAGGCATATTCATTTCATAAAAAAATCACAGTTTACATGTGCAAAAGATCCATCTTATTCATGGAAAACAACTCGCTGGCACTCAGCTTCCCTCTAGGCAGAACGGCTGCTGCCGGTGGGCTTCCGATCAGGATAAAACAATTATGGAGATCTGCCACCTTGTGGGAGCTGGGAGATGTGGCAGGACCCCCCTCCAGCCCCTCACCTTCTGAGCAGCCTGGCTTTAGGGGCCTCTTCAGGCTGGGTTTTGGGATGTGCACCTCTATGGAGGCTGGAGGGTGGGGATGGGCAGGGCTGTGCTTGCCCTGGATTTAGACTGGGTCCCTCTGGGTGCTTCTGTACCCAAAAAGGGGCAGAATAGGTTTAGCCACCAAAAAAAAAAAAAAACCCAAAACAAAAATAAAAAACCCCCAAAAAAACCTAAAACCCACCCTCCCTTAGAAAAACAAAGGATAAGGAGAAAGAACTAAGTGAAGAGAGATGCTAGGAGGTGAGCTGTGGGATGGGTGATGGGAGCACCATCCATCATGTTCACTTTCTCCCGATGGGAATTTCCACTCTCCCTCTCCAGCCAGCATTCCAGCTCTGTGGCTGCCTCAGTGGGAGCCTCCCCAGTGCCTCATCCCCTCGTCCTGGGTCAATGGTCCATCTTCTCCTGCTCTGCCCTGCTCCTGAGGGCTGTCAGGGGGAAGGCGAAGGGCATTTGTAGGTGTAAAAATTGGTGTTTGTGGCAGCTTGGTTTTTCTCCTAGAGTTTGTGATCCTGGAAGAGAGGTGGGTGTAGTGAGGCGTGGAAAGCACTCCCCAGTATTGCTCAGAGGCTGCCCTACTTCTGCTCCCCTCTCCTTTATGGAATTTCCATTTTCTTTTTAATTGGGGAAGTTAGTTTTTCTCTCGCCTGGATGTCCATCCTGCCATGCCCAGCCAGCTGGTGCTCTCACAGCATCACCCTTTCCTGCAGGGATGGGATAGGATGTTCT
This sequence comes from Chloebia gouldiae, assembly GCA_003676055.1. Taxonomy (NCBI): domain Eukaryota; kingdom Metazoa; phylum Chordata; class Aves; order Passeriformes; family Passeridae; genus Chloebia; species Chloebia gouldiae. Next base: position 724,119 of record QUSF01000053.1, read on the forward strand.
AACAGGAACCTCTGGCTTCAGGGGGACACCAGGCAGCAGGAGGATCATTTTCTTCTGGCAGAATGATCCACTGCATGAGCAGCTCTGGTGACCGAGTAGGGGGAAAAGAGGGAAAAAAGGAGAGGCAGGAAAAAAATAGAATGAATTAAGTGATTTCCATAAATAGCCCTGAGCTGTTAAATGAAATACTTTTCATGGCTGGTGGTGAAACATCTGCGGGGTTTGTTTAATGCCTGGGTTTTTCCATCTGTCCAGCCCTGCTGGCAGATGTATCCCGTTGTTTTGGTCCCCCCATCTCATCCCGTGGCAGTCTGGGGAGAGGGGAAGGTGTTTATTGTCCAGCAGAACTGTGCCTGCAGGTCTGCATTCCTGCCTGGATGCCAGGGCACGAGGAAAGTGGCAGCCTGAGGGTGCTTCCCCATGCAAGATTTTGGTGCCAGGAGCAGTCTGAGAGCTCCCAGCAGTGCCCTGCTCCTCGCTGGAGCTGGCAGGGCTGAGGGAAGGGACAGGAGCAAGGGGACACATGGGGAAAGCAGAGTGATGGCTCCTGCTGGGAGAGCCCTGGGGTACCACAGCCCTTGGATGGGCACAGTGGGGTGGCAGCCCCTCACCTCACCTGGTGTCACCCCAGGGCTGTGACTTGGGCAGTGTGGGCAAGCAGGGCATTAGTGAGAGGGATAAAATAAAGTCCCCTGCTGAGTGGGAGGAGGGGGTAAGAGAGGAAATGTTCCTGGAAATTTCCTTTCCTGGAAGGAAATACGTTATTTCCGGAATGGCTGCAGGAGGAAAACTCCAGATGGGGTCAGGCAGGACCCAGCCATGGGCACTGGGTGTCCCAGTGTCCCTGTGGAAGTGGTGTCCACCTGGAAGGACCCAGGGAATGTAGTTATTACCATTTATTACCATTTATTTAAGCTTTTTAACCTGGCCAGCCAGAACTTGAACCTCATCCCAGTGAAAACTCGAGTCACACAAACCCGCTGGTTAACTGGGAATTCAGGCATTGGATCCCTGAAGTTTTTTGAGGTTTTCTTGGATTAGATTGCTGACACCTCCCAGCTTCCCTGAGGCTGAGCAGGCACTTCCAGCAAACCCAAGCATCCAGATCCCCCCTGTGCCAGCTAAAACATCCTGGGATGCCCTGGGTCACACCAAAACATTTCCCTGGGCTGTGTCACATGTGCTTGTACTTTTGACAGGGAGGGGGAGGCAGGAGGAATAATTAATCACCAAAGATACTCTGCTCGTTTATTTTAACAACTGGAGTTTAGCTTGAATTATTTATGCTGAAGCTTCATAATGCACTAGGAAAGGCACTGCAACATATGTCATCCAAAGAATGAAGCCTGGGAAATGTGAAACCATGCTCCAGCCCTATTAAACCTGAGTTTAAGTGGGAAGAGGAGGACCTTTTTTTTTTCTTTTTTTTTCTTTTTTCTTTCCAGCAAATTAATAATGTGTGCTGATTAGCACAAAAGAGATTAGCGAGGTTCCTCTCCATGTTTCGTCAATAGAAAGTTAATTAACAGCCCTCTGCCTTCTGATATCCAGTTATAAGACAACACTCTGGACCTTAATCTTAGATTATGAGTTTGTTCTTTAATTTTAGATATGAGCTGGCCAGGAGGTGTTTTCAAAGTTTGGATTTACTCACACATTTCCATATGTCAGGGTGATGCTGCATGGGGTGGGGTATTGGGGGTCTCTCTTCCAGCATGAAATTATGACCTGTTTCACCCCCAAAATGTTTTTAAAATTGTATGTGGAAAATTTGGGACATGGGACAGTTAAGCAGGAGCGATAAAGACCAAAAATACAGCATGGCTTGTGAGACAGAGAGGCTCTAAAGCATTTTTAATAACAGGATAAAGCTTTGTAAAGTAGGAACTTCACCCTACTACAGCCCCATGGACCCAAAGAGATACAATAACAGAGATTCCAGCCCTGAGGTGCAAATCCCTGGGGTGAAGTAAGGATTTTCTGAGCTCAGGGTGAGGAAATGTCCAGTCCTGTAGTATTGTGGTGCTAGATCCAAATTAAAAATGAAATGAAGGCTAAAAATATCTTGGAAGCTTTGGCACCCTTGAATATGTTCTGCCCACCCAGAAAAGACACAGAGTGCTTGAGAAAAAATGACATTATACCACGGTCCTCTCTCCTACCTTCAGCTGAGGCCTCTCTTTCTTAAATCCCTCAGTGGTTTGTTTTCCCACATTTGACTTTACTTTCCCATAATTAGTGCTCTCTCTCCATTAAAGCCCTGGCAGAGCTGCAGGCCCCTTCCACATCAAACCTCCCCGAGGGAGTGTCTGGACCGTCAGGTTTTACACCCGGGCATCAGCAAACCTGCCCGAGGTGCCCACACGCCAGGTGCCACCCAAATTCCTCTTGGCTTCTTCCCGAAAGGAGACGAGCCAGAGTCCTTCTCCCAGCTCCCCCTCCTGGGTTTCAGCCCTCCCTTTCCAGCCCAGCATCCCAACCACCATCCATGGAGAAACCACAACGAAGAGAGGCTTTGCCCAAAGACGCTGCCCAAATTAAGGACGGGCCGGGAGCTCCCGGCCTTTGATCTGGTGCACGGGGAAAATAACTCATGTGGCTGACAGCAGCTTCGCCCTCCCCTCGCTTAATTAAAGGGAACAAAGGAAAAGTTGCTAATTAAAAGGAACAAGGGAAGGAGGGGGGAGAGCACGAGGGAGGGAGGGAGGGAAGGGGCGGCAGTACCGGGACGCTGGGGTGGGGAAGGAGCCAAAAGCAAAGCTTTGCTGCTCGTGTCCTGCTGCAGGCTGATCTGTGCTGTTGGATCTGGGAAATGGGTGCTGCCACAGCACCCCAGGTCCCCAGGGAATTAAATCCAGGGGCAAGAGACAGCCAAAGGAGCCATCTCAGGGCTGCTGTGTTGTGATGCTGTTTAATCACAAAGCTGCCTTCTCCTCCCCTCCAGCTGCTCTTGCCAGGACGTAGGAAAAGGTGGCTCACGATTCTGGCTGGGTGCACACTGGGCATGGCTCTGGTGCCTCTCTCCCAGCTTATGGCAGTCCATGAAGTGGGGGTGGTTGTGAGAGAGGGACTGCGAGGTGCAGTCATGGAGTGAATTTGGGGGCAAGCGAGTGGCAGTACTAATGTGTGAAACATTTGGATCTGGAAAGGTTTTCTGTGACTTTCAGAGAGGAAAAAAAATATAGCCTGTAGGTCCAAACCCCCCATCTAGCTGTAGTAACATCTCCTGGCTTTACTTCATGTGGTTTTAGCCCAGTGACTTTGCAGTCTCTTCCTTCCCCAGGGAGAATGAAATGCATCAGCAAGGATTCCCAGGCATGGTCACCTGCAGGACAGCCATTCCTGCAAAGCTTCAGGTTGTAGGCTTGTCCCTGCTGCCTGCTGGCTCTCCTGTGGAAGCTGTGCTGATTTGGGAAGCAGGCAGGTCAAAGGAACACCTCACCTCAAAATGTGCCTCCAGCCAAGGGAGAAGGTGGGAAGCAAAGGATGGGGTCAGATCTGCTCATCCATAACCTGCCAGGAGCTTGCAGTCCCCAGCAGAGGTCCAAGTGCATCCTTCAATCCTGTCCCTGCTCATGTTCCCCCCATGAAGAGCATGTCCTGTGTGGGGCCAGGAGCTGGGCTGGGCGATCCTTGTGTGTCCCTTCCAATGCAGGATTTTCACAATTCTGTGTTCCCCTTCCAGCTGAGGCTGGAGGGGCCTTTCAGAAGCACAAATCAAAGCTGTTTCCATCTTTACCTCCAAGCTGTGCCTGTGCCTGGTTTTGTGCATAATTCATGTCTTCAGGCAGATGTGCCTTGCCCCTCCATAGATAATGCCCAGCTCCCACTGAAGTCGTTCCTATCTCTACTGCCATGTGTCTGAATCCTATCACCTTGTAGGCCAGGGGCATTTTTGGAGGGAGACCCTTGAGCAATTCTGCATCCTCTCTTGGAAAGTCTCAACTCTTTTGGGAGACTTTTGTGGTTTTGTTATGATGGTGATGATTTTACTCCTTGTTGTCTTCCCTGTGAGTCGTCCTTCATCTGCTGGCAACCTGATGTTGTGCTGACAGACAGTCTGACCTGACATCAGCGGGGTCGAAAAAAATGTTAAAAAAACCCGAAAGAACCAAACCCAAAGTTTAACAATAAAATAAACAGCCAGGGCTGGCAGAAGGAGAGGGTCAGAAGGTTGCTCAGGGAGCTGAGCAGCTGCCAGCAAGCAGAGGGGTGAAAAAGCAACACAGGACGGCGAGAGGGCAAAAATCTTGTGAAAGCCAAGGAGAAAAAGAGGACACAGGGAGTTGTAGGGAAGCAGGAAGAGTTTGTGAGGGTGCCAAGGGAGATTTCCTCTGCCTAGCTCCATCTAAGTGTGCCTGGAGTGCAGGGGTCCTGCTGTAGCTCAGCACTACCCAAACCACCCTGGGCTCTGGGGAAAACAAAACCACTTGCACCTCTTGTTGGGAAAAATGCACCCTATTCCACCTGTCTTGCATTTACAAATAGAGGAGCCACAGGAGGCAAGAGAAACATCAGCTTCCATCCAGGAGCCATGGAGCAGAGCCGCAGGAAGGCTGGGGGGACAGACCATCTCCCTGCCTCCTTATCTGTCATTAACCCAGGTGCTAATGAAGCGCAGCCAGACAGCTTCCTTCACCTGATGGAAAGCTCACAAGGAGCACCACTGGCTAATGAGGACATTAGAGGCTGATCTCTCCCTTGTCATCCTCTCATCGTTCTAATATCAGGTTAATTTCACTCTAATGTAGATTAATTGGCACCTTTCTGCCTGCAAATTCCTCTGACGGTCAAAAATATTTTTGTTTTTCTGAAATTGTGTTTCCCATCCAAACAAAATGGTTTCCTTGGATTTGGAAGAGAGGCAGAGAACAGGGGAGCATCTCTGCTGCAAATCAGAAACAAGACCCAGACAGAGGCTGACAGGAGGAAAAAACACATTTCATTATTCTGTGAGCAAATTCGTCTCGTCCATTCCCTCTTTGCTCAGTGTGATGGCAAGGCAGGATGAAAGGAAGCTAAATATGGCAAATAATGTGAGGAAAAAGCAGGGGCAAGCGTCATCGAGTGTCTGGCCCTGGTCTGCAGACTAAAGGAGCCAAAAGCTCTTCTCTTTGTATAAATGTCTTTGCTCATTTTCCTCCTGGGGTGAATTTGGCAATCCTGTCATTTCCATGTGGTGAGCAGCCACAGTCCAAGCCCTTGCTGTCCCACCGTTGTGCTGCAAGGCTGGAAAAGGGAAGGGTAATTGCACAGATCCAGATGCTGGCTTTGTCCAACTGAGGCAAAAGTTGTGATGGCGTGGAAAGGAGCTGTGAGGGAAACCTCCAGCTCCTCCTTAGGAGGTTGTCAGAGCAAGGCTGGGTGGAAAATCCAGCTCAGGAAACCCACACAGCCTCCTGAAAGCTGTCTAGAAGCAGGACAGCAAATCTAGCACAATAGTTGATCCATCACTGCTGCGAGGCAGGAAGAGTGATTCAGAAAGGGAAACAACACTGGGGGAGTTTTGCAGATATCCCTCAGATTTTGTGGACCAGGCTTCTGGGGAATCCAGCTGGGATCGTGTGGAGCGTGGGTGGAACAGTCCAAGGCAAAGCTGTTCTGATGGTGCATCCACGTGTCCGTAGACGTGTAGGTGGGGGAAGGAAGCACAGCCTTGAGGAGCAAGGACTGGCTTGGCCATGGATCTCATTCCGTAGGCAACATGGACACAGCTGACATCTGCCAGTGGGCTGAACTCGAGTGCTGCTGGTGACAGCCGTGACAGCTCAGGCAGGACTTTGGGATCAATGATTTTATGCTGCGAGAAATATTTTCCACTCCCGAGCATGCAATTCTGAGGTAATGCTTCCCATTAATAAGGGGGAAAACCAGGTTTCTGCAACCTTGGATGTTTGTGTTTCTCATTACTGGTGCCCTAATCATGTCCCCAGAAAGAAAAAGCAAGATTCTTTTACACCTGACTAATTCTGCTGCAGTTACTCAGGGCTGCTTTCACACCACTTCCCAAGCCTGCCAAGACACCCTTGAACCTGTTTAGAAAAGGTTAGGATGCTAATTAAGAAAAGCTATTCCCCCACCCCAAACCTGAGGGAGAGATGTAAAAAAGCGTGTGAGCTGGGGTTGGATCTGTTATTACCTTCTCTCCTTTTCCTGTGTTATGAGACGTGTGTCCCACTTTTCCCTGGGGGAATCTGCTGCTCCCGCGGGCCGCGTGTGCCAGTGTGGATGTGGGACAAGAGGTTAATTTGCAGCCCTGTGATGCTCGAGCTTTCCCTTTGCACATATATTGATCCAAGGCTGTTCAAATATCCATCCTGGCTGGAATAGCAGCAGTGTGATGCTGCTGCTGGAGATGCACAAGGACATCGGAGGGGACGGGAATGGGGAAGGAAAGGAGAGCTGGGCAGAGCTGTGGGTTGGGCATCCATGTTTTCACCTTCTCCCCTCCCTTCCCAACTTAAATTTCTTTTTATTGACATTTGTCTCACCGAGCCGAGCAATCTTTCAAAGGAGAGGGAAGCAGCAGCTTGTTCCACCCTGGGCATTCATTAGGTGATATTGTTTCAGCACTTGAGCTGTCTGAGCTGCCCAGACAGTGTTTAGGAGAAGGTTAAATAGAGCTGTTGAGTTCTGGGCAAACAAATCTCCCTTTGCCAGCTCGAAACAGAGGAGAACTTCTGCTCTCCTGCCTCTTGCCCAGAAGAAGAGCAGCCAGAGCAGCTCCTTTGCAGAAGGAACATGAGCAGGGCTGGTTCTGTCCCTCAGCAGCACAAAACCAGTCGGGCTGCGGAGATGCTGAGGCTTTAACCCACCCCACTGGGGCTTGAGCATGCCCTGCTTTGCTCCCTCATGCCTGGTGGGCTCCACCTCGCCCCACACCAGGGCTCTCCAGAATTCTTTTTTTCGTGAATAATAATGAGAAACCTTTGTAAATTAGCTGATTAGTCAGCTCCCCTAATTAGCTAATTACCCCGCTCTGCTTTCACTTGCGCTCTCCCGTTGTTCCCCAACCTCAGGTTGAAGGATGGAGCGCGCACGTGGCTGCGCCGAGATCTTATCCTGCTTTGAAGGCTTTAAACTTGCATGATTCAGCCGTGCAGGGCTGACACGTGGCCGACCTTACACAACTTCTCTCCTGCAACCCTCTTGTGCCGGGTGCTGTACCTGCCTCCTGTGCCAGGGACCGGAGTCTCCAGTGCCGGCTTATGCAACCGCTCCCTCCTCCATCCCGCTGCCAGCCGCTATTCCCGTTAAACCCCGATCCACCTTCCCGCTCCCCGTGGCACCTTGCCGCTGCCTACGGATCCGGCAGGTTTCCCCCAAAGCTGGAGGAGAGGGGATGTGTTGTCTGGAGCCAGCGAGGTGTGAAGGCACGACAGCAGTGGTGCAGGGTCAGACCAGGCGTCCCTCAAACACAAAATCCTGTCTCTGATTCTGGCTCTGGCGCGTTCCTGGAAGCCTGCGTGAGTACAGGGTCACCAGCAGTGGGGATTCTCTGCCATATTTCCCCAGCCTCCTGTGGTTTGTAGATCAGGGACCTCCTCACCCACGCACGATGTGTTTGGATGTAACAGCTTCTGCACACAAGCTCTCACCTAGAAAAATCCGCTTTTTTTTTTTTTTTTGAGCTCTTCTGAGCTGCAGGCAGGCACAGTTCCTCTGTTGAGGAGTCCCATGGCATAGAGACAGGCTGGGTACAAAAATAGCTCATTTCGTTTGTTCTGAACTGGTGAGTTTCCTCTGATGCCCCCAGCCCTTGCTCCAGGAGAGACGGAAACAGCTTTTCTTGTGATTCTCAGATCTCTGCCGTATCCCTTTCTGAGGCTGAGGAGCCCATATCTAGCTGACATTCCTTGTTCCTTTGATCATCTCCTTGCTAGCCTCTGAAGCTGGTGCTCCCTAAATCTGTGACAGTTACCCTCTAACCTTCGGATGGGGAGGAGGGGGACACAACTTCATGGAGAACTCAAGGCTGGGACAGTGCTTTCTGTGTTGTCTTTTCCTCTTCCCCCTCTGCAGATCTTTTCCTTGACCCTCCGTGGAAATTTATGAGCATGGTAGAAAGCTGAGAGGGTCAAGGAGAGGAGGCTGTCTTGGTCAGGGGGGCCCAGGATAGGAGACTGAAGGGGGAAAGTTAATGGATTGTGAAAGGGAGAGAGAAGCATTAATGGGAGAGAGAAAAAAGCAAGGGAAGTGCCAGAAAACCTCTGATAATCTTCAGGTGGACATTTTTATGTGGCTTTGGCTGTAATCCATGTGGTACATCTTCTGTCCCTTCTGTAGGGAAGGTGTGGGAGATGAGCAGGCACTGCAGGTCACAGCACAATAGAGACCTTACCCTCACCAGGAGCTGCACAGAGGAAGCTGTTTTTATTCCAGCAGTGTCTTTGACCCTCTTCTGAGGTATTTTGGGGTGACTACAAGTGTAGGTGACACACAGGGGTTGTTTAGCAAGGAGCTCCCTCACTCCACACTTAGTGTTGACTTTGAGGGTGCTGTTGACTTTACTCTTTTGTTGCTGTCACATCATTCTCGTGCTGAGGGCTCAGTGATGATCCCATCTGTAATCAGGGGCAGGATTCCCCCCTCCTGCTCCTGCCCTGCCTTTCCCATTTACGGCTGGAAATGAAGTCTGGTACGGACCCTTAAGCTGGTTAGACACTTGAGACTTGGAAGTCCTTAAGCACATTAGCAGCTGGAGGTCCATTATTATTCATTGAATCTCTCCGGGCCGGCTGGAATCCTCCTTTTAATTGTGTGCATTTCCCTCTGTCCTTTTATCCCGGAAGAAAGAAAGAAAGCAAAAGGGCGAGAGACACAGTGATTGTGTTATCTCATTACCCATCCTGGCCCTGGAATGGGACACAGGCTGGAGTCTGCTCTTCCCCTCCAGCAAAAGGAGGGAGAGGTGCCCATTTTACATATTCATGGCAAAATGTCATATCCCCCCCCACCCCCCCCCGCCCCTATCCCCCTTAGCGTCCCGCAGTTAATAATTCACATTTCATTAACACATCTGCGTGGCCTTACGGTGTTTCCCTCCTGTCAATGAAGAGATATTGGAAAGGCTTAGAGGAGCGGGAATTGGGGCAGGAGCAGCTGAAGCAGCTGCTTCAGGCTGGACTCAAAGCAGATGAGCTTTCAGAGCAGTGGAGTTTTGGGATCTCCTCTGTGTGTCCATGTATTGGATGTACTGAGGTCACAGCTCCTCACCAGCTCCTGGGTGCCTCCAGCACAAAAAATATCCCATCGGTCAAGCAGGGCTAGGGGAGGAGAAGTTTCGTGTGCTGTCACAGTCTGGCCTGGCTGCAGTGACAGAGGGGAGGCAGCTGGGGACACCAAGGCAGGGCCACCCCACAGCTGGAGGACAAGGCCTGACCTCAGCACACCCTCAGCACACCAAGCCACTGGCAGGAGTGGTTTTGAAGGGGGTTAAACAGAACACACCCTCAGAGAAGTTGGCCATACAAGTCCTGCTGCCAGCTTGAAGAATTTTACATGAGGAAACTTGTCTCTTGAGCTTGGTTTTCCACACGCTGAAACATTAATCAACTTTTGAACCGTGTACCATATGAAATATTAATCTTTTTTCCTTGCAAAAAAACCAAACCATAAACCCCAGCTATCTTCAAAGCTGTCTCATGGCATTCCATGCTCTGATCCTTTAGGAATTGCTGTGTCATTTTCACCTAAGTTTATTCTGTGATTGCTCAAGAGTGAAAGAGCTAAAAATCACTTCAAGAGGGACTTTACTGATGTGCCTGGGTGTGAGAGAAAAGTGGGTTTTAGCTTGGAATTTTGCTGGCCAGACCCAGGCTGGTTTTGTTTCCCTGAAGGAGAAAAAAGAGGGTTTAATGCCATTTTCAAACCTAATTTCATGGGGAGCCAATTCACGCTGTGATCCATCAGCAGGTGATTTCTTGATTAAAATGTTGGAAGAGAAAGGAGCTTAGATCAGCCACCCTTGAAAGGGGAAAATTCTGTCCTGCTGGTCTTTAAACTGAAGGAAAACCCTTCCCCAGCAGGCATTGATGTCCTCCAGGAGAGGCAAGAGCCATGGGTTTTGAAGGGATGATCTTTCCCTTCACAGAGATGGGCAAATACATCCTCAGCAAGACTGCTCCTCTCAAACTTACTAAACTACGTTGCTTGGAAAGGAGCCTCATAAATAAGTGTAAAACAAAAGAAAATAAAAAAACAGACATGAAATGTCCCTTCCATTAGCAGACCTTAAAGGCACTTTTAGAAACATTGGATGAATGAAGTCTCTTCCTTGCCCTGTCTGGGGTAAACAAATCCATCCTGTCCTTCAGCTCGATCTTGCAGTAATGTCATAATCCCACCTTTATTACATCACTGTTGTCATGGAAATAACTGTGATTTCATAAAGTCTCCGTAATGACTTTACCACAAGATCCATTAGGATGGGAAGATGGATTGTGAAGGCTAGAAAAATGCTTTCTTTAAGCAAATGCATACTGGATAATTAGCAAATGCAGCAAAGGGAAGGAATGGAAATTGGATGGGAAAAAAATAAATGGGTCCATCTTTAACACGGGCTATTTATGAACATTTTCTTTGATTTGGTTTCAAATAGCACAAAGGCACTATTATAATATTCCAAATCAGCCTAGAAGTCCCATACTTCAGGGCATAGTCAGCACATGTTGAACAAAAAGCCGAGCCCTGCCCTAACCATTTCCCTCTGAGATTCCTCGGGCTTTGAAATAAAGGTTTTGGGCTTTCCCTGGTGGCTGAATGGAGGAGCAGGTTGGATATGCTGAGGATGAAGATCCTTGGGGCTGTCCTGGCCAGGAAGACTTTTCTGTCTCCAAGATCTTTGGATTTTCCTGAAGCAGGGAGCCTGGAGTGAGTAAGCCCTCCAAGGCCAGAGAGGTGCTGGGATCCTGGGCATCTGCAGGGGGCAGATGCTGGGATTAAACCTTGGATGAGCAGGAGCTGGGCTACCAAGTGGCAAAGAAACTGCTTTGGCTTGAGTCTCACCAAAGGTGCTGAAGGAAGGCTGTGTGGACTCCCTGCGAGCACTCGGAGGTGCGGCGCTGGATGCAATTCCTGCCTGGAATGCCTGCACGTGCCCCTTGCACTGCACCCTCAAAATACAAGTGGGGGGGCTGCTGCCCATTTCCCTGAAAGGAGGCACAGGCAGGTGATGAAAAGTTTGATGGCATATCAGAGCTTCCTGAATGAGAGTCCTGCATCTCTCAGCACTCCACGCATCAGTGTGACCTTGCACTAACATGGAGGGATTCCTGCTCTTGCTGATTCTAAGAACCTTCTGATGCAGGTGGCTTTTTCCTTATTTTTGCTTCCCTTAGGAGCATTCAATCCCTTATTGAGATGTAGCTCTTTTTAATTTCTGAAGAATATTAGTGTATTTGTGATGGTGAGGCACACGTTGCTCGCTGAACAGCCTGGCCCATGGTGAGGGAGGAGGCTGTGAAGTGCTGGCAGTGGATTCCTGCTCTGACGTGTGCAGTCTCTTCCCTCCTGTCCCAGTGCCCTTGTGGCACAGCTGTGCAGCCAGCTCCCAGGGGACACTCGAGCTCAGGGAACAAGGAGGAGCAGGGCACCGGGGTTCAAGGAGGAGGTGTGGGAACACTGGAAATGCTCAGTTGAAGGCTGCTGGTTCAGTGCTGAAACACCTCTGGGTAAGCAGTGGCTGCTTGTGCTGCCCTTATCTTCAGTGTTCAGCATCTCTCCAGTTCCTCTTTGCCAGCTCTGCCTGGCGTGGGAGCAGAGATGCAGAAGAGCACTCATGAGCTAATTGAAGTGGTCACATCCTCGCCAGCAGCATTTCCCACATTAGCCAAATTCGATCTAAAACTAATCTCCTAGTCAAGACAAATCTCTTCTCTGCAATCCTCTTATTATATTTACATATTGGAATCCAGGCATGGCCACTGAACTGGGCCATGGTGACACTTGTGGGGATGGCTCCTGAAGCCCCTGGCACTGCTGGCTGGAGCAGGCTCAAGGCACTAGTGACTCCTGCATTCCCTAAGTCCCTGTCTGCCCTGAAGGGGTCTGGGGAGTGGAGAACTGGAGCCCAGCTCAAGTGCTTAAAGTAGTCTTGAGCTGATGCTCCCTGTTCCTCCTGGTAGGTGAAAAATACCAGCTAAGGGAAAAAAGCCCTGTGCTTGGACAGATAACCATGATCAGTGAGCATGTTCATCAGATCTTGCCCAACTTTAATTGCCAGCGCCGTTACTGACTGCTGTCAAATGGAGACAGAACACGACTTGGCTTTGAGAAGTAACAACTTTTGGTGATTAATTCTTGCTGCCGGTCACGTGCAGCTGTTAATGATCTCCTGGGATGTCTGGCTGGAACGGGAGGAGACGGTAGGAGCTCCTTGTCCTGGCTGGGCTCCAGCTTTGGCTGTGCAGCTTGGCCAGACAAAATTCCCACTGCACCATCAACCATCCATTGTGGAGCTCTAAGGTGAGAGCAGCCAGCCTCACGTTGTGCCAGGAGAGGTTTGGGTTGGATATTCGGAAAAATTTCTTCATGGAGAGGGTTGTCAAGCCCTGGAACAGGCTGTTCAGGCAGAGTCACCATCCCTGGAGGGATTTTAAAAGCAGTATAGATGTGGCATTTGGGGACATGGCCAGTGGTGGGCTTGGCAGTGCTGGGGGAGTGGTTGTACTTGATCTCAGAGGGCTTTCCCAAGCTAAACAACTCCATCTTCCTCCCTTCTTTCTGGCAGGGGCAGGGCAGGGAAATGTGTGCTCTGAAACATCTACTGCAGTTCATAAAACCGATGTGTTAAGGGGAGGGAATTGTTCCTGTCTGCCACAAGTGCAGTGAAGCAGGTGACCATCGAAGCTGACAGGGGAGCAAAGAGATTGGCACAGCCCAAATGGGAATCACCTCAGCCCTTCCCACGGGAATACCTCAGCCCCACCTACAAGCCAGCTCTTGGACGTATCCCAAGTTGCCTTCAGGTGCTTTGCTGGAAAGCAGCAATATCCCAGTGCTGACTCACGGATTGGGGATTGGGAATGCCACATCCTGGCACTCAAACTCCAGCCCTGCTTCCATTTTTTATTCCTTCTGACATTACTTTGGGGCTTATCACCCTGGGCTATGGAGCTTTAGCACAGAAAGGTGGTCAAGAGGATTTTTTCCCTGAGCTTTGAGTTTGGAAATTGGGCACCAGTGAAGGAAGTAAATAGTGTTTTCATTTATTCACTTAAAAAAATATTATTTAAAAACATCCCCCATAAATCAACAGAAATCAGAACTAAACCTCCTAAAATGAAGCATTTTTATTCACCTTGAAATTAATTTGTTTACTTCCAGAGCACTGGTTTTGGGGTGTGATTTTTTTATATTGTAATATTTTTAACCTGTGCTAATGAGGTCCTGGAGACTGAAGAATTGGTACTGTATTGACACCTCACTCCCTTTTTGTGTCTGATCCAAGCTCTGTGGAAGTCAGTGGAAAAGAATGCCTTTAACAGGAGTCAGACCAAGCCTCTAATCTGCGTTTTGTTTGGGCCTGGCTGAAGGATGTGGCGATCCTTTAGGAGGCATTATGAACAGAGTCCATCTTCTTCCTTCCCTGAAGTCTCTTCTCGAGCAGCTCTCAAACACTGATTTTATTTGGATGGGCTGCTGAGGGCTGCAAGTTCTGCCTATTCATTACCAGGATGTTTTCCTCTTTAAACATGCTCTGCCTTTAATGAGGTCTGTAAGGAATGCCACCTTTGCCAGTGTGGTGGTGTCTCATGGAGTAGCCAAGGAGCAGCAGGACAGGACTTTTCCTGTCTCCCTGGCTGCCCGTGCCATCCAGGAGAAGAAATCCTTCCACTGGCAGAGGTGTCCCTGCACCTTGTTTATGCACTCACTTTTCTTATTAGCAGTAAGAAATGACCCTTCTGGCAAACCACCAGAGACTGAAGAACTGCTCCCTGCCAGGGCTGAGGCTGAAAAATATTTTAAACCAAGTCCTGATCTTGAACTTACCTTGCTGTGCTCACGTTGGAGCAGCTTGTGAGACAAACACCTTCTTTACCAGATGATTGCAGAGGTAAGCCCTTTGGATATCTCCAAGGAGGGATCAGGCATGCCCTGGCTTTCTCCCCATGTTTAAATGGACTTGGATCATGCAAATTGCAGAAAACACCTCAGAAAGCAGTACCACATTGCTGGCATAGGGAGCAGTCAGGTGTCACCTGCAGGTGTCAGGTACAGTCACCTTCACACTCCTCACTGTATCCATGAAGGACACCCTGGCTTTCACAGAGTGGGATGGCGAAGGAAAAACGTGGACAATTTCTTTTTTTTTTTTTTTTTAGGATGAAGTTCAGGAAAGTCTGACTCATCTTTTTATCCTGACTAAAAGCATCCAGCTGCTGCCATGATTTTGCTATCAGAGTCCCTGTTCTAGGCAAGGGAAAAAACCAATGCCCCTGCAACTCCCTTCCCTCTCCCTAAGCTGTAGCTGTCTCATCCTTGGGAGTGTTCAAGGCCAGGCTGGATGGGGTTTTGAGGAGCTTGGTGTAGTGGGAGGTGGAATTAGATGATTTTTAGAGTCCCTTCTAGTTCAAGCCACTCCAAGACACCTGGCTCAGGGTTATCCCTCCCCTGCCAAAGATGGGCACATCTGTGAATGCACTTGTGTATCAGCCTTTAAGGATGATGGGGCCGATTTGCCACGATGTTGTACTCATATTTTTCCTATCCTTGCTTTCCCAAGGAGTGTTCCTGCCACGCTGGAGTCCCACATTTGCAGCAATCCCCCTGTCTCACCCCGTGAGGTGCCTGCAGAGGAAGGAGGGGATCACAGACACCCCGAGTGCAGCTCCCAGCCTCTGCAGCAAACTCTCGAGGCAGGAGGTCATCCTCAGGGATCTGAGCAGCCACTTCTGACCTGAACCTCGGGCCGGGCTGTGAAACCAGCTGAGACTTGTTCCTACAGCACCGCAGGCTTGGAAATCAAAGCTGAGCTCCAGGGAGAGCACGGGCAGCGTTCAGAGTCGGGAGGAGCTGGTGGGTCTGATTAGCCTGACATGCTGGCAGGGGAAGGCGTGGGATCCCTCCATCCCTGAGCATTCCCCTCTCCAGCCCTGGCTCTAATCACAGCTGCCTTGATTTTTGCAGGGACGGATGGGCTGGATTTTCCCCGGCTGCCTCTCTGCAGAGAGGCCACTGCAGGTCTGAGAGATCAAGAGCTTTCCCCAGAGCCGGGCTGTGGAGGCATGGCAGCCCCGAGCAGTGCAATTCTTTCCTCCTTCCCTTTTCTATTTTCATTTCATCACCATGTTCAGGACTGAGTGGTAACGAGCAAGTCCCCAAATAACCTGGTTTCCAGCAGCAGCCTCGCTTTTCCACTGCGAGCAAAACCCGTTTCTGGCATGGTTTGTCCTCTTGTGTGTCCTGCATGACCCCATAGGAGCTGTGGGCTCTTTGTAGGGGCCTGGGACAAGACCAAGAGCAAAGCAAACCCGTTTGAGTTCATCCCATGGGGTTCACAGCCCCACAAACCAAAAGGCTGAAAAATCCCTGGCTTGGGAGTCGCGAGTGCGGTAAAAAGCCCTGGGAATACACAGCCAGTGATTTGTGTGAGGGAGGATTTCGCTGAGCAACAAGGATTCAGACAAACTTGCAGAAGTGGAAGTGCAGCTTAATGGCAAAGCTGGGTTCATTTGTCAAGCCCCTTCCTTACTTCTGTACTTAGGAGAGTGAAACAATAATTGGGAGCAAAGCTTAGGCTAATCTACACAGAGAACATGATATTCAGTAGCTTTATTAAAAGGGGTGGGGAGGGGGCAGGCACAAGGCTGCTTTGGCTCATTTTAATTTTCAGTTTTATCTTTGGTGCTCACGAGTGTTGGAAAGTAACTCCATGCTCCACTGACTGTGTGAGGAAGGAATCTCAGCTGGAGAAGATGGAGCAGTTGCTCCCTTTCAGAGCAGCCTGCTGATTGTGAAAGTGCCATTAGACAGCTTGTGGAAGAAGGCTCTTAGGTGTGAAAACTGCTTTTCCCCATGCAGGCTGAAAAGGCCAACGTGGCATTTGAGGAGCCCTGGTGAGCGTCATGGGTGTGAAACTTCCCTCTGTCCCCTTTCCAAATCCAGCTCCCTGCCAAGCTGTCCCTGAGCAGCATCATCACTTTCCTTCTCACTGCAAGCCAGGACAAACCTGGCTTCTCCCTCTTGCTCGCTCTCACAGCTGGCTGCTTGTTCCAGCATGGATCTTCACTGAGCCCGCTGGTGTCTTTTCCATGGGTTTGATCCATATGATCCAGGAGGCTTTGCCAGGTCAGTGTTCACCCAGGAGGAGGAATAAATACCAAGTCAGGTTGTTTTATTGAAATAGAAGTGGAAGGGAATAGATCAGAAGGGTGAGGGAGGCAGGGGAGAGGGAGGACACTCCATCATCTCCACCTCCATCTCCATCTCATCTCCATCCCTTCCACCCAAGTCTGGTCAGGCTGCCCTTGCACCAAGCTGATAAAGATCTTCTCAGGTGTTGGGTTGTCCTTGTTGGGATCCCTCAGAGGAATGATAATTCCATAGTTCACAGCTGCTGTGGTGGGAATCTCCATATATAGGAGCACCTGTCAGGCATTTTTCCCTTATGTATTTTTACAGCAGCCTTTACAGTTTAATATTTGCCTCTAGTGACCTTTTAATCACCAAGAGATGCCTTCAGCTAAAAGCCCTGCACCTGAGGTGACAAACACTCAGCCCGTTGCTTGGAGCCACTTGGCTTGATGGGAGCTGCAGGATTCGTTCTGTCTCCTGTGGAAGGAAAACACAGCTCTGCATCTTCCTGTGCCAGCAAAGGAATCAGTTCTGGAATACAGCAAGTGTGACAATGCCTTTCCTGAGTCAGGAAAGTCATGGCATGGAGTTGTTTTTCATCTGAAGGCCCTCAGGTGGGTGCCTGGGGACCGTGTTTGCCAGGTGGTGTGAGGGCAGGGCAGGGCAGGCAGGCAGGCTGCAGTTGTGTTGGGAGATCCGATTTCCCTGCTGCACACTTTGGGAGAATCCTTTTGGATGTGTCAGTACCCAAGGAAGGGACAAGGGGCAGCCCACTGAGGATGGATGGTTGTGTTCCAGCAGTGCTGCTTCCCAGTGTGGATAATGGGAAGGGATAAAGTTCTCTGCAGGCTCTCAGAGGAGCCGTTGAAGATCTCCAAAACTGAGGCAGACCAAGTTCTGCTCCAGGAGACACGCAGGCTACAGGGGCTCAGATCTGCCTCCCGCAATAAAGCCTCGTATCAGTCAAAACAAGAGATTTACAGCAGTTTGCTCCAGATAAGTGGCTTAAGAGTCTCAACTTTTGTTCTTAGGGGAATGCAGGTCTCCTCACCAGGTTGCCAGGAAGTGTAGAGAACAGAAGTAGGAAGGAGATAAGCAAAGAGCTCGGTGCTCTAAAAGCCAAATAACCATCTCAGAGTCTCAGAAACTGGAAAATGATGTATGTGCATGCAGGGAGATAAGGGCATGGGAGGTCCAGAGATGGTCTCTGCTATTTTAAAGGAGAAAGAAAAAAAAAAAAAAGAAGCAACAAAAACTGTTGGCTGAGGTCCCACATACACTGTAGGAAAAAAACACTCAGGTTTTTTGGAGCTCTCTTCCCACTTGCTGAAGGAAGATGAGGGCTTTGTGCTAGTGGAAGAGTTGGCCTTCAGGTAATCAAGTGAAATCATCTTAGTACAGGCCTCCTTCTTGCCCAAGAGGGGCTTCCCAGGTGGATTTTACTCCCTGTTTTAATGGGAAATTGAGAAAAAATGGGATTAAATTGCCATTCACCAGCATTGCTGCTCCTCACCTGGGTTTACCATCTGTGTATTTTAGAACCTAAAACAAGCACTGGTGCAGATAATGGGGTTGAAGTGTCAAACAACTTTGTGCAGGATCTTCTGGAGTTCCAGATTGTTGGTGGGCTCCAGCAGTGATGAGACCAGTTGAAAGAAAGGGTCCAGCATGGGATTTGAAAGAGCAGCTAAAAGCCAGCATATGTATGGAAAGAGCAGGCTGCTGGGAGGGTGTGTTGGGCTTGCTCTGTTTTATTCCCTTTGCCAATATTTCTGCTGATGAGCACAGCCTGGGCAGGAGATGGGTTGGATGGACTTTGGGTGTGACACCAAGCAGCCACACTGATGTCCCTTAGGTGTGCACACCTGGTGACAGTGTCATCACCACACTGACAGCACGGAAGGGTCCTGCACTGACCCTTTTCCCTAACATCCCTAGGAAATCCAGGCAGCTTTCTCTTGTAAAGTTCCTCCAGGTTTTTGTTCCTCCATCAGATGCAGCCACAGCGCCTGGGAGCTTCCTGCTCAGCCAAGAGCTGGGTTAAATTCAGTGTTCCCAGGAAATGTCTCGTGATATATTTTACAGCTTAATATTTGTCCTCTGTGAAGCATCTTCCTTTCATGCTAAATGTGCACCTATTATATGCATGGCTTATTTTCAAATTCCTGGGGGATGCTGGAGGCTCGGGCTGTCTGCAGCACAGAGGAATGCATCCCTCCAGCAGGAAGGCTCCCAACTTCACAGGACTCTCAGTCCTTACAGGCTGCACGGATTTTTATGGGATAATTTCACCATAGCAGTTCTATTTTCTAGCTAAAAAAAATAAAAAAAACCAAACCAAACAAGCAAAGAATCAACAACAACAACAAAAAACCCAACAAAAACCCCAAACAAATAAATAAAAAAAAATCCACCCCAGCCAAATGGATTTTCCCTGTGCCTCCTGGTTCTTGACTAGAGCTCCATGTGCAGGCTTTTCCCAGGAACAGGCCACAAGCATTAGCCAGAAAAAACCATTCTGGAAGACCAAGGTGTTGATTTTTTTCACCTGCTGGGGAAAGCCTTTATCTCTGGATTTGGAGATGTGACCTCCTGCAGTCCCTCTGCAGATTTAGGAATCTTATCCCACTGACAGTGATTTTTTTGAACCAACTTGCCAGAGCTTGGTTTTTCCACTCTAAAGCTTGCCTTACTTGTCATCAGCTCTGGGGTCCTGCTAAAAGAAAAACAAAACCTGAAAAACCAGCAAGTCCTAAATTTTTACTTTGCTGTTAGGAGTTTGGGATTGATTCAGGATTGTAGGCTGTAGATGCCCCATGCCTGGAAGTGCTCAACACCAGGTTGGGTGGAGCCCTGAGCAACTTGACCTAATGAGTGGGATCCCTGCCCATGGCAGGAGGTTGGAACTGGATGATCCTTAAGGTCCCTTCCAGTGATAGTTTGGAATAAGCTCTGTGATTTTATTCAAAAATCTCCTCCAGTGCTCTTGAATTTCAGTGCAAACTGTATTCTCACCTCCTTTGAAAACATCAGTCCCTGTTTCCATGGTCCCACTCTTCTCTCAACGAGAATCTGAGCATGCAGGAGATCAATCTCTTCTTCCCCTGTGGAAACTGGACAGTGCAGAGGAAATTCCCAGGAGAAATAACAGGTACAAAGTCATGCTGGAAGCTGCTCCTGCCCTGGGCTGCTCCAGGGTGGAGATCAGAGCATGGTTTGGCATCCAGGTGCTCCCACCGGGAGCATTCCCAGTTCCCACCATGACGGACTCGTGAGGAGGTCGCTTTCCCTTGCTGCTCATTCAGGGCTTGCAAGACAAATGTTGGATTTGAATGACTACACTGTGGGCAGCCAGTGCAGAAAATCAATTAAAATACCAAGCAGCTTAGAAACAGGAGCTTTAATTACTCACAGGCAGGTCTTTAAAGGGGAACTAAGCCATCAGCCCAGAGTAAGGCTTCCTCTGCCCTTGGGCTGGCTATTCCAGAGTCTCAGGACGTCTCCATGGAGTGTTTTCTGAGCATCCAGAGTAGGTGGCTGGATCTCTGTGCAGCGGTTCTGGTGGTGTGTGAGCTCTGTCACCCCGGGGCATCAGCAGGGACGGGGCTCCCTGCAGGTCTGGCAGTGGCCAGGTGTTGGCAGCTGGCTTTGCAGCAAGGGCTGAGCTGCCTGGCAGGGTGTCCCCATCTCTGTGACTGGGATTTAGGCTTCCCAGCCCCACTGAGGCAGCTCGGTGTCTATCAGTGGTTCGGGAGACAAACGGCACCCCAGCGCACGCAGACTTGCTGACAAAGTGATGGGCATTAGAGGGGAAAACAACAACAAAATAATCATACTTTTCTCAGGGAACACCAGGCTGCAGAGCCTGTTTATCCTGCCTGCCTGTTTATTTGCCTTCTGCTGACTTACTGCAACACATCCAACGTGGGCCTTCAGCGAGCGCAGGAACCGCGGGGATTTCGGTGGCTCTTCAGTGGCCCAGCTCCTCCTCCCCTTCAAAGCAGCCCAGTGCCATATGTGGGGCTGTTGCACAACCAAAGCTGCGTGGTAATAACACCCCGAGCGTGGAAAGTACAGAACAAAACAAAGCATTGATGAAACTCTTGCGGGCTTTCCAGATGCCTGTCCACATCAACGTCCTGCTGGGAAGTACACAGAGTGAAATAAGGCTCAGTGGGAGCCAGCCAGGGAATGGGCTGAGCTTCTCCTCTCCTTTCCCAGCCCAGTGGAAGAGTCTCAGGACACAAGGTTGCTCTGCAGGATGTGCTACTGGCTGCCAAAAAAGGAGGGAGCCTGGGTTTATTTTTATGTAACTTGGGGAAGGAAAGGCAAGACAAGCTTTGCTTTGTGCTCTGAATCAGAAGTTCGGACACACAAAGTTTCAGCTCTTCTTCCTGACTGCCTTGCCACAAGCAGTTCTGAGTCTTCCTGGGGGCTGCCCCCTGACTGTCATTCCCCCACCCTAAAAGGAGACAGGATGATTTAAACTTCTCATCTAGAGGAAAAATAACAATAATAATAAAAAAGGAATCTGCCTGGGAAGAACAGAGGAGGCTTCTGCTGCCTGTAGGGAGGAAGACATTTTAAAATATTCCCTGTTGACAGAGAGATGAGTTATTGCAATCCCTGAGCAGCCAGGGTGGGGCAGAGCTAAGAAGCTGTGCTGGGCAGTGAGGGGGCTCTGCAAAAGGGGTTCCCACCAGTGACTGCTGCTTTGTGGGGCTCCTGGCCTGGATTGCAGCAAAACTTGTTGTGGAGAGCTCAGTATGTTTGCACCACAGTCTGTGGCTTCCAGGGAATGGCGGAGCCAGGCTGGGGAAGCTGGAAGGGACACACACTCTGCCACTGGGCTGTTCTTGAGAGTGATTCAGCAGCTGCAGCTCTCTCCTGCTCTGTGACATTCTCTGCTTTTGCTTTTCCTTTCTAAAGAATCCTTCCAGCCTTGAGGGTGCAAAGAACATTCTGAAGGCAAAGAGCTGAGCTCAGCCTTGGCTTAGGAAGAGCAGTAAGGCTCCACCACCGAGGGGGAAGGACTGAGTGTGCCCTGTGGATCACTGGGGTGGAGATGGTGCTGCTCTGGGGTAAATGGGATGTGACTGCTGGAGGGCATCCAGAGGAGAGGGTCCTGGAGGTGATTAGAGAGCCTCTAATGAGGAGAGGTCCTCTCCTGTGAGGAAAGGCTGAAGGAATTGGGACTGTCCAGCTTGGGGAAGGGAAAGCTCCAGGGAGACCTAATTGTGGCCTTTTTAGAGTCCTTTAGTACTTAAAGGGGCTACAGATGAGCTGGAGAGGGACTTTGGATAAGGAGGAATGGCTTCATGCAGACAGGGGGCAGGGCTGGATGGGATACTGGGGAGGAATTGTTCCCTGGCAGGGTGGGCAGGCCCTGGCACAGGGTGCCCAGAGCAGCTGGGGCTGCCCCTGGATCCCTGGGAGTGCCCAAGGCCAGGTTGGAGGGTACCACCACACAGAGGGGCTTGGAGAAACCTGGGACAGTGGAAGGTGTCCCTGCCCATGGCAGGGGGAATAGAACTGGGTGATCTTTAAGGTCCTTCCAACCCAAACCATCCTGTGGTGGTTTGATCACTGCATCCCCCTGGAGTCTCTTCCATGTCCACATCAGGGACTTGGGATGTGCAACCCCCAGCATAACCCCCACTGGCAGCTGCTGTGCCCATCTCTGCTGCAGCTCCCACCTCTGGAGGTGTTGCTTGGGCACTGAGCTGTGTGCCACAGCCCTGTCCCCATCCAGGTCACAGTGCTCCAGGAGTGCCCAGGACCTGCAGCCCGGTCAGAGCTGTGTGGTGCCAGTGCCAGCTAACGAAGCTCCCCACGTGCTGGAGCCAAGAGATGACATTGCAGAAACAGTCTAGGTCAAAATAAATTGCTTTCTGGCATTCTGAGATTATCTAAACCTTCTTTTTCCCACGATGAAAGGGAACAAAGGCTCTTGCCTGCTCAGGAAAGAGCCTGGAATACCATTTTCCCTGAGCCATGAGAGCTTATTAGGGGTGAGGGTAAACAAAGAGATTTGGGGTTAATTTACTCAGGATGGGGAGGAGGGAAGCAGAAGCTGCTGGATTTTGAAGCGTGCCACTCTGGTGTCAACAGCAGCAGGCTGCTGGTGTGGCTGCCACGGGCTGCAGGGTCTGTCCAGGGCACTGCCTGGCAGCCCTGGGTGCTCTCGAATGGCTCATTGATCTTCCCCATCCCTTCAGCTCCGCAGCTGCCCCGCGGATCAGAGCGGTGGCAGCACCGCCCTGTCCCTCCTGGCAGGGCTGCAGGGGCTCTGACTCAGCCCTGGCTGCTGGGGGGGAGGTTTTTCCCATCCCACTGTTGCTGTGTTGCCCGGCTGACATTCCCAGGGCTCCTTGCTCTGCTCCTGCTGTCTCTGCCAGCCAGATCACCTTTGGAGCCAGAGGATGCAGGGTGTTTGCAGAGCTGGCAGCTCTGAATCCACCAGCAAATCCCATCCTGGATGGATACAGCTGTTGGCACCTCTGCTGGTGGCACTGGTGTTTCCCATCTTTCTGCTGAGGTACAAAACCATACCGAAAAAGCAATTTATCAACCTCCCCGTGGACTAAAAATAATTTAAAAATTTAAAGGGAGTGATTCCTCTGGAACAAGTGGCAAACTTCTCTGAAGTTTCATAAAATCCTCAATTTTTTCATAGAGTCACAGAATGGTTTGGGTTGGGAAGGGATCTTAAAGGTCATCTCATCCCACCCCCCATGCCATGTGCAGGGATTCATCACTCTGGCTACTGCAGCCAGGTGACAGAGAAGATTCCCAGGCCTTGGTGTAGCACAGAGAAGTTTGCTCTGCTGGGTTTGGAAACTGGAGGAAGATATGGAGAGAAAACCAGATTTTTAAAAAGTTCTTAAGGCTTGAAATGCTGACAATTAGCCATAGTGGAAGCATTTTTTTTTTTTCAAAAGTTCCATGTTAATGCAGTCCATGGAGAACCAGAGCATGAAGGGAGAATTCCTTATTCTTTGCTCTGAGCTTCCAAGCTGTGAACTGAATAAAATCCCTCCTTCCTCTTTCCTGAGATTTTTTTCTTTTTTTCCCCTGGTGTTTCTTCCTGTTTGTTTTTGTCCTGTTGCTCCCCTGCTTCCCCTTTTTCCTGGGTTCATTTTAGCAAGTGCTTTTCTCCTGCTTGGGAATTGAAGGAGAAGGGGCTGTAGCTTAAAGATAAATCTTTAGTTCCTCACAACTCCTGCTGGGGGGCTACAAGAGCAGCTTGAAGGGTGTTTGTATCCACTGGAGCAGGGCTGACTTGCCTTTCCCCTGTGGAAGGAAACCTTTGACTTCCAGAGGAAATTTGATGCAGAATTAAGAGAGCTTTGATTTATCTCTGGAAATACCTTGTTTTAGCAAAGAAAAAAAAAATTTAAAAAAAAAATTTCTCCCTCCTTGCCCCCAGTTTTAAATGATGCCTCAGGTTTTAGCTTTTGTATTTTTCAGATCCTGTGCTGCTTTAGTGTGTGGGTCTGGGCTTCACATTAAGGGATGGTGGCTCTCTTCACAGAGCAGGGAGACAAAACAATTCCTGCTCCAGCTGGGGACCAAGGACAAATGATCCAAATCTCAGGCCCAAGAGCACAAACAGCGTGGGCTGAAGAGAGAAAAACAAGGAGGATGGGACTGCCTGGGCTAAAGCTGGAATTGGACAATGAACTCCAATATGCAAGTGGAGCAGAACTGATCAAAGTGAGAGATCCCGTGACCAGGTGTCCATTTTGTGACCATTTTGGTTCATCTTGGGTGCAGCCCTGGCTGGGCTCTTGTGCTGCCCAAGGTGGATCCATTGAGGAGATCCTTTTAATAAATCCCTGATTTATTCTTTAACTCTGGCTCTGCTCTAGGCCAGCCTTCCCAAGGCATCAGTAATAGCACAGCAGCTTTGCCTGCTGCTCCAGCTTCTTCCAGGTGCCTGTGGGATTCCTGAGGAGGAAAGACCACACTTCCCACCTCTTTTGTAGGGCTGTGAATACCTGTGTGTGCTGGTTGGACAGCAAACATCTGCAGTGTATCCTGCGTGGCGGGAGCAGGAGGATGGATGGGTTGCCTGGTCCCTTGCCAGGTGAGTTGGCAGGAACCTGCACATCACTCCTTGAAATTCTCCACGGGGTTTGATGGATGCTCAGGCTCACAGTGTTTTGGGTCTGTTTAATTGGCAGGTTTTGATGAGACGCTCTCACATCTCCCTAGGGAATTTCCAGGGCTGGCAGAAGCCGTGGGGGAACAATCCCTTGAGTTCTTTAGTTTCTGAATTTTGTGTTTGGAGCAACCATTTCTTTATGGGCTGAATTTTAAAAGGGTCATGCTTGGTTATCCTCATGCAGTGGTAAAAGTTAAAACTTGGCTTTTCCCACCTCCACCTTGAGCAGATGAAGCTGTGTGAGAAACAAATCCTTAATTTCATCCTTGGTGTCTGAAAACAAAAACCTGCTGGGGGACTGAAGCTGAAAGTCACCTTTTTGGGTGGACTCAGAGCTTCCAGAGAGAATCCCAGTTCTAATCCAAAACTAATAGAGAGAAAATTTCCCCAGGAAATAGCGACATGGACCTGAGAGCATTAAACTGGAACTTTACACCAATTAATAGCCAGATAATTACAACCCGTCCCCTCCTTCTTGCTGCTGACTTCCCCATGTAATTTTCTTTTAATTTTTGCTTAATAGTCACGCAGGAAAGATGAGTTGCTTGCATTTGATTTGTGGTAGACTCAGCAGTAGGGAAGACTGATGCCCTCCATGCATCCTGGACCAACCTCGGGGTGTGAGGAGTGTGCTGGAGGGACTGATGGTGCCTCTCAACTTGTCAAGGGATGGAGAAACTTAAGGAAAAAGGAGGGGGGGAAAAAAAGTCAAGGCTGGACAGAAAAGGCAAAATGGTGAGTAGAGCTGGGTGCTGCCTCAATGGGATCACAGATTTTCCTCCCTCTTCCCCCAGGCCTTTACTCTGCTCTAGGTCTGTTGTAGCAGACAGAACCCTCTGGTCTTGCTCATTTTCACATCTGAAAATGCAGAACTGGCATCTTCTTCACCCATAAGAGTGGCCCTCTCCCTTGCAGAGGGAGGTGAGGCCCTGGCACAGGGTGCCCAGAGAAGCTGTGGCTGTCCCTGGATTCCTGGAAGAGAAGAACCAGATTGGAAGGGGCTTGGAGCAGCCTGGGACAGTGGAAGGTGTCCCTGCTCATGGCAGGGAGTGGAACAAGATGATCACAAAAGTCCCTTCCCACCCAAACCATTCTGTGATTTTCCAGTTCCATGCCAGCCCTGCCATAAAAGGCAGAGAAACTTCCACCAGCCAGGCTCTGCCATCCCAATTCCCAGGAGGGAAAAAGAAAAAGAAGAAAGCAGAATTATAGACTTCCATGAGCATTAAATTAAAGCAGAGCACAGGGTCTGTTTTGGTTCCCAGGCACAAACACAAAGTCTCAGCTCTCCCCCTGCCTGCTTTCTGATAACCCCATAGGCTAAGCTCAGCCTGGGGCTTATATGCAAAAACGAGGGAAAAAAAGAAAAAAGCACCAGCCTTGTGTAGCCTGGTAAATGTAATTTCAGGTGTCTTGGCCTCTCTGGTTACTCCTGTTCCCTGGCTTCCAGAAATTAATTCTGCAGAAGGAAAACCCCAAACGTCTGAGTCACATTACCCTGGACGTGGTGGGAGCTGGGAGCTGCTCAGCAAACTCACCTGTGCTAGACAGTGGGTCCTGCCCTGGGAACAGGGATTCCAGGGAGTCATGGAGTGCTCTGCCTTGACTCTTTAAAGCTCATGGTGTTCCAGACCTCCTGCCTTAGGCAGGGGCACCTTCTAGGGTGATCCAAGCCCTGTCCAACATCCCTCTCAACATCTCTTGGAGCCCTTCAGGCACTGGAAGGGGCTCTGAGTTCTCCCTAAAACTTCTCTTCTCCAGTCTGAACAAAACTTCTCTCAGGCCTTCCCTAAAGGATACGAGTTCCTTCCCTCTAATTACCTTCATGGTTTGCCCCTGGACTTGCTCCAAAAGTCCTGTCCTGTCCCTTATCCCGGGGCAGCTCCTTTTCCTGCTGCTCCACAGGGTTTGATGCCTCTCCCTGCTGCACTTGTTAAGCTAATTAGGTAACTGCTGCCAAGACACACGTTCATTTAATGAGTATGCTAATTGGTATTGACCAACGTGTGGCAGGCACTTTGTCACGTGCCAATTAGGAGTGTCTAAGAGCTGCTCCAGAGCCTGATCACATCTCCAGGTGTGGACCCAAGGAGGTGCCCAGGCAGGGCCTGGCAGGGGTGGGGTGAGCACAGGGAACCTGAGAACCAGCCCTGTAATCATCCAGGGCTTGCTTGTGACAGATTGACGTGATCGGTATCGACCACACAGAGCGTTTCTAGTCATGCCAGCAGGGCAGTGGGAGGTGGCATAAAACAGTGGCGTGCACCAGGCAGAGCCAGGGCAGGCCAGGCAGGATCATGGCTGTGGAGGAATCCAGCTGGTGGCAGGGCTCAGCAAAGGGACAAACCCTCAGCCACAGCTGCTGTTGTCCCCCTGGGGTGCTGTGTGATGGCCCATCCTCCTCCTGCAGCCCCATTTCACCCAGTGTATCCAAAAAAAGTGAGTGTTAGCCCTTCCCCATGTACTCCTTCCCCAGAAATGTTCTGCAAAACGTTCTCCTTCCCCTGTTTTTCCTTCTGTTGCGCCAGTGGTTGCTGGGATGCTCTCGTTTGTCTGGGGTGGTTTATTTATTGCCACCATGAATTAATTTCCTTTGGCTAGGAAGGACACATCCTCTGGGACTGTCTGTGTGCTGGAGACCATGACTGCATTGGTGTCACTAAAGTCCCTGGCTGCTCCTGGCCTGGCACAATCAATCAAGTGGCGCCACTCAGGCCCCTGGTTAACGAGGCTGGCCCTGGGATCTTTTCCCAAGAAGGAGCCCAGGTGTTGCATGGAAAAGGCCACCTATTTCTCTAGATGGTTTTCTGGAGTTCCTACCTCCCTCCCACCCCAAAATGGGAGCTCCTGCTCCTGCCTTCTGCTGTGGGATGGGCTGAGAACTGAGCTAAAAAGCCAAAGCAGAAGTTTGTGCTGGTCCCTCTTGACTTGGCCCAAATTCAGCCTTTTTTCA
This sequence comes from Chloebia gouldiae, assembly GCA_003676055.1. Lineage (NCBI taxonomy): Eukaryota > Metazoa > Chordata > Aves > Passeriformes > Passeridae > Chloebia > Chloebia gouldiae. Next base: position 751,535 of record QUSF01000053.1, read on the forward strand.
AAGAGAACAGCCCTCGCCTTCTCCAGGCTGTGCTGCTGCCTTGGCACACATAACTGGTCCTGCAGCACCACAGGAAGTGTGAAGGAGCAGGAGCTGCTTGGGTTTATGAGCTATCAGGAGCACATTTCTCAGAAATACACTGACCTAATCTCACTCCTATTGATTTTGAGCTATATTTGTACACACACATGGGGACAGACAAGCACTGTTGAAAATACAAAATCCTGTACTCCTGGAAGGGCAAAAATTGTTTCCTCCGGGTTTGTTTTCAAGCTTAAATGTGAGTTTGTGAAACAAAGGAGCAGGCAAAGAGCCTGACCCAGTTTCTGGTGGGTCTGTGAGATGAGTCCCCATCCCCAGCCCCTGCCAGCACTCAGGACTATGGTCCAGGTTGTATTTTAAGGAGGTTCTTCCTTCCCAATCCCAACAGTATCCAGCTGCCCAAAAGCATCACTTTCTGTTATTACTGCCTTCCTCCCTGGAATATGCAAAGTGGGAAGAGAAAAAGCCCCAGGAAATTAGGCAGAGCAGTTTATCTGACAGGCCAGTGCTCTCCCAGATAAAGGAACAAACAGAGTTTGTCTCCTGGTCAGGGTGACACTTTGCCACAAAAGAAGAGCTGGGAGAAGTTAATTAAACTCTGAAGAAGCCATTTATTAGCAAAGGGAAGTAAGACATGGCTTTTCTTCAATACTGCAGAAAGGTTCATTATAGAGGAAACCCATCCTTTAGCAGTTAATAAACTATTTTCTCCTACCTGGCTTTGAGGGATGGCTAACAGAGGGCCCATGGCTCATTTTAATGGGCACTTTTCCAAGATGTCCATGGCCCATTGGCTAAAAGGGTTTAGAAAACAGCTGTTTCTGAAAACCAGGGAACCAGAGAGCTTGGCAGGGCTATAAACAAAGGCAGAGCCTTTTCTGGAGCATTTGCCATTTCCATTTCCAGTGCTTCCATTCTCTGTTCTGCTGGGAACTGCTTCCATTCTCTGTTCTGTCACTGGAAAAAAGGGTTTTCTTCAGTTCATCCCTCCAGTGAGAGAACAGGAGCGTTCATCAGGGACAGCCTTTTCCTACTGAGGCATGACACTTTAAGGAATCCATTGCCACTGGATGTATATTTTAAAACAAAAAAACCCTCATCCAAACCTGATTGTAGATGATGAGGCCCAGCAGCTCTACAGGCCCAGAACCTCCATGCTGGGAAAACCTTTAAATCCTGAGTTTGCTCCCTGCTCCACTCGATTTACTCTGCTAACTCCCTCCCCTGGGGTTGGAAACTAAAACCTCTCACTCTCCCCAGGCTCTGAGATCACCCACTTTCATGGAGTTGCTGGTAAACAGTTAGAATTCCAGAGGAGAATTTACAAGGAATTTGAAAAGACTACTTGTTTTAGAGAGTCTTTTTCTCATTTCAGCTGGTGTTAGGTAGGCTACAATTCAACAACCTTGTTGTCTATGAAGCCACTGTGCCTGGTGGCAGATGTGTCTTTGTCACCTGAATCCTCTACCCTGTGGAGCCTTGAGAAGATGCTTTTGCATTTAGTGACCATTCAATATTGACAGACCTTTTCTTGTGCATCACTCCCATGAATTTGGGGAATCCAGATGAGTCTGGGAGAAAATAAAAGTAGAAGTAAGAACATTTGATGGCAATGCTTAGATAATGCCAAAAAGATTAAAACACAGCCAACCTCCAAGAATGGGAAAAGGAACTTATGATATTTAGTGAGCAGATAATAAAACAGCAGATGAAATTCAAGGCTGCTAAATGAAAAACAATGCACAGGGGGAAAATCACTGGGCTCTGAACTGGCTGTTACTGCTTGGGAAGGAGATCTGAGAGCTATGCTGGAAACATCTGTCAAAATGACACTGCTGGTCCATAGTAGTCAAAAAAAAAACCAGGGAGGTAAGAGAGGCCAAAATGGGAAACGTTATTGTGCTGCTTAATGAATGTCTGATATCCCCTGCCTTGAGCAATTTGTGTGTAGCCCACAAAAAATGGATGGGAAGAAGCCTAGAAAATTATCCACAGAAGGCAAGGATTGATAAAGGAAGGGCCAGACATGAAATAGTTTGTGTTGTAAAGCTGAAGAAATTAATCAGCAATGATGGCTTAGCTCAAGAAACACTTGGAATCAGTAGAAGCACTGAATCCCAGAACGGTTTGGGATGGAAGGAACCTTAGGGATTATCCAACTCCAACCCCTGCCATGGGCAGAGACACCTTCCACTGTCTCAGGTTGCTCTAAGCCCTGTCCAGCCTGGCCTGGGACACTTGACTTGTTGAAGTCCATGAAGTTCACACAGTCCCACCTCTCCACCAGTCCCTCTGGATGCCACCCCTTCTGTTTGAGATACAGGGAAGATCTCGAGAAGCTCCCAGAAGTGAAACTCTTTACCCAGCAGCCTGTTAAAAAGTAGGGTTTGTTGCCACAGGGAATTTTAGGTACTGGGGGGCTTACGTAGACTGGGAAAGTGGCTAGATATTTTCACAGGGGGATGGAAAAGGGATGAAATGGTTGTTTCTCCCCATCCTGTTCCAGAGCAGTTGGTGTGAGAGGACAGAGGCTCACTAGGACCTGCCCTGTGTACTGTCGGAATCTGTGGTATTGATGATTCTGAGATTGTAGAAAGTCTCTGTCTTTCTGCCCTGTTGTCAAAGAAGAAGTCATAATTCGTCTGGGCTGGTTTTCAAGGTTGTTCATTCTTGCTTATCTAGAACATGTTCAGCTGCCCTACCGCAGGTCTGTCCTGCAGGGCAGCGTGGGGGGCTCTGCCCCTCAGTGGGATGTCACAAACATTATATACCAGAAACTACGTGTGCTATATTTACAATAATGTGCCAATATCCATCATCTACATTGAACAGTGTATCCCCAGCCAAAACACATAGAAAAATGCCAGCACTACAGTGAAACATGGAGGGCATGAAGAAGAAAAAGGACATGACACACCCAATTTCCTCCATCTTGTCCCCTTTGAACCCCTAATCTAGAATCCTAAAATTTTATTTTTGCACCCATGCCACACTTAATTATTACTTATCAAACACTCAGAGCTGGTAATTCATCTGTAAGATTGAAAACTCTTTTCCATGGACAGAGATCACAGACAGAGTCTCTCGGGGCTCTGTACAGGGGGGTTCCTGACCCCCTGCCAGGGTCCCAGACCTTCCAGGGCAGCCAGAGGGAAGCCCTGGATTCCCACAGTGCATGTACCACCCAGTTGGTGTCTTGGACTCTCTGCCTTTTTCACCTTCATCCAGACCCTCTGAGCAGCTCCCTGGGGATTCCGAGTGGACAGAAACAGCCTCTGCCACAGCTTTGTTAGCCAAGCACGGAATTCAACTTGTTATTTTCACTGTGAGTATTTAAACTGTGTGCTGAAGGCGCTCACGCTGTTTTCCCTCTTGCAAATCCATCGGGAACGGCCCCTCAGCCTGCTTGGCTGCCTAGTGCCCTCTCCCCAGGGGATCTGTGGAATCTGGGTCTGCTTCCCTACCTCAAAGGGTCCCAGCCAGGGTTTTGCAGGCACAGCATCCTGGGAGCTGGGAGGTGATGCTTCATTCCTCAGCAGAGCCTGGCTGCCGGATATGAGCTGCCCAATGGTCCCCTTTATGGCCCTGCAGACAGGCTGAAATTCACAGCCACCGCTTACCAAAGAATAATGAAACATTTCCTGAGATGGCAATAAATATCCCCTGCCATGACAGCACTCACCAGAGCCTCTTCGATCCAGGGAAATGCTTTAAAAGTCAGCAAAGTGGGATTTTTTTTTCTTTTAATGCCTATTTACTTGCTGGTTGCAGCTGCCCTGGCTGCTCCCAGTCAGGGTGAGGGGAGCATGGATGGGGTTTGTGGTTCCCTGGAGAACTCCAACACTGGCCCAAGTGGCCCTGTAAGGCAGAGGATGACTGAGGAAAACCCCTTCTCCCCAGGCTGATGGAAAGGGACAGGTTTGCAGCTGCTGTCCCCTTCCCAGGGGTTTGTTCTGGTCCAGAGCAGCTCTTTCCCACCATGAGAAGGTGATGACACCACAGTGTGCTTTCCACACAGCCAGCTTGGCTCTTTTGCCCCAGGACAGTTTTCCAGCAGTGGGGGCACTCAGTGTGGCCTCTTGGCTGTTGGGCTGATGCAGATTGCAAAGAAAAGCCATAAAAAAAAATTTCTGGAGACAAAAATTCTCTCTGAGGGTCTCTGGACCCAGCCAAGTCCTCTTTAGGCAGCAGCAGGTCTGACTGTACTGGATGCAAGCTACTCTGTGCTGGTTTCCCCAGAGGGCTGTGCTTCCCTCACTCCATAAAACCAGAATTGTGACAGCCAGGAGAGTGCCAGGGACTCATCCTGCCTCTCCTGCTCTGAGGAAAACCAGCCTGGAGTCCAGGCATGGGAGCTAAACCCAGTGCCTCATGCACAGGCTGAATCCAGGAGGAGATGGAGATGAGGCAGCAGCAGGTTGGGGGGATTTGCTACTTCTGATCTGGGTGAGAGCCTAGGGACAGGCACCCCAGGAAAGAAATGCTCCTGGCAGCCCTGGCCACAGAGGGAAAAGGAGGTGTTTGGTGGCAGAAGAAAAGCTGATGGTGGGGAAGTGATGGTTCTTTCAAACCCAGCCCCTGAATTAGTCTCATGGATGTGGTCACTTTAAAATGGATCAGAAATAAATAAATAAGTAAAGTGGTTTAGATCTGCAGTGTGAACAGGCAGCATGGAGCAAGGGGAGGCAGGAGACATCAGATGGCAGCAACCAGCAGAGGAGATTGACTTAATGGGATCAGCCTTCATTTTGTTCTTATTATCAGCACCTTGGGAGTGCAGCTTCTCTTAATTAATTCCTTTGGTCTCTCAGACATGCAGCTGAGGCCTGTGTCCCATCAGAGGCCTGTGGGCCAGGACAGGCAGGGAAGCACCGAGGTCCCTGTGCAGTCAGTCAGTGCCAGAATCCAAAATTGTTTGGGTTGGAAGGGACAAGCTCACCTCATTCCAACTCCCTGCCATGGGCAGGGACATCTCCCACTAGACCAGGTTGTTGAGAAGAGATCTTCTTAATCTAGCTGGGAAGGAGTGGCTTTTCCCACAAGACACTTGTGGAAAATCCCAAAATCAGCATCTCTTTTAAATGCATTCAGTTGTAATGTAGAATTCTCTTGCTGGCTGCATAACTGGGCTGAAACACAGCCAAACCTGGCTCTCCCTTCTCCTGCCATGGTGTGGCCACCAATTCACTGGCTGCTGGGGGAAAGGGCCTCCCTCAGTGTCCCTTCGATGGTTCACTGGGCTTTTAATGTGGAGCAGGAAAAAAGAAAGAAAGAAAGAGCTCAATTTATGCTCTTGGTATCACTCAGCATTTTCTATGCCCGTGGTTAAGTTGTGATTGCTATCAAGGCTATCGAAATCTCCAGAGGCTGAAAATCAAGGTGAAAGCTTGCTTTCATGGATTATTTCCAGTCACTTTTCTTCTGGCTCTGCTAAAAATAACGCAGGAATGGCTTTCTTCGAACATTCCTATTCCCTCCTGGCTGGAACAGAGAAGGTCAGGAGGATGAAAGTGAGCAGCAGTAGGGGGAAGGACTCACAGCACACTCTGCTTCTGTGGGTTTGGATGAGATTTGTTTGCTGGTTCGTTTGGGTTTTTCACTTTGATCTCAACCTGATTAACTTTCTCTCTGCATTTCTCCCCTTTAGCCCATGGTGGGGAAAGCTGGGTGTTTTGGTCCTACTGAAGCAAAAAAACTTGCTGGTTTTAACCATTTCTGTTTAAAAATCTGTGAGAAACATCTCCAAATCTAGATGGGGCTGACAATATTGCCTTCACTATTTTAAGATCTTTATCCAAGACCTTGAGCTGATGCTGTGCTGTGTCTCTTGTGTCAGGACAGCCGACCTGGTTTCCCTTGCAATGGTTATGGATTTTCTTAATTGCTGGTTAATTGCTAGATTTCCTGCACCTTTTTAGTCTGGAGTGTTTCATGGGATCTAACAGGAGATAATGGTACCCCAGGAGACAGCCAAGATGTTTTCTCAGGGTGGTGTCCTGGATTGTAAGATAAGTGTGTGTTCCATCACCATCTGTCAGAGCTGGGGCAGTTCTCTGCTGTGAATTGGGCAGTTTTTCTTTATCTCTCCCACAGCCAATCCCCCTCCAGGAGATCTCTTCTGTTAATAGGTCATTAATTATTAATTATCTTCTGTCCATGGCCAGTGAGTGTCCCTGCATGGCTGAGAAAATTCCATCATCCCATGGGGAGATGCTGCGCCCAGGGGAGGAGCCGAGCATTCCTACCTGGATATAATCTGAGTGATTGGAACAGCACAGCAGCCTTTGCCCCCTGCATTCCCAGAGGAGCAGCTTTCTTCCCCCTGCATTCCCAGAGGAGCAGCTTTCTTCCCCCTGCATTCCCAGAGGAGCAGCTTTCTTCCCCACTGCATTCCCAGAGGAGCAGCTTTCTTCCCCCTGCATTCCCAGAGGAGCCCAGGCCCATCTCCCCCAGCCCTGGAGCTCCAGAGGAAAACTCCCCCCTTGTGCAGGATCCCTGCTCCAGCAGAAGCACAGCTGGCACTGCAGGAGGGCTGAGCCACCCTGGGATGGGGCTGCTGCCACCTCCCTGACCCACAGGGTGTCACGGCCTGTTCTGACTCTGGCAGTGTTTGTTTTCTGGCATTATTTTGTACTATTGCATTTGTATTTTTTAAATTTTCCTAGTAAAGAACTGTTACCCCTAACCCCATATTTTTGCCTGAGAGACCCTAAATTTCAAAATTATAATAATCTGGAGGGAGGGGGTTTTCATTTTCCATTTCAGGGGAGGCTCCTGCCTTCCTTAGCAGACACATGGCTCGTCAAACCAAGACAGGTGGGCATCCAGGAGAGGAGAACTCCAGGAGGCCACCTGAGGAGGAGATCCCAGTGCGAGGCGGCTGGAGCAGGAATTCCTGCTGTGGCTTGGCTAATGAGAGCCTGACTGCAGTGCTTGGATGGACCTCGGGTTAATTAGAGGTGGAAACATACTTTCATTTGCAGATAAAATGCTTTTTCTGCTGCTTTGCTGCTCGCCCTGAGCTGCCACAACAGCAAGGGGGAACTCTCAAGGGGTCCCAGCCTTCTTTCCCTCAAATTTCTGCTTCTGGGCCACCCCAAGGACACCGAAAGAGCTGACTCCCACACAGAGGAGATTCTCCCATGAGAAATTTGTCCCCGTGGAGCCAGGAGAGTCCTGCTGGTCCCACAGGAAGGCTGTTGTGGGGATTTCTTTGGGTTGGTGCCAATTGCCAGTACCAAGTTTCTTTGATGCTGGGTTGTTGATAAAAGCACAGGAGTTCCTGCCTTGTGTTGTCCCAACTTTTTCAAGGATGGATTTCCATAAACGTGGCCCAGGATGGAAGTGGTGGGAGGATAACCTTGGAAAAGCAAAAGGAGAAATGTGTGTTTCTCCAAGGGCTGTGGTACAAAACCTGACTCGGGCAGGGCTTCCTGGAGAAGACATTTCAGGTTTCTTTTCAGCTTTCCAAGGTGGGCAAAGCCAGGGTTTTCCCTGTTCTGGGAGAAAAGTTTAGGTTCTGAAGCAGAGTGTGCAGATGTATAAGATAAGGGTGTTAGAGATGGTCCAGGGGGAAATTAAAAGGGAGCAACAGCCAAATCCTGAGGCAGCAATAATCCCTTCAGCCCTGGAAGGCACCAGGACATAACCCAGGGCAGAGATAGAACCATAGGAGAGCATTCTAAGGCAGCTGGGAGTATCAGGTGGGATACCAAGAGCTCAGATAGACTTTAAAAAGGTTTGTGGTTTTTTTTTTTTCTTTTTTTTTTTAAAAGCAACATGTGGAAGCATTTGGTAAAATTCCTACTTAAAGGAGATTTTTTTTATTAAAAAAATATTATTTATAATTTTCTTTATGTGTATAGATACAATCCAGCAGCTCTGCCAAAACTATGGTCCCCTTATTTTTCAAAGAGGAAGAAAGCCTATAGCACACCTGACAGATAAAATAAGGCAAATGCAATGCTGTGTTTTTAGGGGCATGGCCATCGTGAAGAGTTAAGCTGGAATATGTTCCCAAAGATGAGGACCAGACAGGCATGTACAGCATGGAATCCTCAAGTGGTTTGTGTTGGAAAGGACCTTAAATCCCATTCCAGCCCCCTGCCATGGGCAGGGACACTTTCCACTAGTGTAGGTTGCTCCAGACAGCTGGATCCAAAAGTCTGCAGTAAAATTAAATACCATTGTCTTGTGATGTAGTTCTCTATCTCATTCTTACACCAGGAAGCTTTATCTTCATAATAACTTTTATCTGCCATCCTTTTACATTTATCAATTCTCACCCCCTAAGCAAGGCGCTGGCGGGCAGAGGAGGGAGCTCAGTCCCGATCCAGAGGCTCGTGCTCGCATCCTGAGTGTGTAAATAAATAATCCAAGCACTGATGGGATGGCAAAGGCCTGGCCTTGAGGGGGTGTTCGACCTGAGATCCTGCTCAGTGAATGTGGGAAATAGTAAAGGTAAGATGATTTTCAGAAAGCTGGGAAAGCAGGCCTTAGAGGCAGAAAGAGCAGAGAAACTTAGAGCTAGCTGCAGCTGCAAAGTCTGAAAGTAGAGGAAGTTGCAATGGTATAGCAGCAAGGACTTTAAACTGCAGCTTGAGTTTTAGGCTCAGCTAAGAGAGACCTTAAGACTGCAGGAAAATATGCCTAGCAATGTAGTAGAAGGTTTTAAGCTTAATAATGAATTATTGTGCATTGTAAATAGAAAGAAGGCAAGCAAGCATTGTGTGAAGCAGGTGTACATGTACTTTTAGTCATTGGCTAGAACAACTGTCTGTAAGCTTTAGCAATGTGCTATTGGCTTGAAAGTTTTTAAGTGCTCTGTAGCAAAGAAATCTTTGGCTGCTGCTGGCTGTGCATGAGCTTTTGCCATCTTCCTATTGTCTCAGCCATGTAATGAGGCTGATGCTGCAGTAAAAGCTCAAGGATTGTATCCCAGCAGTCCTGTCCTGTTAGTGGAAACAAACTCCAAACACAAGTGAGCACTGAGCCAGCAGCAGCCCGTGGATCAGCTGGAGTGGTCAGTCCAGCTGTTTGCTGTTCCTTCTTGGAGCCTGTGACTGATCACTGGCATTACCCGCTCTGGCTTCTGTGCTCTGATTAGATTCCTGCAGTTTTGGGAGAAGTGGGATAATAAATAACAAATCCTGAGCACTGAATAACAAGTGCCTCTGCTTGTGCCAAGGGGTCCTTCTTTGCATGCAAGAATGAGGAGTTATCTGCTCCTGCTCTCCTCTGCCTGTGACTTTTTATAGGTGTGATGGCTTTGGGGGTGTTGTCCCTCTGGAGCTGAAAGCAGAGAGCTCTTTGGATGTGCAATAGCCAGGAGAGCTGGCAGCATTTTGGACAGAGAAGTTGACATGAAGTATTCAAGGACGGAGCTTTCAGCAGTGGAAGGTGTCCCTGCCCGTGGCGGGGGTAGAACAAGATGAACTTTAAGGTCCCTTCCAATCCATTCTAGGATCCAGCCAGCTCAGAATCCACTGTAGAACCTTTAGGCAAAGAAAAGCAATATATAATAAACCTTGGGGGAGGGGAGGAACCCGGCCCTAAAACTTTTTTGTTCTACCAGTTAAATAAAGAACCAAATCTGATCAGCCAGGTAGTAAAATTAAATTAAGATGAGGGTTTGCTCAACGCTGCTGTTTTTTTTTTTGGCTGGGTTTTTCTCCCTGTGTACACAAAATGCCACTGCTGACATAGCTCTGGCCATGTCAGCAAAGGCTAGGGGTGTGTTGGGTTGTTTTTTCCTCTGGTGCTCTCTGCCTGCTGCTTTCAGCTGCTAAGATGGAATCAGCTCCTGTGTCACCCCTGCTCTGATGTCCTTTGAAAACTTGTGGCGTCACCTTTTCAAAAGTGAGTGTAAAGCTGGAATTCTTCTACAGCTTTGCTGAAACACTGGGGAAAGTGGCAGGAAGGGTATGGGAGACAAATTTCCTTTACCTGCCCATCAGAAAAAAATAAAAAATCTGGTCCCCACAATGCCAGCTAGCTGTATTGGGGATGTGATGCCACGCTGGATTTTTGGGGTGGCTGCAACCAGGTTTGCCTTTTTTCAAAGGCTGTTCTGCATACTGAGCATTTACAAGGGCAGTGCTGGAGGTACCAGTGATGCTTGTGAGGCAGCCCAAACCATCCCCAGCCCCTTCCCTACCAGAAGGGAGTTAAAAGCAAATCCCAGTGTCTTGCTCTGGGATCTGTGCACAGAGTGTTGCAGGCTCCTTCTCCCTCTTATTTGATTTCTCCCCTACCACCTTCTTATTTTCCCTAAGGACTTTTGAAATATTCTGTTGATTTTTTTTTGATCCCCTCTACTTTTGAAAAGGCCATCAGGAAGGTCTTGTCAGCAATTTAATGGGGAGATAAAAGAAGATGGGAAAGGGGGATTGTGAGCAGAGGGAGAGCGCCTGACATCTGGACGGGGCTAATGTGTGATAAGACAGGAGGGTTGGAGGAAATCTGCTGTGCTTGATCTCTCGCCAAGGCAGGGCTTGGGCCTGATGGCTTTAAAGCCAGGTCCATGTGGATGGAGCCTGGCTTGCCCAAATCCCTGGCAATGCCTGCGGATCAGGTAGATGGAGGCCTGGGGTCCCGCTCGCTCAAGTTAAAAGTCTTTTCTGATTGACTTCAAAGGGCTGTAAAACCCAGATTATCTGCACTGTCTGTTTTCACTGGGGGAGATAAAGAATGAAATAAATAAAAAGGAAGCTGCTGCTTCCACCCTGAGTCCCCAGAAGATGGAAAATGCTTGTAGGACCAGCCAGGGGCTTGGGGGTGCCAATGTCCTTCCAGAAATCTCTGTGATCCACCCAAACCTGCACATGGAGCAGGAACTAGGAAGAGCAATTTTAGTTACTGAGCTTGTCAATTATTTGATTTGTCTCAGTGTTTTTCCATTGCTCCAAGGACTTGGGGCCGGAGCAGCTGGTTTTCAATAAAAACCAGGCAAGCAAACAGGAAGATGTTTGGGTGCTGCTTTGGGACTTCAAACACCCTTTGGCTCCTGTGGGATTGAGTGCCAGTGCTCCAAGTGATTTGGTTTGTACCAGGTCCCTCACCTTGTCCCCAGCCCAGCATGGATCTGGGGGACACCTCCAAATCCAGGCTCAGTTTTGCCACTTAGGCCCCATTTTGGGTTTCTGCTGGTCTCCTTCTGCAAAGTTTTGCTCTGTGCCAGAGAAAAACCTGATGACAAAAAGCTCAGCTTTTGGGAAAGGAGTTTTCCCATGGGTGCAGAAGTTTGTGTGCAAGGAGAGCAAGGAAGTTGTAGCTGAATGCACAACATCCCTTTTTTTTGGGTCCAATATAGGATTTTAAAGACTTTTTCCTTTTTTTTATTTTTAAGGACAAAGAAGGCAATGATTAGGCACAGAAATAATTTGGGCTACTGCCTGTGATAGAGATAACTCTTCATAAGAGATACTGGCATGGATGTTTCTTTCTTTCCATCCACAGGTGAGAATAACTTCAAAACTTAAATCCAGTACAGAAAGGCAGAGAGGGAAAGGTTTAATTGTCCCGACTCTGCTGCAGGCTGATAAGCTCCCATTGATTTTCTGTAGCCAAGTCTCCAGAGTGAACGTGGGTGATTTTCGTGCAAGTGAGTGCCTGAAAGTTTGTCACTCCTTAGGTATTCCTAATTCTCTATTTCCTATTTCTCATGGAGAGAGCTTGATGCTTCCTCCAGTAAATGACCATTTGCAGCACTAATTTTTTAGGGTTTGGGGGTTTTTACACCTCCTTTTCACCCTTTCTATTGGCTTCCTATGAACTTCCCTCCAGGGTGGGAAGGGAGGTCTCAGGAAAATATGTCCCTTCACCAAAGTGTATCCCTCAATCTGAAGCAGCTTCATATTCACCATGTCCTTTAAAATCATCTGTTCCAGTGGTCTAAATCCTTGCCTGTTTCTGCCTGCAAACTCAGACAGAGGGAATAACACAAATAAAGGGAGTACCCAGCCAGGGATTTCCCAAAAACTTGAACTATTAGGTCCTGGAGAGCACAAAAATATCCAGTTTATTCTATATCTGTTTATTTTGAGGGTTTTTTGGGAAAGAAAAATAAACGAACACAGGAAGAAGGGATAGTCCATCAAGTTTTTTGTGCATTTCAGAAGCCTACAAGCTCCAAAAATTTTGGATGTCTAGCTGGAACCTGGCTGCTTATCTCACCTGAGCCTCCAAACCCACTGAGACTTTTTTTTCCATCAGTGCTAATTATAAAAGATTGGTTTGTAGTGATGGAGAAATGTCCAAAGGAGCTAAAAAGGAGCCAAGCAGCATTCAGATGGGGGGGATAGGAAGAAGAGAAAGCCCCAACCTCCCTGGAGATGTAATAGGCTTAGTGGTCCTGCTTGACACATGTCGGATGAAATAAAAAAAAACCCACAACAATGTTTATAAGAAGATTAGCTCGAACACGGTGTAATTTCTCCAGGGACTGGCCATGTTTGAAGCTCAAACCACCAACTCCCTGAGCCTTATCAGAGTAATGAATTTCCACCACTTTGGGCCATTAAAAATCCTCACGCCAGCCCCTTTCCCCACCTGGAACATCTCGGATTTGGGGCACATCTGTGGGGCTGGGTGGATTTGTGCCGTGCCCCTCTCGCCGGCCGGAGGTGCAGCGTTGGGAGTTAACTTGCTGGAAATAACTGGATGTGACTGTCTAATTTGTGGCTGCCATCCCTCCGGGAAAAATCCCTGTCTCTGGGCAGCAGATTATCCTTGGGCTCATTACAACATTGTTCCCAAACAAATCCCCCAGGCTTCTGCCTGTAATCACTTTTGCATACGTGTGGGCAAATATCCCTCTGGCCGTGCCCGCAGGTGGGGATGGAGCCGGAGCCATGTGAGAAATGGGAGAAGGGAGGTAGCCACAACCCCAACTGGAAACCACCAGTACTGACCACTGGTCAAATTTTAGGTTGGAATCAGGTTTGGTTTCCCTGAAAACCAGTGGACATAGGGTTTGTTGGCCTTTTGGTTTGCTAAGTTTGTGGGGGGTTTTTTGGGGTTTTTTTGTTGTTCTTTTTTTTTTTTTTAAGAAAAGCAACTAAACAGCAGGTGTAAAGCAACCAGCTTTTTAAAATTCAGCTGAAGTTCTCAGCAGGTTATTGGTTATCCTATACTTCCTGTGGCTGTTTCAGCATGGTGCAGCAGCACTTTGTCCCTGCAAGCATTGCCTGGGGCTACGTTCCTTCAGCCCACTTTTTCCAGAAGTGGTCCTGTGCTAAAATCCATAATTCTCATGGTTTTAACCCATATATTTTGGTGTATCAGAACCAAGAGGCAACAGCCAAGTGGCTCTCTGATGTCTGCTCGTTAACGGCGGGGACGTGCTGGAGATGGTGCCAATCCAAAAAGCAGGATGGTCACCTATAGCCAGTCCTTACAGCCTGTTTGGGAACCTCTTTGGTGATATTTTGGGGGCAGCCTGTGGGGAAACATGTCAGGGGACTGGTGGGGTTGAGGTCTTTTGAAGATGCTTAGTGATGGTGATGTTTGTGGGGTGTGGGGTGAGGAGTTTGTGAGATTTGGGATGTTTGTGGGATATGGAGGGCAGGCTTGTGGTACTCAGGGAATTCAGATGGGATTTGTTCTACTTGTGCATTTTAGTTTGGAAGGTGTGAAAGAGCTTGTGGAATTTTGGAAACACCCAGATCCACACTGGAGCAGCTGGTGGGGGAAGATCCTTGTATCCCACTGGCCCATCCCTGGCAACCTCCTTCCCTGGGATTACAGCCGCCTTCACTTGGCAGGCAGAGAGGGGCAGGAGCAAAGGTGAGGAACACCTCATCCTTCTTCCCACCCTTCCCCCTGCTCTCCTGGTGGTCCACAGGGATGCATTTCCTGTTGGCCCTGCAGACTCCTATGGGAAGAGCCATGCAAAGGGCTTGGAAGTTGTCCTTGCTTTAAAAATCACTTTTGCAGGAATTCTCCATGGGCAGAGTGCCCTTGCTAGAGCAGATATTTGGATTGGGTGGTGCTCTGTGAAAAACTCCCTCAGAGATTTCTGCCTTTACCTCCTTTCCATGATTTACAGTCTTCCTCCTGCCATCCCCCTGCTCCACACAGTGAGGAAATTTTTTATTTAGCAAGGGAGGGGCTGTTAAGGGAGATGGATGATGCATCTGTGGTTTAAATACAGGGAAAAGGGAGAAAATACTCTTCTTCCTTCTTCCCCCCTCCTCCATCTCCCTTGGTGGGCTTGGGCCTACATCCCCTATTTTTCATCCAAATGGAACGGTTTATTTTTATCTCTCTAGAAAAATAAGCGTTAAAAGTTCCAAGATGGATCACCCACGTGCTCATCTTCCAGGGCTGCAGGGGAAGGAGGCTGTGGGGATATTGTGGCCGAGAGGAACACGAAGGAATAAGTCAGGAATATGTGTGAAGCTGAAGGGTGCCTGGACCATTCATTCCCATTAGGGAGAGGTGCAGCACCATTAATAATCATTTTAACAAGAGCTGGCCTGAGCCAGCAGGGCCAGGCTGCATTTCTGGAGAGGGACTTTTGGTTTAATAAAAGAAATAACACCGTGCATACAAATGAGAAGGGGAGGCGGGGCTCACTTCTCCTACCTGATATTTATTATTGCTCCACCTGCCTTGAAATAGGAACATTTATTTGGCTAACACATATTAAGGGGGTTGTGCCTGCTGTATTTCCTTTCCTACACCAGAATCCTTAGGTGTGAAGCTCCAAAAATGCTGGTTTCTGAGCAGCTGTAACCCTCCCAGGAAGGAAAGGACCACTTCACATGGTTGAAAGCATCCAACCAGCAGAAATCCCATGTTTTCAGGGGGGGTTTACACATCTCAGGAGCCTGCACAGTGAGGCTGGACTTGGCCAAAACTTATCCTTTTTCCCAGGGGCTCATTCTTTTCTGGTTGGTGGTTTGTTTGTTTGTTCCCCCCCGCCCCCCGCCTCGAGAGTTCACTCTTTTCTGGAAAATGATTTTCTGGTTTTCTTTTTCAGGAACTCATTCTTTTCTGGAAAATTAATTTCTTTTTTTATTTTTCAGGAGCTAATTCTTTTATGGTTTTGTTTGTTTGTTTTGTTGTTGTTGTTGTTTTGCTGTTTTTTTTTCCTAGGAGCTCATTCTGTTCTGAAAAATTCTTTGGTTTTCTTTTCCAAGAGCTCATTCTTTTCTGGAAAATCAGTGGAGCACAGGTTCTGGTGGTGGAGCGTGGCTGCGTATTTTACCCATAAACCCAAATGGTTTAAAATAGACAAGGAATTCCTTTTTAAATGAATAAAGTAGAAACCTTCTGGGTCTTTTATGAAGCAGCCACCAGGAAGAAAGCTTTTAATCTTGGTGATTTAAGAGGGCTGGGGAATTAGCTTTTAACTGGCCACTCCCAGCCTACTCGATTTTTTAGGGAAAAAGGCAGCAAGACAAAGAGCCAAAGCTGAGATGGGACTGGGAGCTGAATGAACTGCTGCAATTCCTGCCCCAGCTGTCTTCACAAGGTGCTGGGGATGTGAGAAAAGGGAGGGACAGGAGCTCTCCCTACTCTCACATCATCTGTGCTCCCAAATTCTGTCACGGACCCCTGGCATTGGTGTCTGCACAGGCCAGGGCAGGGACATGGGGGTGACAGCCAGCAGATCCTGCTGGTGGGGTGGCCTGTGACACGTGGAAGTGCCACTGGGAAGGGCTCAACAGGGCAGAGAGGCAATGCAAAGTTCATTTAGACATGAGGGTTGTGGGTGAGGAACCTCTCTCAGTCAGGGAAACCCTGGAGAAGGAATGTCTCAGGGAACTGCTCCTGCTGTGGTGGTGCCAGGTTCTCCTGGGACTGGATCCCTGCCACCTCTGTGGGCAGGCTCTTCTCAAAGACAGACCCCTAGCTCCACTGAGGAACTTGGATTTGGGTACAGTTTGCCTGGTGCTGCTGACACTTTCCAAAGTGAATTTAACCAGTTTGTCCTCAGGAACGTGTGGGGTTTTAATTAACACTGAGGGAAAAAAGAGTGAGAACACAACATCAGCTGGACTCCTGCTATGTCTGACACCTTCATCTTCCCCTGGGAAAGCTCTTGGCCAGGCTGCCTAGGGAACACGTTTGATGTTTCCTTCTCTAGATGGGCAGGGATAAGTGATGATGAGCACAGGGAACCACCCCTGAGGTGACAGACCTGCTGGGACACCCACACTGGGGTTGGTACTGACAGCAAACCCCTTATTGAGGGTAAAAACCGGATCCAAGGAGATACCTTCTCCTCATTTAGCTGAGCCACTCCAATCCTGTTTCCAGGAAGATCCTGTCCTGTGGAACTCCCTTTGTTTTGCAGAGACACTCACAGGAACAGCCCCTTGCAGCCTTTGCCCCAAATTCAGAGGATCAGAACCATGGAATGGTTTGGCTCGGAAGGGACATAAAAAAATCATCTTGTTCCAAGCCCCTGAAAGGGCAGGGACACCCCCACTAGACCAGGTTGCTCAGGGCTCCATCCAGCCTGGCACTGAGCATTTCCAGGGATGAGGCATCCACAGTTTCTCTGTTCCACCTGTTATGGGGATTTGTTGTGGTCTCGGCACAGATTTCCTTTAAAAGAAAACAGAGGGAAAAGCCAACAGCAGGGGCCAGGCAGACAGGAGGGGGATCCCACCTGCCTGTTCTCCTTAGGAAAGGAGGAAAAAAGTCAATTATTGAGATTTAGGTTTCCTCTCTGATGATCCACAGCCTCCTGCCTCGCCCAGCTCCCGCAGCTCTTATCTCATACCTGCTCTTTCCATCTCGGGGAGGTTGGAAATTTGGCTCCATCTGGTTCTCTCTGATGGGGAGATAGTGTATCACAGGCCAGGCAGGCAGGCCTCTGCTAATTCATGGTAATCCCTAAATCCTGGGGAGATGGGAGAGACGGAGCTGAGTGCACAGAGGAGTCAGACCCACCAGGAAAACTGCCCGTCCAACAGGGCACTGCAGAGCTTCCTCCCCTCTGATCAGCTATTTTTCTATTTTCTGTAGTTCAATAATTAGGTATTAGCACAAGAGTCTTTTTCCTCCACAGTTGGTTGCTGTAATCTGGTGAAACCACTTTTGCCACCAAAAGAAAAAGGAATTTTATTTTATTCTTCAGTTTTAAGGGGAATTAGAGGTGAAGTTTCCTAGAACAGCTTTGCTTCCCTTCTGCCTTTCCTCCTGGCATCAACATTTTGATTTAGAGATGCCAAAAAGCACCGTTTCACTTGGACAATTTACCACATTTAATCTGGAACATTCCTCAGTGCTTTCATCCAGTCAGTCAAAGCTCTTCATCTCTCAGCTTTGCAACATAAAAATATCCCTTTCCTTTTTTTTTTCTTTTTTTTTTTAATTTGTGCATGTCATTCTTCAACACCAACAACGAGCAAGAGCAGAAAACATCCAGATTGTGTAATTCCCGTGGGAAATTGCATTTGAATGGAGAAAATTTTCTCCTTAAAATGTTTGTTTTAATTAAAAAAAAAATTAAAAATATATATTTATATTTTATATATTTGACTAAATATATAAATATATATATGTATTTTAAATTTATTTTATAGATTTATATAGAATATATATTATTTATATTTATAGATAATATATTCTTTATATTTATAAATAAATATATAATATATACTATATATAAAATGTATTAAAATATGTATTCCCATATATAAATATATATATAATGTATTTATAGAATTATATTTAGAATGCATTTATAAAATACATAAATAGGTAATAGATAAATATATATTTATATGCATATATTTATATATTTATGAAACATATAAATATATACTTTAAAAAATATATTTATATATTTTTTATATATCTATTTGACTAGTTCTGCTTCTGCTGGTGCCTGTGTTTCCTTCTCCAGCAGGAAAGCACCACATCCCAGTGCATGCCAGGAGGCACAATTGGGCTGTAGGATTAAGGCCACAGTGAAACATCCTACATCCTTTACCTCTCCTACTTCCCACTGGCACACTTCGAGCTCTCAAAGCCACGGGCCCAGCAGGAAACAGCAGGGCAGTGTTTTGATGGCCTAAATTTCTTCTGAGTCACCTTAGCAGCGCTTTTCTTCCCTTTAATTTGTTCTGGGATTGTTGTGTTCCCTGTTTCTGTGTTTGCCATTGTCACTCAGCCTTGGGCTGAGCATGGAGGAGTTTGTTGGGTCTGGCACAGGGCTGAGTTTTGCCCCTGGACTGTGGGATTTGAAAGGCTGGGAGATCTCTGTGGGATGGGATGAGGTCAGGCAAAGCAGAGCAAGAAAAGGAGGGGGATGTTTTGCTAAACTTTTGTCGGAGTCCAGGACATCCCTCTGGCTGCCCTGGTTGTCTCCAGACCCTGACAGAGGGCTCGGAGACTTTGGCACAAAGTCAAAAACACCTGTGGCTTTGATTTTAGCCCATGGAAAAAGCTGCCAACTTCGTATGAGGAATTACCAGCCACAAGGGTTTGAGTAGTGTGATATTTAGATTAACACAGGGTGAAAAATTAGAAATTTGGGGGTTTTATAATAGGGTTCAAGGGGACAAGATGGAGGGATTTGGGCATGTCCTGACCTTCTCCTTCTCCTTGCCCTCCATGTCTTGGTGTGACAGTGACACTTTTCTATTGGTTTAAGGTAGAGACACACTGTCCAACATAGATGATAGATATTGGCACAATATTGTAAACATAGTACACATAATTTTTGATCTAAAATGTAAACACCGCCCGAGGCAGCACACAGAACGCCACGGCCTCCTTGCTAGACAGAGCTCAGCAGGTCAGAGAAAGAATGTTCTAGCTAAGGGAAAATAAACAACCTTGAGAAGCTGATCCTATGCATTTCAGACTCCTTCTTTGGCTGCATGGGCTGGGAGAACCAGGAATTTTACAACCTTGGGGTCATCCCAGCACAGCAGACCCTGAGAAACTTTGTTACAAATTACTATTTTGCAATTTAGTGAAATTTGTGATGTGGAGCTCCTGGGAGTGCCTCACACCCTCTGTGAGGGTTCTTGAGGGAGCTTCTACACCAGGGTGGTCTGTGCCCTCTGCCAGCATTCCCTACCCCTCCCCATGCTCCTCAGGCAGGGAAGATCTGTGCATTCTTTGTTTCTCTTTTTTTTGGTGTTGTTTTAAGCTCTCATTTATGTTACAGCCTCACAAACTGGGAGTTCTACAGTACTTCTTTTTAATAAGGTGAAAATGAAGCTGCATCTCCCTTTTTATAAGGTTTTTAAAGGAAATATTCTCTAATTAAGAAATGATATTTATATTATTTTTGTTTTTAACTCAATAACTACTTGTGACTTGCAATGTGGATTTTTTAATTTAACTACACAATATTACACAATATTTAACTACACAATATTACTTCTTCATATTATTAATATGAAGAAGGTGAAGAAGGTAAAGAATGACTAGTTTCTGTCTTAAAACTTCTAAATAGAAGTTTATAGATATTTGTTTAATATAATAATTTATTAATAATATATTTGTATAATAGTAGTTTTTATATATATATATATATATAAATGCACATATATATATATATGCTTTATATCTATTACTATATTCTAAAACTTTGAGCTCTAAGTTTTCTACTATGTGATATCACACACTTTTATTCAAACTCCACAATCTCAGTTCTGTCATTCAATTTTGGAAGCTTTTCACAGCCTCAGGTCAAATGCAGTTTTCTCTTGGGGGTCAGTGTCTGTCAGCACAGAAATCTCAAATTCTCAGCATCCAGGCTTCCAACAAGGATCCACCCTGGACTGGCCAGGGTGCAAGATTTAGGAGCTTTTAACTTTTTTTTTTTTCAGTATTAGCAGGGTTGTAGGAAAACAAAAAACTGGCCTTCAAATTGGAAATGAATCCCAATAGCATCCCTGGTAGGTGCCACTAAAACCTGCAGGGTTAAACAGGTACTGCCCAAGTCCACAGCCAGGAGTGTTATGCCAGGTCTGATGGAAGCTTTCCCTGGAGCACAGGGAACTCTGGCTGCTTCCCCAAAGCACTCTCCTCCACAAATCAGCCTCTGCTGGAAATTCTGGTTGATTTTGGGGTGCTCTGAGCTTCCTGTGCTGCCCAGCTTCAGGGGGATGGGATGGGATGGGATGGGATGGGATGGGATGGGATGGGATGGGATGGGATGGGATGGGATGGGATGGGATGGGTTAACTGGGGAGGCACAATCCCTGCTCAGGCTCTTTTGTAGCATGGACCCAGCCGCTGGGGGCTAAAAAGGGACACCCTGAGCAGCTCTGGGTTAGTTGGGAGGTGCTGGCGTGGCAGGAGCTCCTCTTGGCTGGGTGTCTGCAGGAAGACCTCCAGGTCTGCAATTAAGGCCAGCATTTACAGACTTTTATTTTAAGAGCCAAAGGACTTGCTGGCTTTCTGCAGTTTTTCTTTTATGGTATAGGAGAAGATTTTGAGGAAATGTAGAGCTCATATTTTCATCAGTTCTTAAGAGAGTCAAAAGCACCAGCTTTTCTTTCTCTTTGGTGCCTGAATTCCCTTATCTCGTGGCACTTGGAGCAGCCTTTGGGTTTTTTGTGAGAGCTGCACGTGGGAATGGTTAGGAAGCCACAAAAGGTGCCTGATGGGAAGCCAGGAAAGATGCCTGCTGAAAAGCATCTTGGAACACCAGCAAGCCTTGATATGGGAAGGAAAAAATAGCCCTGGTGCTATGCTGTGTGCTGATGCTGTGTGTGTAATGTGGATAAAACCCCAGCTGTGTTGAGCTTTGGTTTTATGTTGCTTTGGATGGCTGAACCGGAAAAGGAAAGAAATGAAAAAAGAGCCGTACATGCATAGAAAAACAGAGATGGATAAGACCTAGGTCATCTACTCAATACTTTCCTGCCACCAGATGATTGTTCCTGGA
Organism: Chloebia gouldiae; assembly: GCA_003676055.1. Classification (NCBI taxonomy): domain Eukaryota; kingdom Metazoa; phylum Chordata; class Aves; order Passeriformes; family Passeridae; genus Chloebia; species Chloebia gouldiae. The sequence continues at coordinate 772,443 of QUSF01000053.1, forward strand.
CTCAAATTTCTGCTCTGAGATGTGGCTGGGAATACATTAACCTTTAAAACAACAGTATTAGAATTTTATATATTTTCTTTAACCAGAAATGCTGGAACTCTGGTAAATGTGAAGGGCAGGTCAGGTTGAGCGAGTGGTCCCCAGGAAATTGGGGGGTTTTATCCTGGAGAAGCACTCAGCATGTTGAAATTCCCTTGGAGGTGATGCTGACCTGGGGGACTGGGCTCTGTCCCTCCAGGAGTTTGTGGCCACTAGGGAAGCCCAGACAAAGCCAACGGGGTCCCTGTGACAGCAGTGCTGTGCTTGCATGGGTCCTGCTGCCTGCTGCATCCATGGGAATCCCAGCTGGAGCTGCAGGAGCAGCTCATGACAGTACTGGGAGTGGAGAAAATGTTGCCTCGAGGCACATGGTGGTTTTTTAACCTCTCAGGTAGAGTAATTAAAAGGTACTTGGGAGCTGCAGAGCTCCTGTGTGATTTCCACTCCTGTTTCTGTGGCTGCTTCCTGGAATTGGATGGCAAGGAAAACATGGAATGGTTTGGGTGAGAAGAGACCTGGAAGAACAACTTTTCCACCCCCCTGCCATGGCAGGGACATGTCCCACTGCCCCAGGCTGTTCCAAGCCCTGTCCAGCCTGGCCTTGGACGGTTCCAGGGATCCAGGGGCAGCCACAGCTGCTCTGGGCACCCTGTACCAGGGCCTGCCCACCCTCCCAGGGAACAATTCCTTCCCAGTATCCCATCCAGCCCTGCCCTCTGGCACTGGGAAGCCATTCCCTGTGTCCTGAGCCTCCATCCGTTGTCCCCAGTCCCTCTCCAGCTCTCCTGGAGTCCCTTTAGGCCCTAGAAAGAGCTCCAATTTTCCCCCTAGATCCTTCTTTTTTCCAGATGAGCACCTCCAGCTCTCCCAGCCTGGCTCCAGCCCTTGGACCATCTCCATGGCCTCCTCTGGACTCCAGCAGCTCCATATTCTTTCTTCCTGTCTCCTCATCTCACAGCGGGATGGAAACCAGCAAGGAGTGTGTCTCTCTGAGTTTTGTTAGTGCCCAGGAGATGACTTCAGTAGGAATGATTTGCCTGTGGCTTTCATAGTGGTGCCCTTAAATTTCCATTTTTCCATTTCCTTTTTTTCTTTGGCCTGTGTTTCACAGGCAAGACCAGCAGGACACCACATTAGAGGTGCCTCATCCTCTGAGCATTTCTTCCCATCCTGAGCCTGTGCTACTGAATTCTTGTGTGCTGAGATGGTGCTGCAGCTTTAAGTGGCTGAAAACTTTTTCCAAAGGGAGAGCAAGTCCAGTTTGGAAACAACATATTTTTTAATCTTCTCTCTTGACTGTTGTCTGCTGCTTGTCCGAGTTATTCAGCAAGTTGCAACACAAAGACACAAAGAGAGATGTACTGTTATTATTGGTGGTTGTTGTTGCTAAGTCTTTATTGATTTTTATGAAAGAAATAATAACAATGTGCATGAGGTATCCAGCTAACAAAAGAGGTCCTGCAGTACTCATCTTGAATTAAATACAGAGAAGCAGGATCCAACTGGGATATTGACAGGCAAATACAAAGCTCTGTGTTTCAGGGTAGTGCTGGAGTGAAAGCAGGACTCTGCCTTGCCACAGCCCACCTTGATGAGGAGACAGCCAGCATTGTTCTTCTCTACAGCTCCTCAGCAAACATCTCCTGAGGCCAGAAAGAAGGATGTTCTCAGTGGGAGGGAGCTGCTCCCTGAGGCTGGGCTTTGGGCTGATCCTGGGGGAAGCTGGGGTGTGACCCCATCCCCTCCAGGAAAGCTGGTCACAGATATGTTTCTGTAGGGGGTTTCTGCTTTGTCTGAGTTTCTGGTGTACATCAAAGCCAGGCTTGCAGAAACCTGGGCTAGCAGGAGGTGTTCCCTGCCTACAGCAGGGGGCTGGAGCTGGGTGATCTTAAAGGTCCTTTCCAACCCAAATCATGGTTCTCTGATGAGCTCAGGGCATCCTTTCAGCAGTGAGAAGAGGGTGAGGAGGAAAAGCAAAGAGGAAATCTGTTCCTTATGGTTGGTCTGACTTTCTTCCTGCTGGATCAGCTTCCCTATATGTAGTCAAGGGTTGGTGCATTCAAAGCAGGGAAGGGCGTGAGGGACCAGCTCTGACATTGCTGCTGATCTGAGCTCCATCCTTTTCACCCAGTCCCAGCAGAGGGCTTGGAAAAGATCTCCTTCCTTCTTTTCTTCCCTTCCTGCTGCATGTTCTCACACGTGTCAAGACATAACTTACACGAGAGAGGTGGTGTTGCTGCTGTTCCACCTGAGAGCAAGAGCTAGCAGACACCACATAAAAAAAAGTGTCAAACTCTTTGTTGCTGGATTCTCACTCCAAGAATACTCTGATAAGCTCAACGAGGCTGGGCTAATGTCAGAATTTGTCTCTCCCTTGACTTTACAAGGAATTCCTGAGCACGATATTGAATCACAACCATATTGAATCACAACCGTATCTCTACTCTTAAATCATTTCCTCCAGCAAAACATCACCCCATAGAGGAAGTCCTTTCAGCGAAGACAAAAATGAAAGTGTTTATTGGTTTGAAAAGGTCCCTCTGTGTGCCAGAATCAGTGTGAGAGAAAATGGGAGTGTGAGTGCCTCTGGCAATGCCTTCTCAGGGCAGTTTGTCATCCCGGCACCAGAAGGAGCTGAGCAAACACAAATATTAAACTAAACTAATATTTTTGGCACTTGGTGAGTTTTGATTGTCAGCTTGTGGTGCCCGAGGCAGCAAACAGGAATGAGATGCAGTATCCTTAAGCTTTATATTCATGGCTGAATTGATGCTCCTTTTCTATTTATTTACAAGTGTGTGTGTGACTCTGGGTATTGCTTTTTATCTGTCGTGTGAGGGAGAGATGTTAATGAGGACCTGGCTGAGGCTGCCAAGTCAGGAGGTAAAACAGCAAAACAAATGTGGTTTGGTCCTCAGGATACCTAAATCCACACCAAATTGGTGATATGGCAATTTTCTGTGCTCAAATGGGGTTGGAGAGAGGGCCAAGGTTGTGCAGGACGACTGGAACAAACTCCACATATTCCAGATCTCTGTGCTTCAGTGTCAGAATCCCTCATCCTACCAAGATGTGGGGCAGATAAAGGAGAGCTGAGGACTTGGTTGATCATCAGATGGTCAAGGCTAATTCTGAGGCTTTTGCACAGCTGTGGTATGGAAACGTGTCCCCTTCCTCCAGATGTGCCCCAAATTGGTGCTGCCAGGCTTGACGTGGAGGAGCTGGGATGGTGTTTTTTGGTTGGTTTGTGGTTTTCTTTTCTTGGACAGACACCAAGGAAAATAAACAAGGTTGTCAACCCATGACCCTTCTGAAAAGACAGGGCCACCTTTCGAGCTCCAAATCGTCCTGCTGTTGGTTGAGAGGCACTTTGTGCTGGCTGCACCAATTACATGGGATTTTTCAGAGTGGGAGCTGTTATTTTCTCGAGTGAGCAAGGAAGAGGCTGAGAGGTGATCGACAGCTCTGCAAGGGAACTGCAGTTAACCTGGAGTTAAATTGAACTCCCTGGGAATGTCAGGAGCCAAAGACAAGCTCTGTGTGTTGAGCACTTCCTAGCTTGTGGCTTCACAGAGGGAGCTTGTCCAGCACCAGTTTTGTTCCTCTCCTAGGTCATCTGTATGGGAAAATGCAAGAACCAAGCTCCTTCCTATGGGAGATTCAAGAAAATTCCCCTGTTGTGCTCCTTACTCTCAGCTGGGTAAAAAAAAAGATCTGGAAGATGAAGAGAAAAAGGACAAGAGGTTTCCCTGTTTTTCTTCTCAGCTATCTTTGAGGGTGATTCACCCTCCCCAAATTCCTGGCAATTTCTCTCAGTGGCCAGCAGCTCTATCTTGTGTTTCCTGACTCATAAACTGCTGGAAGCTTCTTTGGCTGAGTTCAGACTAACAAAATGTACCCACTGGGTTTGATCCTGCATGAAGCTGTTCTGCAGAGGGTGAGGGGCAAACCAAGAGGGGAAAAGCAGAAGATGTAGTGAAGAAGAGGTAAAGATGAAGGGACAAAACCCCAAAAAGGAACCCTGGATGTGGGTTTTGAGCGATGGACAAAGTAAAATTCTGAGGCCAAACAAATGAACAAAATGATGAAGGATGCAAAACTCTGAGCTGTGGTTCGTTTCCAATTGTGGCAGTGATATTAGTAATAAAATCAATACCAATATTAGCTGGACCTAATAACTACACAGATCAGATTGGATTAGAGGGATATTACTTCTCCTAATAACCTGTTTTTGTTGTCATTGCACTCTAGGTAGGCATAGGTATTGTGTCTTTTAATTAAAGCAGGGCCTTCAGCACTTTGTTTCACTTGTAGTCATACCTGGAAATGGCTGGTCCATACCCCAGCAATTAAACCTGTCATGAAGGCTCTTAGAAATGAAAATAATGGCAGGTTCCATGGAGAATCCTCTGCCTGGCAGCCTCGGCGCCGTGTGTGGCACGTGTGACAACGCAGAGCAAGGCATTGAGAGTCAAGGCAGCTAAAACCAGGCTTACCCTGAGCTTTGGACCACTAAACCCCTCCCAAAATGGGCCTTGCAGTGATTTTTGGAGGGTATGACATTAGCTTCCAAGGCTCCACTGGATGCTGGAGCAGCACCAAAGCCCTCTGGAGGTTTTTTGGAGAAGGCTGTGCTGAAATGTCTGCCCCCAGGTGAGGCAGGCCAGGCTGGGGGTCACCACCTCTCCCAGCTCGGGGTGACCCCTGTGCTCCACATCTCCTCTTGGAAACCTCCCTGGCAAACTCCCAGCCTCACCTGTGCTCCTCCACGAGGAACTCCAGCTTAAAGAAAACAGCATATTTAAAAGCAAAAGGCATGCTGGGTTTTATTGAATTTGTTCCAAACAGTTCTACATTCAGTCACCCAGAAACTGTCTCCCTGCAGGCAACAACATCTTTTACTAATGAGTGTATGGAATAGCTGGGCTTGTACTTCACAAGTTCTTTGCCCTGACTCTGCACTTGCCCTGTGTTGGGGCTCCTCTGTCCCTTTTTTTTTTTTTTTTTGGTTGTTTTATGTCAGTGATATCATCAGCAAAGGGAGGGGAAGGAAAAAACAAGGGGCGAGGTCACTTTAGGTCTGAAATAAGGTTGTTCACCTCAAATCCATGCCCTGTGAGCTGGAGAAAGGGACTTGTTGCACTCCTGCTCCCTAAGTGGCATCTGGGGTGCTGCTGGGTGTCCCAGACACTTTGGAATTAACTCCAGCCTTGGGAAACTTTGCTACTGCTCCACAGTGTGCAGGGTGTGGGTGAAGGGATGCTCTAAAAATCTCTGCATGGGCATCCCCACTCCTGCATCTGCCCTCACATTGGGGCCTGAGGGGTGTCCCTGCCGAGCAGGGAGACAGGGACGCCACAGCATCATCCCCACTGCATTGCTGCTGCCCCGTTTCAGCTGGCCTTGCAAGTGCTTCCAGCCTAAAAATAAAAGGACAGATTGTCCACTTCAGCTGTAATTACTAGCTGAAAGAACCTGGTGGGGAACAGGAGGTCTGGAAAAAAGAGGAAAGGCAGAAAGCGATGAGTGCATTGCAAGGTGGGGTTGTGTCCCTCACCCAGGTTTCTGCCTGTGGCCCCTGTGGGGGATCCCACACCAGGAAGGCCGGACCTGGGGCTTCCCTGGGGTGCAGAGGAAGGGCTTCAGTCCTGAATTATCCATCTGCTTCAAATTATTCATCCACCCACCCCATTGCTGCATTTCCCAGCAGGCAGGGCAGGCTGGGGTTGGTTACCCTTGCCCCGGGGCCAAGGCAGCATGGGGCTCTGTGGTGTCCTTGCATGGTCTTTCATCAGCCCTGGCCTGTGGAAAATGCACATGGAAGAGGGAATTTCCTCTTGTCAGGAACCAGGACTGAAATACACAGGAGTACTGGATTCATGAGTGTGGGAACGCAGCACATCCCTCTGGCTGCCCTGGCTGTCTCCAGACCCTGACAGGGGGCTCAGAGACCTTGGCATGAAGTCAAAAACACCTGTGGCTTTGATTTTAGCCTGTGGAAAAAGCTGCCAACTTTGTATGAGGAATTACAAGCCACAAGGGTTTGAGTAGTGTGATAGTTGACTTAACAGAGGGTGGGAAAGTAGAATTTTGGGGTTTTTTAGAATGGAGTTCAAGGGGACAAGATGGAGAGATTTGAGCATGTCCTGGCCTTCTTCTCCTTCTCCTTGCCCTCCATGTCTTGCTCTGATGGTGACATTTTTCTATTGGTTTAAGGTAGAGACACACTGTCTAACATAAATGATCGACATTGGCACATTATTGTAAACATTGTACAGGAAATTTTTGGTATAAAATGTAAACACCACCCTAGAGGTCAAACAGAATGCCATGGACGACCTGCTGAACAGAGCTCAGCAGGTCAGAGAAAGAATGTTCTAGGTAAGGGACAATAAACAAGCTTGAGAAGCTGATCCTACACATTCAAACTCCTTCTTTGGCTGCATGGGCTGGGAAACGAGGACTTTTGCGTTCTTGGGGTCACCTCAATGCCTGGACCCCAAAACATGAGAATTGTTGTTTTTTTTTTTTGGGGGGGAGTGGAGTGGTTATTTTGACAGCCTCCCCATCCCATATCTGTCCTGATCACTCATGTCCCCGTTTTTCCACAGTCTTTAAACATCAGCCTTTCCACCAGCCAGGCCTTATTTGTAGAGCTGCAGTCTGAATTGTATTTATTTTCTTTTAGATTTTTAGGTGTATCTGCCCCACTGCTTGCAGGGGCTGATGACCTTAGGCTGGGCTGCAGAGGAGGAAAGTCTTAGTGGTGCCACAGCCCCATTCCTTCCCCTTGCTCCAACCCCGGGGAATGAGGAGGCATCCTGGGTGTCAGAGGGTGATGAATGAACTGAGAAAACTGGAGCAGCTCAAGTGACTTTCCCAGAGTCACTGACACCTCTTGGCACTGCAGCAAGGGGAGCAAGGTCCTGGGGTGACCAGGGTACCAGCAAGGGGAAGGCAGTGATGGTGGGCAGGCAGGTTTTGGGGTTGCTGTGAGCCAAGAATGCACCCTGGGGGCAATCCCCTTGCCCCCCTCTGGCTTCCCACCTCATCCAGCACCCAGGAAGGCTGGAGAGCCTATGCAGGAGGCCCTGGGATCTTGGGGAAGCACTGGCCAGGGTGGCAGATGGTGAGCACAGCACACCCCAAGCCCAAAGCTCTGGCTGTTCCGGTGCTCTCCTTCCCATTCCATCCATGTCCTGTGGTTGCCAGCCAATGCCCTCTAATGCGTCCATTAAACAGCTCTGTCTTTGCCTTGGCTCCCTCCTCATCACCAGGCAGCTTTACCTGCTGCCGAAGATAGGAATGCACTCCCTAAATCTATCCAAATGAGAGCGCTGAGCCATCAGCCAGACACGCTCACCCTTCCTTGGCCAAGCCAACCCCTGCAGGATCCAGCTCTGGCACCCAGCACTCCCTGCAGGAGCGTGGCTGTCCCCAAGGGCACCTGCCTGTTGTTAGAGCAGGTTTACAGCAAATAGTTCCTCCATCCCTGTGGAGCAAAGGGATCTTTGCTTCCTCTCCACCTCTTGCCAGCCTGCTCTCGGCCTCGAGCTTCTCTCCAGACACTACAGCCCAAATCTTTGCTCACTGCCAGGGCAAAATCTTCCATGAAACCCAGCAGAATAGGCACTCATCCCTGTTTGGCTCTGCATGGAAGCATCTCCTCAAACACCAGAGGAACGGGGACTGGAATGACTCAAAATCCACTCCTTTTTGCTCGGCACATGGTTGTCTTTCTCTGGAGTTGGGGGAAATTTTTAATAGTGCTGACTATTGATAATCTGTCACTGGGAATTTGCTCAGCACTTCGCGGCACCGGCGCTAAAAATGCAAGGTCCTGCTCCCCAGAGTGCCTGGAAACATCGAGGGAAAGCAAATCTGGGGAAGTGGTAAGGTCGTGGAGATGAGGAACTCCAAGGGCACAGCCAGCTGAGAAGGCTGCTGGGGACAGGACCAGGAAAGACTTGTGGGGGACTTGGAGGAGAAAAGGGAGAGCATCGTGGGTCTGTTGGAAGCTCACTGCCTATGCTGAAGGAGCACCATGACTTTGGGGTCCACCACATGACATTGAATCACATCATTTGCTTTCCTCTGCTGCCCTTTCCCTGGAGATGGGGAAACAGGGCTCTGGGAGCTCTTAGACATCCATGGGTAGAAGCACAGCAATGCCAGCTTTGGTTATCAGGATAAAGGCTAAAGGAAGATACAGGTAAGAGGAGCCCCAAACAGGAGAGAGATGGAGAAGGGCAAGCACAGCTCCATGTCCTAAGGGCATTTGTAGTAGAAAGCGAGGACAGAAATAGCCTTTAAAACAACCTTGCTGCAAACTTAAAGTGCATTTAACTCTGTTTTAGTGTCACTTTTATTCCTGATGACCTCTGATCCAGCAGGCAGGCCTTCATTTTCTCCTGTTGCTGGGCTGGACTCCTGGGTTTGTTTTTTCCCCCTTCCCATGTTGCTCCCTGATAATGTCACACTGAGCTGCTGAAGCCAGCTGCAGTTTTGACAGATGATGTACCAGTTCCCTCTGCTTCAGATTTGACATTTCCACGAGCACTGAACACACATGCTTAGAAATTTTGAAAGGGAAAAGAAACCCCACCAATGCTCTCTCCTGGCTTGTTGGGGTGGGGTTTTTTGGTGTGTGTGTGTCATTTTGGAGTTGTTGGAAAATGCTGGATGAACGGATCTTGAAACTGAAACCCTCTGTGTCGGGGTGCTGAAAGGCACTGTGTGGGATGCTCCCACCCTGGTGGCAGTGTCATCCATGGCACCTTCTCATCCATGCCACTACTCCATGGTCCTGGATTTAGCACACAAAGCTCTGAATATTTCAGGGCTGTGATGTGAGACACAGCAGCTCCTTCCTCCTTTGCAGCCGAGGCAGTGGAACACAATGGTTTTGGAAAATTGATCCTCTGGAAGGTGGGAGGGAGGGCTAAGCCCAGAAGGGAGCCTCTACCTGAAGCTTGGTCTCCTGGCAGAGAAAGAACAGGGGAAAAAGGTGGAAGAACTTTAAAACCATCAGCTGATATCCTTTGAGCTTTCATGCTTTCAGCAGAAGAAGCCTAGGGGAATTTTTCCTTCCATGCGGATGAAAGCAGGATCAGGCTATTTATCTTTGATGAAATGCCAAGAAATGGTTGATTGTGTTTAGAAGCAGCAAAAAGATGTAATAAATAGTGCTTCCTACTCTGAGAAATGAGTGAGGAGCCCAGATCTGATAACTGCCTGCACACATCCTTCCTTTTGTGCTGTGAGTGATGGGGCTCCAGCACCCACAGAGGATCTTAGGTTGGAGAACACACCGAGGTGTGACACTTCTGCCACCTGAAGACCTGACTCAACTTGCCTTGGGATGTCACAAAAGGGGCACTGGGAGTTGTTGTAGAGGAACCATTTCCACAGGGCAGCTCTGGGCAATGCAGAGGAGGATGCTGCGGATCAGTCACTGGGTTCTGGTTTGAAAGCAAAACCAGTGAGAGACTCCAAGTCAGAAATACAATTTATTAGGAAAAGAAAAAGAAAACAAAATACATGCAATAATTCAAAATAAAAACTATGGACAGAGTCAGAATACAGCCTGACACCCTGTTGGTCAGAGTGTTGGCAGCAGTCTAAATTGGACTGGCTGCAGTCCTCCTGGAGTGGCAAATGTGGTTCTGTTGGAGCAGTGATCCTGTAAAAGGGTGTAGTCTTCCTCTGAAGGTCCAGTTGAAAGACCCAGCCGTTCCTCTGGGAATCCAAAAACTCAGATTCTATCCAGGTAGGAATGCTTGGATCCTCCCTCTGGGCGGGGCATCTTTTATCAGCCATGCAGTGACATTCAATAGCCCATTAACAGCAGATGTCTCCCTGAGGGGAGGATTGGTTTGTGGAAGAGATAAAGAAAACTGCCCAATTTAGAGAAGATAACTGCCACACCTCCAACAGATGGCAAATAGAATACATCTTACCTTGCAGTCTAGGACACACTGCACAGGAGAAAAGAAGCACCAGTGCTGTGGCACCTAACTTTGGGAAGTCAGTGATGAAAATCACTTTCAAACTCCAACCTGGGCAGAGGAGAGCTCCAGGCTGCTATTCCTTGTGAGAAAGCACAGGGAAGAGAAGGCAGTGAGGGTTTGCTGTGCAATCAAGGGCAACTGAAGGAAGAAGAAAGACCTCAATGTCTGTAAAGAGAACCCCTCTGAATTCACAGCCAGCACCACCCCAATTCCTGTTGCTGCTCCTGTTGCTATGGGGGATGAGGTGATATAAGATTTCAGAGGCTGGTGAAGATGCTGTGTTGAGCTGCTTGATGCTACCTCAGTAAGTGAACAACACCTAAATATCTTGCTTGGAAAACTGGAAGTGCCACACCAATCCAAAATCCCAAAATTACTGGCTTTTAAATTATTATTTCTTTTGTAACAGAGCCAGGGGAGCACCCTGCCCATTTTCCAGCATCCTGGTTTTCCCTGCATGGGAAACACCAGCCCATTGTATTGCACAGGCAGTCAAATAATATTTCCCTTCACTAATTACAGGAATTAATGCTGCCCCAGGCGTAAAAGAGGAACAGAGGTTTGATCTTTGCCCCAGCAGTGGCATTCACCTCCACATCTTGGACTTCTGGGCATCACCTCCATGTCTCTTTCCTTGCCTGGAACATGTTTCAACAGCAGACCTGGAGATGCCAGGGAAAGGGTTGGAGCTGCCAGCCCCACACCAAGCAGAGGGACAAGGAGGTGACAGCTGCTCAGGTGACAGCTCCTTCTTTTTGGGAGTGATCTGGGGGAATTGTGTTTGTCTGGGAGGTTTGAACAGAAGTGGCAACAGATGCACTTTGTAATAAACCACAAAAATCACTATTATGCTTTCAGGAGGGGAACAGAGGGGAGAAAAACTGCAGGCAGCAGAGATAAACCTAGGCAGAGCTATGGAAAGGCAATATTTAATAGTTCACCAATCCCCTTTCCAAGGTGTGATACCTCTAGAGCTGAATTAAGTATTGATCTTTCTTTTGGTTTGTTCAAAAAAATTAAAAGGCACAAACCCAAGCATCTCCCACCACCAAAAATTTAAATGCTGGCTGCTGCTCATCCTATTTCTCACACCTGAATGAGTGCATCCTCCCCTTCTTAGGCTGCCTGGGTCAGTTCTTGTTTGGCATCTCCATCCCAAAGGCTCTGCCCAGGGTTTGATCACCCCACTGCTTCCTGGAGCTGTGCTGAGAGCCCAGCAAGGGAAATTGGGAAATTTTTCGGGAGCCTTTTCAACAGGGGTGTGTTTTATCATGCACAACTGAATTTTTTACTAGCACAACTGCAAACAACTGATTTTTTTAACTAGCACAACTGCAAATCTAGAAAAACTCTTGCAACTGAGAGAGGATGGGAAGGTGCAAAAGGTAAAGGGCAGTTTTGGAATCTTCTTGTACTAACTTCATCTCTAAAACCTGTAACAGGGCCTTTTGACACTGCATTGATATCACAAATAAAAATAATCATCCCTGAGTGGTCTAGCTCTTTTCAGGAGGTATCTGCTTGGATCATTTTTAAATTTGTCTAAGGCAGCTTGGAATTACCTCCAAAGTGCTCTCTATAAAGCCAGATTGTACTGCATTTAATACACATGCTTTTAGCCCTTTCTTCCCTGATTTTTTTGGACTTTGATTGATATTTCTGTAGAGGACTTTATTTTTTATTCTCTTTTCAAGTGCCTGTGCTGGCTCACAAGTGACTCAGAATTTGATCAATACTGCTGGTGGCTGTTGGTGCAGCAACTGATGGGGAGCTGGAGGAGAATTATTCTGCTGAAAGCCTCGAGAAAAATCAGTCAGAGAAGGCTGGTGAGTTTGCTTGGCTTAAACATTCAGTGTTTTCAGAAATGGGGAGGGGAAACAGCCAGTAAACAGCTTTTGGAGACAGCCAGAGGTATCTAAATACTCAGTGGAGGGAGTTTATAGTGACAAATCACATTACCAGCAACCCCCTAAAAAAGCAGATTTCCAATGCCTCTGCGGTTGGCAGCAGGGAAAAGCCTGTCAGGACACAAGAAAGGCTTTTCTGGTTCAGCTGAAGAGCACGTCTGTGCTTACCACAAAGGCCGTCCTGACCTCCAACTGTTTTCCTCTCCAGGGAATCCTGGAGTCTGATGTGATTTCTCTGCCTAGTAACACCCAGCAGATTTTCCTGCCTGCATCCCTCTGTGAGCCCACACAAATCTCTTCTTCCCCAAGATGTAAAATGTGCAGAGCAATGCTGTGGAAATTGGCACATAAGGCATGAGATGTGTCTGGGGGGGAGGGAGTCAAAACCTCCTTAAAGGGTCAAAATTCCTTTTGTAGAATCAGACTGGTTTGGGTTGGAAGGGACCTGCAAGAACATCCGGTTTATTTACTGCCCAGGCAGGGACACCTTCCACTATCCCAGGTCGCTCCAAGCCCTGTCCAGCCTGGCCTTGGACACTTCCAGGGATGTGACTTTTCCCTTGGAAAGTGCCTTGCTCTCCTTTCCTCTCATTCCAGCCCCATGCCATGGACGCTGTCCTGCACATTGTGTGCACCATCCATCTTCCCAGCTATGTGCTGTCACACCTTCCAGGGAGGAGCAGATGAAAAAAATTGGTCTGGACAGGGGTTCTTTCTTAAATGGAAACTGTTTTAGTGGAAAACCAGCAGCCTGTGTCCCTCAGCAAACACTGACAGGCAATGTTGTGCATTTAAAGGGGGAGGAAAAGGTGTGGGGCTGAATTTTGGGGAGCCCCTGGTTGCACATCGCTGCACTGGCCCATGAGAATGTGTCAGCCCTGGGTTAAAGGCAGCCCTGAGAAAGCTGCCAGCCCAGGTGAAACCAGCCAGAAGTGACTTCTCCCGTCCTCCTCAGAGGGAAGATAAATGTCATCAGTCATCAGCTGTCACAGCTTGTACAAGGCACATTTTTCTCTCCCTGCTGCTGAGCTGGAGCCGCTCTGGAGGGAGAAGGGAAAGCACGGGGAGGGCGAAGGGGAGCTGTGAATCCTGAACTTCTCCCGTCCCTCGGGTGGCTCTGTCAGAGCTGGTAGAAAAATGTGAGTAAAGCTGGGGGAAACGAGGCGTGTGACCACCCCAAGCAGCCAAAGCAGGGAGATAAATGGGTGCAAAAAAACCAAACCCAAACAAAACAAACAACCCTCCAAAAGTTATTCCAGCTGCTCCCAAGCAAGGTGGGGAGAAAGCAGTGTGCTGGAAAGGGTCAGGGCAAGGGGAGGGGATGTGGAGCTGCTTCTCACCCAGCTCCCAGGTAGTTTAAACCTAATGGTGAGGAACAATTCCAGTTAATTCCAGTCCCCAAAGCCAAGGGAATCCTTTCAGTGCTGGGCTGGGCAGGAGCAGGCAGGGATGGGGATTTTCATCCCAAGAGACAGGTGTGTGTCCTGGGAGCCAAATTCTGATTTGAATGAGCCTCCCCTGCCCTGAGTTTTGATGGGAGATAAAATTATGGGTCTCCTCTTCCCTGAAACCCTGGTTCTTGCTGCTCTGTGTCCCTTGGCAGGGCAAGAGAAGGTGATTCTCTGCTCAGATGTATTCAGACATTTCTGTGGGGATATCTGGAACCAAAGTCTCTTCTGTGCATTTAACAGTCTTACCCATGATCTTATCCAGTCTCTCCTGGAGCTCAGACAACCTCTTGGCATCCTGTAGGAAGTGATCTCGCAGTCCAGAGTCCTGTGTTCCATGGGAAGTGGTGGAGTCACCATCCCTGGAAGAATTTAAAAGCTGAATGCATGTGGCCCTCAAAGACCTGGGTTGGTGCTGGATTAGGCAGTGCTGGGGAAAATCTCAGACTTGATCCTGGAGGGCTTTTCCAACCTTAATTAATCTGTGAAGAACCACTTATCCGTTTCCAACAGCATCCCCAAGCCATGGGCTCTGCCAAAGCACCTCCTGGGCGAGGCCTATCCTGGTATTTGTGCTCTCAGTTCACCCCAGGGAGAAAAGGACAAATCCTGCTGAATCCAGGATGGCTTCGGGTCATGCAGGAAAACTCCACCACCAAACTCTGCTAGGAACACATAACTCCATGAAAATAACTTGCTAAGTGAACTGAGCTCCCCTCACCTCTGGAAAACCACTCCTGACCTTTCTGCAACCCACAACGTCCTCGGGTAAGGCAGGTATTGGAAATCATTCCCTGCCTCGGAATTTGTTCTTGGCCCTGTTCTGCTCAATAGCTGAACTGTGCAGATTGGCAGCTCCTGTGACAAAGATCACGGGGTGTCCCCTTCCCCTTCCCAAACATGCCAGCAGCCAGTAGGGTGGGATGAGTCCTGCAATTACCATATTACACAGGATTACCAGATTTTGGAGCATTTCTAACCCTTGCCTCCCCGAGCAATTAAACTTTGTGGCTCTGAAGGAGAACGGATCCAGGCAGAGAAGGTGGCTCAGATTTAATCTCCTTGTATTGAGTTCACACATAAATAATTACCTGGGAACTTGCTGCTTCGATCTGCCCCACTGACCAGCCTCGGCCACAGCCTGGGAAATTCTCCTCAGTGAGGTGATTTGCATAGGATGAGCCAGAGGAGAAGTGCCAAGGAAAAACGGATTTTATTTATTATTTTTTTAAACGCATCAGGCAGCATTTGCAGCATTTACCCAGAGGGTATTCAGTTCTGGTATCGCTATTTTCGTGGTGGCTTCTTTGCAGTGATTAATTGAAAGTGCCAGCATCAGGAATCATGGGAACATATGAGAAACCCGATTTCTCTTTTAAAATAGAAGTTTTCTTCCCAGTGCGACAGAAAAAAAAAAAAAACCTGGAGAAAGGTCATTATTAAAGAGATGCAAAACTCCTCTCTGCTTCTCATCTAATCCCATCTTTTTTCTCAAACTGGAGGAGAAGAAACCCTCTCACTTGAAGTGCACCAGATGGTTGCATATCACCAAAATGGAAAAGCTGGTATCATCCAACCTTTGGGAGCAGATGCCCTGATTTTCCACACAGGCATGGCAGCCACCACCTCTCCCATGTCTTTGGAGAGCTTTCCTGGCAAAGTTGGGCTGGTGGCTCCCAAGCCAGTAAGTAACTGAAGTGTGAGGACTGGGGAGGATGTCTCCACCCAACTCTTCCCTGGATATAAACAAAAATTTCCCCCTTTCCCACCCAGCAGTCTGGCACTGAGCTGCTCTTGGTCAGGCTGGACAAAGCCAAGCTTTTCCAAATCAGTCCCAGACAGGGACTAACATAGGATTAAAGTCTCTCAGGTGTTCAAGCAGTTCAGGTTTGGTACAGCAGGTCCAGCGTGCTTGGAGTCATACCCACCATATTTTCCTTTATCCACTCACTTAGGGTCATGGAATGATGGAATTGTTTAAGTTGGAAAAGAGCTGAGTCGGCTGCACCCTTCTGTCAGAGTTGTGGGGAGCAAGAAGGTCCCACCTGAGCCTCCTCTTCTCCAGGCTGAGCCCCCTCAGCTGCTCTTGGAGCTCCGGACCCTTCCCCAAATCAATTCCCTTCTCCGGACAGGCTCCAGCCCCTCAGTGTCCTTCCTGAATGGACAGGCCTGGAGTGAGGGTTTGAGGTGCCTCAGTAGCGCCCAGCACAGGGGGACAATGTGTGAGGCATCAGCTTGTAGCTGGGATTTCATGGATGTGTCCACACAAACGCTCTGCTTCGTTCCCAGTGATCCATTCCTGCCTCTACAAGTCACATCCCCACATCCCCATGCCTATCCCAAAGCTTTTCCATCCTGTTTTGTGCATCCCTTCCCTCTCATTCATCCCATTGTTTTAGCCACCCTGGGCTGAATCCTCTCTCTGGTGGCAAACCCTTCAGAAGCTGAGGGTTTGTAGTTATTTACCAGGGAACGAATAACAAAAAACATCATTCCGCCCTTTCCCTCCACATTTACCAAATTGATTTTTGAGCTGCTCGCAGTCAGATTGCAATAAATATACTTGAAATCCCCTGCACGTAATGGTTGATAAATCCTGGATCATAATTCTGCTTGGGTTTGGTTTGCTGGATGCTGCTGGGCCATGTTTTCCTTTCTCCAGCCCTTCATCCCGCACAACTCTCTGGTGGAGGAATAAATTGGGAATAATGGAAGCTCCGCTGACTAAATTTCACTTGTCAGTCAGAAAATTTCGTGCTGGGCGTGAAGTTCTTGCAAATAGCACAAGGTAAGAAGAAATAGAATATCGACCTGGGTGGGAGCAGCTTTGCAAATCCCCCAGCGGTCTGAGCCTTGGGAAGGAAGAGCAGCTTGGGAAGGAGGAACATCCACCAGCAGGGCGACACCTCTTGTATGGGTGTCATAGACAGGTGGGAGAATTATAGAAGAAGTGCCTCATGAAATCAGGCTGAAATTGCCAAAGCTGGCCTGTCATTTCTTCTAAGTGCAGCTAACAAGCAATTTGCAAGTTCCCATGTGAAGCTATTTTGAGAATGAGAAGTTCGTTTAACACAACAATCTATTCTGAGAGTGAAAAACAAATGTACCTGTGCAACCAATGAGATTTGTTACATGAGAACCCACAAAGGAAAAATGTAAACATATCTAGAGAGAGAAAATTTGATAGACATACACAGTACGAATGAACTGAGTTTCACTGCATTGCTGACCAGCTTGGTTTAACACAGTGCCTTCTGATATTTCCTACAAATATGAGCTTTGTGAACAAAGAATTGGCTTTCTGCATGAGGAAAATGGAATCTCGGCTGATTTATTCCAGCAGATGGGGATGGGGATGATTCCAGCAGAATGACCTTAGCATAACCCCATCCCTGCAGCCACCATCCCCAAAACCACAGTGGCAAAGGCAGCGGGAGGGGTTTGGGCAGACAGGGAGATCCTCTGGGATGAAAAGTGGGAGCTGGAACTCGGTGCAACACCCAGGCAGGAAAATCCATACCTGCCTCAGACTTATGATCTGTCGGGGGAAATGGAGCACAGATATTTTTAAAACGTGGGGCCATTAAGCTCTCCAAATGGGCCAGCTCACCTGCTATTTTAACAACACCTTGTGACAACATCTTCTTTTATAAGCGGTCCTTTCGGACTTATTAACTCTAAGCTGTCTCATCCCATTTGGAGCGAGGAAAATGCCATCGAGATGACCCCTGAAACTGTTTAATGAGCTTTTATGGGGCACAGGAAATTTAAGCACCAGCCCAGGACTTCGGGGAGTCAAAAAATAAAAAGCTGGATGAGGAGTGCTGGTATTTACACTGCTTTTTGTTTTCCTGCTCTTCCCTCTGCATGACCTTGTGTTTATTGTGGGATGGGTGTCCGTGAATTTCATCTGGAATCAGTGATTGTAACATGATGAAGAGGATGGGAATATTTAAAGTGCCATCCTGGCAATGTGAAGTGTCTGCAACAGTGGCATATCCACTTTTTTTTTTTTTTTTTTTCCAAAAACCCTTTTCCTTTAAAAATACACCCCCCGGGAGTGTGCCTTTGGGCAAGGGGAGAGGCAGTGCCAAGAGAAGCGAGGGTGAGGTCATGGAAAAGGGAAAACCAGCTCAGTCTCACATCTGGGAATTGGCTGCCAGCGTGGAAGAAGGGTGGAAAAAGGGACTTTGGGGATTCCCAGACTATTGCTGGTGGTGGGGGCAGCTCGAGGATAGGGAGGGCATTGGAAACTCAGCTCTGCACTGGGTTTTTTTTTCCCAAATTTATTTCAGATAGTAGTAATAATAATATGAGAACAATAACAGGCTTTGGGGAAAAAAAAAAAACCAACATATCTTGTAGTGAGACTCTGGGAAGCAGGAGAGTTTTCCCAGAGGATCCTGTGATACTCCATCCATCTGCAGAGGCTTCACCAGGGCTGGGATTCCTTGCCCTGGAATGGCCCCGCTCTCAGCTCCAAAGGAGGCTTGTGGGGGCTGCTGGTGGGTAGCAGGTGCTGGGTGGGTGCTCAGAGCCTCTTCTGGGCCCTGTGGGATGCACAAGTTGGAGATCCAGCAGTTCTGGAACATCTGTGAGGGTTGAGTGTCTGTCACAGAGAGGTTTTTTTTTTTTTACAGATAGTCCTTAGTAATAACAATTTGCTGAGGTCTCTGCTCTGCTTCTAAGGGTTTATATTTTCCTATGGTGAGCACCTTCTATTTTTCACCCTTAGGAATGAAAAAGGAAACCTTGCTCCTAGTTCTTGGCAGAGCATTCTCCAAAGTGCTTGTGCTCTGCCTTGCTCCCCTTTTATTTATGTTACAATCACAGCAGAGCTTTGCTTGGAAAAACTGAAAAAGTAGCAAAGAATAATACACACAACTGCCCAGGAGAGATAATCAGTTGTTAAAACATGCCTGCTGCTCTGATTAGAAAGGAAATGGAATTGGGTTTAAAGTGGAATTAACTGAACGCTCCCTTATCTTGTCCATCTCCTCTGCTTGCCCAGCCCTTCTGGGCAAATATGATGGAAATGAAAAGAGAAAGCTCATCTCTGAAACCCCCTCCCCTTGGGCCTGAGCCAGGGAAAGACATCCCTTCCAGTCTGCTCATCCCAAATGTTCCTCCAGCTTGGCTACCACCAGTTACAGAGGTTCTTGCACAGCTCGTGTTTCTCCACTGTCTTGTACCAATTTGTGCCCTCCAGGGAATAGGCAGAAGTGGATGGATTGTGCCTAATAGGTGCTTTAAGCTGTTAGAAATGATTTTTTTTTGTTTATTAAATCTGAGTTGATCCCATTTGGTATTGTCTCCTGCTACGAGGGAAGGGTTAAAATGGACATTGCTGCTGCTATAATGGGAATAACTCCAGCAGGCTCCTGTGAGAGGAGGAGTGCTCTGGCCCTCAAATCTGTCCCCTCGAGGGGGACAGGGTGGGGAGGGTGCTACTGCTGGCCTTTCCCTTGGGTGGAATTCACAGGATCACCAAACGGGGTTGGGATGGAAGGGACCCTAAAGATCCTCTAGTTCCATTGGATTCCAACAGATCCCAGCCTTCTGCCTCTAGAGAGATCCTTGCCCATAAAAGAGCCAATTGCTGGATGGCTAAAAAAAAGTACTGTCCACAGCCTCTGTAATTTGTACTTCCACAAAACTGTCAAGGAAGCGAAATGCGATCGATAGCTCAGACCTGAAGGCTTCAATTTAATCTCTGCAAAGATTAATCTCTGAAGAGTCAAAGTTTTCTCTTGTTATCTCTTTTTTTCAGTGCCGCCAGAGCCCCATCCCGTCACGCTCAGACAAAATCCTCAGGTAATTTCATACCTTTGCACTTGTTTCCTTTCCTTAAATAAACCCCCCTGCTCATCCAGAGCATCAGCTGAACCAACAAATTCTGAAATCCTATTCTCTGGTTGAGCTATTGGCAAAAGTGAACAAGGGGGATGATGACAGGTTGCCCAGAGCAGCTGTGGCTGCCCCTGGATCCCTGGCAGTGCCCAAGGCTGGGCTGGACAGGGCTTGGAGCAGCCTGGGACAGTGGAAGGTGTCCCTGGCATCTTGTTTGGTCAAGCCCAGGCACGGCCCAGCCCTGGGGTGCAGCGCTGTGCAAGGAAATCTCATTCTCCTGGAGGCTCCTCTGCCCTCTCCAGTCTGCTCAGCTGCAAGGAGCCCACCGTGCAGCAGCTGTGAGGTGGCTGAGCTGCAGCTTTTTCTGGGTTTTTTGCTTGTTTCTGGGTGCTTTAGTCTGGTGCAAGTGCCCTGCAGGCCTTGCTCCCCTTTCTGACCATTTGTTATGCTGATTGTTTGCCATGAAAATTTGGGCCTGGGCCAGGGAGAGAGGCAGTCTGTAAGCCAGCTGGTGCCTGGAGCTGGTCAGAGCACTGGGCTGATGCACAGATTATTTTGTGATGACTTGTTTTGATCCAGAGCCATGAAGAGGTGAAGGTTTGGCCTTTACCAGACAGGAGTTATCACTCTCCTTAAAAAAATACCAAAACCACAAACTCCATTAAAAAAAAAAACAAAAAACAAGCTCTGCACATTAACCCAAATGCTTGGCTCCTTCTTCAGGTCCTGTTCATGCTGAGAAATAGTGAATAAATGTTGAATATGACTTGAGGCTTTATAGTGGATGGTGGTCCACAGGAGAGGGAGATTTTGGGATTGCTCCACAAGGATGTTGGCAGGACATCAGGACAGGAGGAAGCATCACTGATAATTCCTGCTTTCATGACCTGGCTGGTGCCTGCTCAGAAAAGACTTGTGGGGTAAGAGTGTGAAAACTTGCTCTCAGAAAAATTGGGAGGCAAAATAATAATAAAAAACAACCTGGGATGAAAAGGGGATGATGGGAATTGTGATCAGCTTTTGGATGTCAGGGTGCTCCTGGCTCCCCCAGGTGCAGCTCTGGCAGAGGGATGAGATTCCCCCATCACTCCCAGGTATTTGGGATGTCCCTCTGGGAACTTGGACTGCTCAGGATGCCCTCTGTGCAGGTCATGGCATGGGTTCAGACTGGGATCACTGCTGGGTTAGAAAGAAGTAATAATTCATGTCTGTTCCTGGGTCACACTTGAAATTAATGAATGGCTTTGCAAAAATTGGCCACTTTCCTTTGATTCATATGGTTTGGACTCTTTCTTTGCCCAGCGGTGTCTGAACACAATTAGGTCATGATTTCAAGCTCTCTTCCAGCCTGGAAAAGACAAGGTTTTATTTTGTAATGAGATGCTCTGCTCATCCCACGACTCCTGAAGCAGGGGGGAAAGCAAATGCAGTGAGCAACCTGTGATGAGACTGGTGTGAGTGGTACGTGGATCTCCACCTCTAAGAGGCATGAAACTCCACACCAGGATTCACAGGGGTGTAGTGAAGTCATCCCAAAGCATTTGCTGCCTGCTGCAGGTCTTAAAGGGCCAGAAAAGGACAGGCTGTCCCAGGGAGGCTGAACAAGGCCCTGATGGTGAGGCAGAGAGGTGAAAGTGGCTCAGAACCCCAAAAGTTTTGTGTTACCGGTAGATGAGAGAAGCAGGGGAAGTGGCATTTCTGTGAGACTCCATTGAAGAGGGGTTTTTGGCAGACACCACATCAGGGAGGATTTCTTTGTGGGCAGAGGAATATTAAGGGGAGTCTGGAGGTTTTCCTCTCCTAGAAGACCTTGAGGGATGTGTGCATGTAAAAAGGAAAAGCCCCACAAAAGCTGCTGTGGCTTAAGCATCACAAACTTCTTGCCACCCTGCAGGAACCACAGGCCACTGTTCCCTCTGCAGCACCACCCAAATCTCAGGTTGGGGTAGGTGCTACTGCTACTGCTGCTGGCCTTTCCCTTGGGTGGAATTCACAGGATCACCAAAGGGGTTGGGATGGAAGGGATCCTAAAAATCCTCTAGTTCCATTGGGATTCCAACAGATCCCAGCCTTCTGCCCGCCTCTGGGGAGATCCTTGCCCATAAATGAGCCAGTTGCTGGATGGCTAAAAAAATTTGGGGTGATTTGGATGCTGTGCTGACCCCCACTGCTGCTTCAACCATGGGGGCTGCCTGCCTGGGTGATGGTGACAGCAAAACAAGAGGGGAAAAAAAGAAACCACCTGCACAAGAGGGGAAAATAATCAAGCCAAGGGGAAGTAAAAAACCAACCCAAGTTGTCCTCTTATAACATAAAAGCCCTCCTCCCCTGGAAAGAAATAAAAGCCAGAGTGAAATGAAGGTAAATGCCAGAGGTTTAAGTACTGAGTGTGTTTTAAAGGTTATCTTTCAGGGGGTTGGAGAGAGAGCAACAGAAGGGGAAGGAGCTGGAGCACTTCCCATTGCAAGGGCCACTCCAGCTCTTAATGGATTTTTATATCCCTGTCTGCTTTTTGTGACATTATTAAAATTGCTTATTTTTAATTTTTTTCCCCCTGCTTTCTTCATCTGGGGGAAGGGGCTGGAGAGGGGAGCAGGAGGACAAACTCTGTTGCCGTGGCAATGTCCAGCTGCACATCTGCATGGCTGATTCGGAGCAAAACCAAAGTTTTGGGTAGTTTTTGAAGAGGAGAGAGAGGAGCTGTGTCTAGGTGTGTGTGCATGCTGGGACAAAAGGCACAGGGTTTAATTACAGCAATGGGGAAGTGACATTTTCAGGGCTTACCTGGTGAGGACAGAGAAGGAGCCTGCAGGAAGGTAAACACCTGTGTATAATGGGAATGCTGCATGGCAGAGCCCCCTCTTTGAGGTCCATCTAGCAAATATCATCCCATTTCCTACTCAAAAACATGCCAGACTTCTTCTGGAAGAGCAATTCCAAGGACAGCAGTGGAGAAAGCAAAGCTCTGCTCTGCCTGAGGGGAGGGGAGCAGGATTCCTCCCATCCCAAATCCAGGCACAGTGGAAAACCCATCCACTGAGGTGGGTGCTGTGCTTGGGAATCCTGCTTCCTCCTTCCAGTTCCTCAGCCCTTGGGCTGGGTTTGCTGGCTTTAATTCCATTTCCCTGGCAGAAACGCTGTGCCCAGTGGTGTTGGGAATCCCTCGTGGCCACATGAGCTCCCAATCACTCAGAAGGAGCTGTCTGCCCCAAAAGTCCTATTTTCCTCTCCTGTCCAGCCCTTGGGGAGAATCCTATGCCAACAAAGCTTTGTTATCTGCCTGGGTGAGCTCCTTATCTCTCCAAGTGCCTCATCCTCATCATCAGCTGAGGTGGGAAAGGGTCTTGGGGTGAGGGGGGTGTCCCCATCCACTGGCCCCATCCTGGAGCTCATGGAGAGGAGGCAGGAGGCCTGGGCTGATCTGCTGGGAGGCTTTGGCATGCCAAAAGAGCATCCCACAGGCATTCCTGACGGGACACAGGGGTGCCAGCCTGGCTGGGAGGCTCAGGAGGTGGCACAGAGGGCAGAGCCCCCAGCACCATGGCAATCTCCACCTCTGCAGGCTCTGAACAGGCACTTGCTGGGTCTCAGGTGGCCTCCCTGAAAGGAATTATCACCCTGGCAGGGAGGCTGATGTGATTTCAACTCCTGCTGCTCTTATCAGATGCTCTTGGAGGCCAGCAGGTCCCAGCAGCACAGCTGGTGTGGCACTGGGGCAGGTGGGAGGGCATGGTGGAGGGGCTGCTCTCAGTTTTAGCCACTCTCACAGCTCCTGCAGTGAGGGGTTTGTGTTAATTTGGGGGTTTTCTGATTTTCTTTTGGGCTTTACCTCTGAGGTCTAGGTGATTTTAAAAAATTACACAATCTCTTGTTTCTTCTGCTCTGATTTAACCAGAAATCCCACCTTAAAAACCACACTGGAAACACCAGGAGGAAAGTATCAAGACAAGCAGTCCTTGGGAATGTATGGAATTGACACAGAAGTCATGGAGCAACTGAGCAGTGACAGGACTGGAAAGGTATGAGGGCTTGTGGTTGTTCAGGTAGGGATGGGAATTAAGAGATTTTAATTTTAGAAGGTAAAGAATGAACTTTATTAACAAGTAGTTTTGTTTTGATTTTTTTTATAACTAGGATTGTTAAGATGAAATATAATTTGTTTTAAAGTTTTTACACTATCGGTACACTTGGACTTAGGTCAGTGTGGCAGAACATATCTATAAAAAATATGAACAAAAAGAGAAATAATAAATTGTTTACATTCTTCCCAAACTTTTTCCCAAGTTTAACCTAGCAGAAGTCTTTCTCTTTTTCTCACCTACAAGGGCTTTTTTTTTTTTTTTGTTGGGTTTTTTTCCTTCTGTCTGTTTGGGTTTTAGTTTGTTTTTTTGGGTTTTTCTTTTGCAAGAGCAGGGTTTGGCAACCTCCCTGAAGGAAAACACCAGCACCTTCTTGGCCTTGTTTCTGGGGTGATGGCAAAGGAGAAAGGACGGGCTCTCAAAAAGGGGATAAAACCACCAGTGCCCCCATCCTGAGGTAATTTGCTGTGCGCCAGAGTATATATTTAGGCTGGGATTAATTTCCCATGCCTCCCAGAAGCCCAGAGAGACTTGCAGGGTCCCCAGTGCCCCCAGTGACAGACCCCACAGGAGCATGCTCATTGCTTTGGGTAAAAATGGCACTAAAGTGGGAGGGGAGTAAAGCCACAGGAGCGAGGGACAGAGGGAATTTGAATTGGGTAATTCCCACTGAAGCCAGAACTGGATAATTCTCACTAACCAGTCAGAGCCCCACCTGCATCTTTCCATTCTTTTGCATGTGAACAAGGTCTGCATCCCAGGCAGGGGCTGGAGGGTTGTGGGAACCCAGCACATCCCTCTGGCTGCCCTGGCTGTCTCCAGACCCTGGCAGGGGGCTCAGAGACCTTGGCATGAAGTCAAAAACACCTGTGGCTTTGATTTTAGCCCATGGAAAAAGCGGCCAATTTTGTGTGAGGAATTACAAGCCACAAGGGTTTGAGTAGTGTGATATTTAGATTAACATAGGGTGAAAAATTAGAAATTTGCAGGTTTTAGAATGGGGTTCAAGGGGACGAGATGGAGGGATTTGGGCATGTCCTGACCTTCTTCTCCTTCTCCTTGCCCTCCATGTCTTGCTCTGATGGTGACACTTTTCTATTGGTTTAAGGTAGAGACACACTGTCCAACATAAATGACAGATATTGGCACAATATTGTAAACATGGCACAGGTAGTTTTTGGTATAAAATGTAAACACCGCTCTCAGGGCAGACAGAATGCCATGGCCGAGCTGCTGGACAGAGCTCAGCAGGTCAGAGAAAGAATGTTCTAGCTAAGGGAAAATAAACAACCTTGAGAAACTGATCCTATGCATTCAGACTCCTTCTCTGGCTGCATGGGCTGGGAAACGAGGACTTTTACAACACTGAGGTCACCTCAATGCCCAGACCCCAAGATTAGGGGGTGATGAAACCTGGCAGCACCACTTCCAGGTGTTCGCCAGGGGACCAAGGGATGGAGCTGGGTGTCACTGCTGCCATCCTGCAGCCTCGGGGAGCTGGGTGCCCAGCTGGGCTCTCCCTCAGCGTGCTCACACACATTTTTGGAGCAAAATGCAGCTGTTGAGGAGCTTGGGCAGCTTTGGTGTTCCTTAGGAGCAGAAAACATGCAGCAGCAGGGAGAGGAATCACGGGGTGTTGGCATGGAACTGCCATCAGAGTGAATAAAAGGAGTTTATTTTGCTCTTTTCCCTGCATTTGACCAATAACAGCAAAAGCAGGGTAGTGGGAGCAGAATCAAAGAATCATTTAAGTTGAAAAAAGAATCTTTAAGATCCTTTAAGTCAAACCATTCCCCCAGCACTACCTAACTCACCACTAAACCTTGTCCCCAGGTGCCACATCCACGGCACTTCCACATCCCTCCAGGAGTGGGGAGTCCAGCTCTCCTCTGGCAGCCTCTGCAAGTACTTGGCGACCCTTTCCATGAAGGATTTTTTCCCTAATATCCAATCTAAACCTCCCCTGGCACAGCTTGAGGCCGTTTCCTCTTGTTGTTTTGTACCTGGGAGCAGAGCTTGACCCCTCCTGACTGCCCCTTCTCATCAGGGAGTTGTTCAGTGCCCCCTGAGCCTCCTTTTCTCCAGGCTGAACCCCTTTCCAGCTCCCTCAGCCTCTCCTGGGGCTCCAGCCCTTTCCCCAGCTCCCTTCCCTGCCCTGGACATGCTCCAGCCCCTCAGTGTCTGTCTTGAAATGAGGAACAACTGGAAATGTCTGGAGATGTTTATTTTGCACTTCTGTCCATCCAAAACCTGAATGGATGGGTTTCTTTGTCCCAAGGCCAGGCTGGGCACAAGCTGAGTGGGAAAGATTGGCACAAGAGAGAGAGCAGGCTTAAAAATCTAAAACCATATCCCTGGAAATTTCTGGAGCATTTCCCATCCCAGACAAGCCGACCTTCAACCGGTTGAACTCCCTCCCCCGGTTTTAACAGCTGCCAGTGCAAACACAAGGTGGCTGCTCCTGGAAGCACTGAGCCATCCCCAAGCCTTGAGAGAAATTCATGCTGCCCTTGTCCCTCCAAGGAGGCTTCATTCCAAGAGCTTTATTTATCTCAGGAGCATCACACTGTTCTCTGGGAGCTCGCCCTCTGCTTTGACCCTCAGGAAACATGTCCTGAAAGTTGTCACTTGGTGGGGGAGCAGAAATGTGTTTGTCTAGAAAGCTGCAGCATGAAGCTGAGGAATTGAGCCCTAGGAAGGCACAGGAAAATCCCCAACAGTCCTAAAAGCAGTGGGGAGCCAAGGAGAAAGCTGCTGTGGGAACCACTTCTGCCACAGGACCCCTCAAGATGGGTATTTTCCACATTGGAGGGGGAAAATCTGAATAAGAAGCTGATAATCCCCAATTCTCACAATTACTGTGGGTAGCTAATTTGCAGCAGCGAATGCCAGCAGGTGACTCAAGCTGACTCAGGAGGAGTCTCAGGGAGCATCTCTCTCCCAGAGCCTGGCCACAGCAGCCTCTCACAGGTGTCCTTCAGCCAGAGGGTCTCAGGGTCTGGGCATTGAGAGGTGACCCCGAGAATGTAAAAATCCTCATTTCCCAGCCCATGCAGCCAGAGAAGGAGTCTGAATGTGTAGGATCATCTTCTCAAGGTTGTTTATTGTCCCTTAGCTAGAACATTCTTTCTCTGACCTGCTGAGCTCTGTTCAGCAGGTCGTCCATGGCATTCTGTCTGCTCTCTAGGGTGGTGTTTACATTTTATACCAAAAATTGCCTGTACAGTGTTTACAATATTGTGCCAATGTTGATCATTTATGTTGGACAGTGTGTCTCTACCTTAAACCAATAGAAAAGTGTCACCATCAGAGCAAGACATGGAGGGCAAGGAGAAGGAGAAGAAGGCCAGGACATGCCCAAATCTCTCCATCTTGTCCCCTTGAACCCCATTCTAAAAAACCCCAAAATTCTACTTTTCCACCCTCTGTTAAGTCAACTATCACACTACTCAAACCCTTGTGGCTTGTAATTCCTCATACAAAGTTGGCAGCTTTTTCCACAGGCTAAAATCAAAGCCACAGGTGTTTTTGACTTCATGCCAAGGTCTCTGAGCCCCCTGTCAGGGTTTGGAGACAGCCAGGGCAGCCAGAGGGATGTCCTGGGTTCCCACAAGAGGGGACCTCTCAGAATGCCATCGGGTTTGCCCACTTTGGTGCTGAGCCCTGCTCTAAAGGTAATTAAAATTAATTAAACAGCCTGGCTCCATCCAGGGGTCAGGCTCCACAGGAGAAGTGGTCACTGCTGCAGGAGCTGCACAGCTCCAAGTGAGACGGGGCTTTTGACATCCCCGAAGTGCCCAGAGCAGATGCAGATCTCAGCCAAGGAGCAGGGTGGCAACAGGCACTAGAGACCCCTCAGAAACACCCACCTGCTCCACAGCCACAAACTCCATTGCAAACAGGCACCTCCAGCCCCCACAGAGATATCAGGATCTCCAAAACTCCTCAGTGGCTCTTGTTTTCATCACCTGATCTGAATTCCAGCAGCTGCCACCCTCCTATGCTTCTCCCCTTTAGCCAGTACAGGGTTGTGAATGCAAACAGAGATATTGAGCTCCATTTCAGCGTGTGAGGATGGAAATTAAAGCATTTAACAGAGCTCTTTGGACAAGGACACAGAGTGACAGGATGTGGGGAGATGATTCACATGGACAGAGGGCAGGGTTAGCTGGGATCTTTGGAAGAAACTTTTCCCTGTGAGGATGGTGAGGAACTGGTAGTGAATTCCAAAAGAAGATGTGGCTGCCCCATCCTTGGAAGTGTTCCAGGCCAGGCTGAATGGAACTTGGAGCAACCTGGGACAGTGGAAGGTGTCCCTGCTGTGGGAGCAAGTTCATCTTCAACAAGTTCATCTTTCCAACCCCAGCCATGCTGTGATTCCATAGCCAGGAAGAAGACCAGGAAATGCAGCTCCAGGCTCACCACAAATGGGAATGCACTGGGATGTGTGGCTGGAGACCTCCACCTGTGACCTTCCCAGACCCAGCCTGCCTGGTGGGTCTTCCTGCAGACCCCTGGGGCTGCTGGCAGCTGAAATGAAGGCAGCTGTGCCGGGGGGAGCACCACGTGTCACTCATCAAAGGATGTTCCCAGCGCTGGGCAGTGACACACATTGTTAGCAGGGCCAGGCTGAATCAAGAAAAACAAGTGAGATGACACTCAGAGATCAGTAATTCCTCCCCCTCACTCATAACTCTGTCAGCCCTTTCAGCTGGATTGTCAAAATACGTTTGTCACAGAACAATTCCTACTCTTCTTTTATTTTCTGCGATTATTATTTTTTCCTTTCTTTCTGACGCTGGCTGAACTCATCCTTTTGGAACAAAACCCAATATTCATTTCCTCTCTGGGCAGTTGATTTTATTATTGGCTCACCTGCTCCAGCAGCTGAAAAGCTATAAGACTGGCTGGGTCTTCAAAATTAAATTCTGCCTGGATTTATTATTTTTTTTTCTTTTCCCCAGTCTCACGTATTCCATGACTGCAGGTTACTGGCAGGGAATTGAAGATGCACTTGGCAAAGGTACTTTCTGTCTGGGGCAGAGATGAGCAAAACAGGAAGCCTGTTCCTCTCTAAGTCAGCATCTTTCCAAAGGCTCAGCCTGTTCCAGACTGTGCTTGTGTCTTGCCCATCTTCTCCTGGGGATGAAGTGGAGCTGTGGGCAGTCACTGATGATGTTCTGTTGGGAAAGGGAAGCTAAAAGAGGAAAATGTGGGATACTTTAAGGGTTTTTTGAGGGGGAGCTCACCCTCAGTTCAGCAGCTGGTGATGCCTCAGGTTTTAGCTTTTATGTTTTTCACATTCTGTGCTGCTTTAGTGTGTGGGTCTGAGCTCCATACCAGGGGATGCTGAGCTCTCTGCACAGAGCAGGGAGACAAAACAATTCCTTCTCTAGCTGGGGACCAAGGACAAATGATCCAAATCTCAGCCCAAGAGCACAAACAACGTGGGCTGGAGAGAGAAAAACAAGCAAGATGGAACTGCAAGGGCTAAAGCTGGAATTGGACAATGAACTCCAAGGTGCCAATGGGGCAGAACTGATCCCAGTGAGAGCCCCGGGAGCGCTCGTGCATTTTGGGGCCATTTTGGTTCATCTTGGGTTAATTTTGTGACAATTTTGGGTCCATTTTGTGACCATTTTGGTTTACCTTGGGTGCAGCCCTGGCTGTGCTCTTGTGCTGCCCAAGGTGGATCCACTGAGGAGATCCTTTTAACAAATCCCTGCTTTATTCTTTAACTCTGCCTGGCTCTGCTCTAGGGCAGCCTTCTCAAGGCATTGCTGGGAGCTCTGCCAGGCTGGGAAGGACACGGGATGATTCTTGGTCTTGGGGTTCTTCCCCAATTCCCCAATTCCTGCCAGAGCAGGATGAATTTTGCTGCTTTAGGGACTGTGCTGAGGAGGCCAGGAGAAGTTCTGCTTTCCACCACCAGCTTTGCTTATTTTAGCAAAGAGAAAAGAAAGATCTTGGGATAGGGAGGGAGAGATCCCTTTGTCCCATTGCATTGCTGGGATGGGCTCTCCCCATCAGTGCAAAATGGATTTGTAGAAAATTTTCAACACTTGACAGAAGGTTCACATGGTATGTATTTGTATGTAAATTTTGAGATAAGAAATGTTGACTTAGAAATGTTATAGAATAGGACAGACGTTGTTGAGGGAGAAATGGAAATAGAAATAAGTTTTAAAGAATGGCTTTACAAAAAAGACTAGATATTTTTGAGAAATAGAACTATGAAAGATGCGTTGTAGTGGGACTTAGCAAGATTAATTTTAGATTATTTGCTTTAAAGTATTTGTAGTATGGTGTGGTAAAAGTTGATAGGTTAAGAAATGTTTATAGTGCATTGTAATTAGGAAATAGTTGACTTCTGATTATAACATCTGTATTGTCTCGCTCTTCATATGAGACTGAAAATAAAAGTTTTTAAAACGCCAAAAAAAAAAAAATCAAATTAAGCCCGTTTCTAACTCAAAATTAAAACAACTTAAAAATGTTTTAAAAACTTTTATTCCATTTTTCAGTCTCACTTGTAGGCTGGATTTTCTACAAATCCATTTCCCACGCCCATCCAGCCCCAAAATGCTCCGAGGGCTGCTTGGAGAGCTGAGTGAAGATCTTGGAAACTCCAGATCAGCCCTGCTGAATGAAATGCCTCACCTTTCCTGGGGCAGGTGATGTTATCTCTGTCCCGAAGCCGGAGGGCACGAGCAGAGCCCTGATCTCTGCTGACGCCAGCTTTCACCTCCCTGGCAGCGTTCTCTGCCTTCGGTGTCCACGCTCTCGTTTTCCACACCTGTCTTTTCCCTGAGAGTCCTGGCAGAGACTTTTGCTCCCTGCCTGCAGCTGCTGAACAAGTGTTGGGTTGTTTGTCTGAATTTTAGTTTCTTAATTAAAATTTTATAAATTAAGAAATTAAATTTTAATTTAATTTCTTAATTTTTCTATTAATTTTGTTACACTATATTATAAATATTTTTAGACTAACCGTTTAAAATCACTTCTCAAAAATCTTACTACAATATATTTTTCATAATTTTATTTCTCTAAAATATCTAATCTTTTTTATTAGATTAGATTTAAAATATCTAATCTTATTTATTAGATATTAAAATATCTAATCTTATTTATTAGATTATTAAAGCTATTTTTCAAAACTTATTTCTAGTTCTACTTCCCTCTTAATAACATTTGTCTTATTCTATAATATTTCTAAGTCAATATTTCTTATTCCAAAATTTATACCATATTCCAAATATATACCATATACATTTTCTATTAAATTCTTCGCAAATTCATTTCCCACTAACAAGGTGCCAAGAGCTGACCTCATTGTTTCCCAGCAGGAAATGGATTTTGCCAACAACTGGAAGTTCTCAGTGCCCTCGTGCCATGGAAGTTCTGCATCCTGTTCTGCCTGGAAGTGCCAGCCATGAGGCAGCGCTGGGGTTTTTACTGGAAGGAATATTTTTAGCCTGGCAAGGCTTAAAGAAAAAAAAAAAAAAGTTTATTCCTTCAGACAGTCGTGCCTTGGTCTGTCACAGCGAGCACAGGGATGGCACCAGCACCATCCCAGCGCATCCCCAGCTGGGAATCCAGATGGATCCAGACCTGGGTCAAGGCTGGACACGCGTTAGGACACGAAAATCAATCACAGCTGAAAATGAGAGGAGAGGAAGTGTGAAAAAAACCAGGAGGGTGTCAGACAAGCCTGCCCTGAGAGATGCCCCAAATTCCAGGGAGGGGCTGCTCTGGGGTGCACCCCTGGATGGCTGCCCTGGGAAATGGGTGCTGAAGGTGGATGAGCTGGGGGTGCTGCGTGATGCTGCCACTGCCAGCAAAGGAATTCCTCACTGGCACGGGGTAGGCACAGGTGAGGAGGGCCATGCACCCCCCTTCCTCCAGGCTGGCATTTCCCTGGTGACCCCCGTGACAGCCGGCAGGAGGATGAGGAGCAATGTGAGCTGTTACCTGCTGCAGCTGGAGGTCGGCTGAAGAGCTGGCGGACGCTAATTACAGCTGCAATCAAGGAGTGGGCAGGACCAGCCTGGTTAGCGGGCTGGGATGGCCTGGCCTGGTCTGGGCTGTGCCTGCTCACCTGGAGCCGCCTCCCAAACCACCTTGAAACCCAGAAGAGGAGACATCCCAGTGGAGTGTGTGCAACACCTGGATTTTAGGATGAGGAGGCTGCAGGAGGCCCCAGGGCATGTGGAGGATGCCAGAGGATGGCTGGCTGAGAAAAGCTCTCTGCCTGCACCTCTGCCCCAGCATCTCTGCTGCCAGGAAACACCCAGTGGGTGCTGCCTTTGTGCTGCTCCTTTATCAAACCCCCTGCTAAATAAAGACCTCCAGCCTCCCAAAATCCACACTCCCAGCCTTCCACCCACCCTGCAGAGACCTTGGCTGTGCTGTACGAGGCAGTAGCAGCCAGGACAGGGAGTGGAGATGGAGTGGAGGACGGATCTGGGACTCAGAGAGCGCCAGAGCAGGTGATTATTTTATTCTTTTGGGGGCAGGAGGAAGAAATTGCCATGTGGCACTGCCTGGCTTTACCTGGAGGGTGCAGCTGATGAATAGGAGTGTTTTAGTTGCCGCAGGCTGAGCCACGGAAAGCTCAGGAGAGTTTTTTTCCTGAGCTGCTCCATTAACACAAACAGACAGCAACGCGAGCTGCTGACACCGGGGTTAATTAAATCCATCTCTCCATCAATTCTTATTCAGCTATTATCGATGGTCATTAGATCAGCGACAAAGTGACAAGCAAACAGTAATAGACTCATCTTAACCCTTGTGCTGCTGGAGGAAGGGGAGTGCTGCAGGTGAGGGGGGAGGTGGCTTCTCTGCTCAAATTGTGTCTGCTCTCCCTTCGAGCATCCCACCTGTACTTGAATCCTCTCGGTGGCCAGGTCAACAGCCCCATTCCTCCAGCAAGGAGGAAGAAGGGACACATCACTCCTGTGTCTTTCTCCCACAGCTTCATGGCCCAAGGTCATACAACCCCAGAAGGGTTTGGGTTGGAAGGGACTTCAAGGAAGCCATGGCAGGGATTCATTCCACTATCCCAGGCTGCTCCAAGCCCCATCCAACCTGGTCTGGGACACTTCCAGGGATCCAGGGGCAGCCACAACTTCTCTGGGCACCCTGTGCCAGGTTCCCACAGGGGCTGCACTGCTCCTCAGGGATGCTGGGGACAGCAGATGCAGTTGGTGACACGAAGGCTGAAAGAAGCAAGGTCCCACTGCCATGGCATAGAGAGGGCAGGATGCTCTGGGGCACCTGTACCTTCATGTTGGTCCCCATAGTCACAAAATCCCCCTGGTCACAAAGCTGCCCCAAACTGCCAGGCAGAGCAATGGGGTGATGCTACCCTCAGTAGAGCCCACAGAGCTGCAGTGCACATCTGAGCAACCAAACAAACCATGGAATGAAAAAAAAACCATGGATAATTCCACCCGTGAAAGGACTAAGAAGAAGAAGCAGGGAATATTGAGCTCCCAGAGCCGTTCCTTCTTGCAGAAGGCAGAGCTGCTCACCCCCTGCCCCCACGCCCGTGTCCTGCAGGCCCTTCCAGTGCCACTCACACTTTTCCAGTCAGGCTCATGGGGAAAAGCTGTGGCTGCTGCTGCTCTGCTCCCTCTCCCCCTCTGATTAACAGCTTAAATGAGAACTGAAGGCTGCCCAAGGGCTGCAATACATTTTCACGCTCCTGCTGCCGCAGCCAGCAAGGCAATGTCCAGCTCCCTTCAAGGTCACTCACAACCTTCAAGTGACTTTCCAGTGCTTGTGTCCTGTGGTTTCAGCTCCTGGAGTGAAGAGATGGGAGTGCTGGGGCTTGGTGCTCGCCCACGTGATGATGGGTTGTGAAATGTCAGCAGTAAAATAAACAGGTAATTTTGTGCAGGTAAATAACTCACGTAGATTTTTTTTTTTGTCTGCTTGTAAATCATAGAATCGCTGAATGGTTTGGATTGGAAGGGACTTTAAAGATCACCTAATTACCTAATTCCAACACCCT
This sequence comes from Chloebia gouldiae, assembly GCA_003676055.1. Taxonomy (NCBI): domain Eukaryota; kingdom Metazoa; phylum Chordata; class Aves; order Passeriformes; family Passeridae; genus Chloebia; species Chloebia gouldiae. The sequence continues at coordinate 805,791 of QUSF01000053.1, forward strand.
GCCATGGGCAGGGACAGCTTCCACTATCCCAGGTTGTTCCAATCCTCATCCAACCTGGCCTTGGATACTTCCAGGTGATGCCTTGTGAAGGCTGGCCTAGAGCAGAGCCTGGACAGAGTTAGAGCATAAAGCAGGGATTTATTAAAAGGATCTCCTCCATGGATCCACCTTGGGCAGCACCAGAGCCCAGCCAGGGCTGCACCCAAGATGAACCAAAATGGCCCCAAAATGCACGACCAGTCACAGGATCTCTCACTTTGATCAGTTCTGCTCCGTTTGCACCTTGGAGTTCATTGTCCCATTCCAGCTTCAGCCCATGCAGTCCCACCCTGCTTGTTTTTCTCTCTCTTACACACAGGTAATATTTTTACAGTGAGGATGGTAAAATACAGGCACAAAGGGGTGGAAGATGACCCATCCCTGTGATGCCTCAGGTTTTAGCTTTTATATTTTTCACATTCTGTGCTGCTTTAGTGGGTGGGTCTGAGCTTCACATTAAGGGATGGTGGCTCTCTTCACAGAGTAGGGAGACAAAACAATTCCTCTCCATCTGGGGACCAGGGACAAATGATCCAAATCTCAGGCCCAAGAGCACAAACAACATGGACTGAAAAGAGAAAAAAAAAAGTAGGATGGGATTGCCTGGGCTAAAGCTGGAATTGGACAATGAACTCCAATGTGCAAACAGAGCAGAACTGATCAAAGTGAGAGACCCCATGAGCGCTCGTGCATTTTGGGGCCATTTTGGTTCACCTTGGGTTCTTGTGCTGCCCAAGGTGGATCCCTTGAAAAGATCCTTTTAATAAATCCCTGCTTTATTCTTTAGCTCTGTCTGGCTCTGTTCTAGGCCAGCCTTCCTAAGGCATCAGCACAAGTGCCCCACCTGCACTGCAGGATGTCCAGGGATTCCTGGGCACAGTGAATGGTTCAGTGCTGGCTCACGGCTCTTCAGGACAAGCTGCTGCATCCTCACTCTTTTTGTGGCATTCAGAGATCTTGGCACATGCTGCAAATAACTTCCTTTGTGTTTGCAAAGCAGCTTTTACCACCTGCAGAAGCTGCAACGTGCCCGAGAGCTGGTGGAGAAACAACCCATGAGCTGGTGGAGCCTTCCTTGCCAGAGTGGGCAGGCACAGAGTGAATACCCAGGGGGAAAAGGAGGCAGGATGTTGCAGGGTGAATGTGTGACACACCTCTGTCTCCAAACACAGCCCTGCTGCTGAAGGAGCTCCTGGATGGCATCCCAACACACAGCAGGGGTGATGGAATAGGTGATCTTTAATGTCCCTTCCAGTCCAAACCCGCCTGGGATTCTAGATGTCTCTAATTGTTGGATTAAGCCTTTTTCCTGACTCAGAGATGGGGCAACTGAGAGGTGTTTTAAAAACTTTTATTCTATTTTTAAGTCTCATGTGAAGGGTGGGACAATGGAGATGTTATAATTCACGCTGCTATAATTAGAAGTTAACTATTTCTTCTATCAAACTTTAAGAATTCTCTACAAATTAATTTCTTACATCTAATCATCCCCTTTGCACATAGCCAAGGTGGTATTTTATCCTTGCTCTTCCTCAGTGAAGGGATGGATACAGGGTGGGCACATCAGGGAATGTCCCTAATTCCTGAGGCAGGGGGAAAACGGCTCAGGGGGATGAAAGCTGATTCCAGCTCAAGAGCTGATCTGAAGGGGAGAGTAATTGCCCCTCTCAGCACAGACCCTGGTCCAGGAAAGTGCCTGTGTGGGGTGGGGATTCAGCTGGGATCCATCCCCTTTTCCAGCCGGGAAAGGGAAGAGGTGGCTGAGTGTGAGCAGGGGACAAAAACTGCTGAGCAGAGCCCGAGCTCCTCCCTGCTCTGGGAAGGGACCGTGGCTCTGCTCAGCAGCTCAAACCTCACACACATCCCTCCCCAAAAGGGAAACAATTGCCGTATTCATTTGTGGAGGGAAATAATTACTTCGTTCATGACACAAAGTCAATTTTTGTCCTGAACCAGAGGGAGCCCTGTACTGACAGAGGGAATTTGAAGGAGAGCAAAAAATCAGCCTGGCATTTGTATTCCAAATTAAAGGCGAGAAGGAGCCTGTGGTGAGTTGTGGGGGCTTTTCTTTTTCCCTCTCCCTCTGTTTTTTTGCACATCAAATTAGATAATAGCTAAAATGTTCTGGCTTCTCCAGCTCATGCTGGGGGGAGAGGAAAAGTCTCCTCTAACTTTGTAAGCTGTACTGAAATCGAAAGATGACTGAGGCAGGAGCTCCTTCCCTCCCTCATTTCATGGCAGCTGGATGAGGAGAGATGACCAAACAGGGTCCTTTAGTGGGGCTAGGAGAGGCACAGGCAAGTGCTTCACACAGCTGAAACTGTTTATAGGGATTAAAAGGGAAAGGATTTTTTAAAAAAAAGCACCTGGAGACAGCGTGCTGTAGGAGATGGTGTTGTTGTGGGCCCAGGATTGCGGCTATGGGGTGGGAAATGGAGTCCTGGGTGAGGAGGACAGGGCAGCTGGCATCCTGCAGTGGGAGCAGGGGTGAATTATGAACTGGAGCCTTTGGAATGGCTGCTGAGCTCTGGGATGGCTCCAGATCCTTCAGAACTGAGTGCCCAGCTTCTCGCTGCAGAAAGCATCCCATGCTCCATGTGGATTGTCCCCTGGAGTCACTCCCGTGTCCCCTGCTCCCGAGGGAAGCTGGGGCACTGCTGGCTCCCCTGGAGCAGAGGGAAGGGAATGTCTGCACGGGCTAGATGATAGCTACTGAATTATGTGAGAAAAGAGGCAACTGAAGGTGGTTTTTTGTGCAAATAGATGTGTTTTTCTCCATCTGCACCACCATGGTTGAAGGGGTGATCTGTGATAGAAAATTGTCAAAACGTTGATGAATATTTCAGAAAGAGACACATACATTGTACAGGGCTTTTCTTAAACCTTTAACCAAACCTTAAATCTTTGAGAGGGGTGTTTAGGAGTTTGTTCAGCAGCAGTGGGAGCGGGGAGCCCAAGGGGGTCTGGGCTCTGATATCCTTGCATGAGGCTCAGCACTTCCCTTGGGATGGGGCTGTCCAGCTCAGCCAGCACCACAGGGAATGTCATGGAATCCTGTAATGGTTTTGGAATCCTGTAATGGGTTTGGAATCCTGTTATGGGTTTGGAATCCCATAATGGCTCAGAAGAGCTCTCACAGACCATCAACTTCCAACCCAAATATCCTTAAGGCCCTCCATATGGCGAGCTTTTCCTGCCTCCAAAATCAAGTGCAGAATGTAAAGATCTGGCTCCATCCTCCTCCCTGCATGCCTCAGAGCATTCCCAGCCTGTGTTTCTCCTGGGCACTGGCTAAATGCCCTTCCTGAGCCTCACATGCTCGAGCACAGCCCTCTCAGAAGGATGGAGAACAGGTTTGCAAAGCTGTTTTTTCTCCTCCACGTTGACTTTTAAGCATCAGCACCTGGCTTCAGCAGGGAGGTTGTTTGTCCTTGTTGGAGGGATCTGAACTGGAGGTTTGGGGCCAGGCTGGGAACAGCCAGCCCAATCCATGAGCATTTGCACCATGGGGGAAGCAGGGAGCAGCTCACAGCCTGGTGAGTGGAAAAGTCCTGCTGGCTCGTAGCTATTTTGAGGTAAGGCATTAATTGAGGACCAGGGGGAAAATAATAAAACCATCCCCGAAATAGAAGCTGTCAAAATGTCGTTGCTAGGAGTGAAGCCGAGCCCAATTTATGGTATTTTCTTCCTGTTGCAGAGCTTCAAAGCAGCTGTAAGGGGGCCTGGGTTTGGGGGTTCCTTTGCTCCCACCAAACCCAAACTTCCCAAAGATGTCCCCTGTGCCCGGAGCCGGCGCCGGGCAGGCAGCGACAGCCGGGCACACGGCAGGGCTGATGCTTTTCCCTGACATTTAAAAGGTGCCTTCGGGGCCCTTTGCATTTGCTGCTCCAAAGATTTGCTTGTTTATTTTGGAAATTAGCAGCCTTCAAGCTTTTTTATTGAGAAAGCCTCTAAGAAAAAGGGGATTTTTTCACATGGAGGGAGGGTTGCCTGCAGGAAGGATGTTCAGAGGGGTTTTGCTTCCAAGGTGAGGAGAGAGGGGAGGGGTTTTGAAGGAGTAGTTTTGATGTTTCATGTACAAAGGCAGTGTTAGTGCAGCATTGGGTGTGTGGTTCTGGGAGCAGGAGCTCCTGCTGCATCAATCCTGGGGCTGGGACCTGAGGAGGATCAGCATCCCAACAGGATTGACTTCTCCCAGCAGCCCCAAATGGGAGCAGGGTGGTTTGTGCTTCTCCCAACCCACCTTGCCTCTCCACAAAGCAGCATTTCAGCTGAAGAAGCAGGATGAACCCTAGTGAGGGCAGGAAAAAGTCTGCTCTGCTTCCTGGGCTGGGCACGTGTGGTGGCCCGTGAGGGCTGTTGGTGTCAGAGCCCCTGCTGCAGAATCCTTTTGGGTTGTTCCCATGCCACAACTTCCAAGGACCCCTCAGGAAAAGCATTCTCTTTCCACCAATATTATCTCATAGCACTTGCCATCTTTTTTCTCCCCCATGCAGAAAGCTGCAAATCGAGACCCCTGAGGCACCCGTGCAGCGCCAAGACAACTCCGGTATCTCTCTTTTAAAGATATATTTTTCATTTTGCAGTGTTCAAACACCATCTGCTGTTTTGCGCGGCGGCACTTTCACAGGAGGGGAGCGTTTTTAGGTGTAAATTGTTCTTTAAAGTACATATTGACAGTGCTGGAGGCTGGAGAGGCTGGAAAAACCCTACAGAAAGTACCACAGCCCTGGGCTGTGATGGCCACTCTCACTGTGGGGGCACTCCGTGGTTAGATGGGACATTGGGAAGGAATTGTTTTCTGTGAGGGAAGCCCTGGCACAGGGTGCCCAGAGAAGCTGTGGCTGCTCTTGGATCCCTGGAAGTGTCCAAGGTTGAGCTGGTCAGGGCTTGGAGCAGCCTGGGACAGTGGAAGGTGTCCCTACCCATGGCATGGTGGTTGGAATGACTCTTTAAGGTGCCTTGCAACCCAGACTGTGTAGGATTCTATGAATCAAGGCCAGCATCACCCCAGAAAGACCCCTTGGGTTTATAATAACTAACTGACAATGCTGCCTGTGATGTGTAACTTTTAGAGGACCTGGGTTATTCAGAGGAACAAGGTTTCATTGCAGAGGGATACTCCTGACAAAAACCAGGATAATGATCCCATCCCTCAGTTAATCCTCTGTCTCTCTTTCAAGGCAAGTAAAGCAACAACGAATAACTGGTGGAGAAACTTAGTCCCTGATCCGCAGCACTTCAACCAAAGACGATTAAAACAATTGCAGCAGCCGGGTGCGCTCTGCCCTTCCCTGTTCCAGTGTCCCTGGGGTGTAGTGGCTGCAGCCCTGCACCATCCCAGCATTAACTGGGTGTTTCATTGCCACCTAGCACCTCATTTATTTTAGGAGCTGTAATTTATGTCGGGCCAAGTGGCCTAATTACACCAAGGTCAGGGAGTGGCTGCTGTGAAAAGCTGAGAGCTGGAGCCAGGCGGTGCAGCAGCCTCTGGCCCAGCCTCTCCAGGAGGATGCTCCCAAATCCCTGCACGGCCCAGGCTCAGGCACGCTCCACAGACCATCCCCAGCCGAGCACAGGGAAGTAAAAGATGATTTTCACATGGGATCTTTATGTTTTCTCTCATTTTTTCTATTTCATCTTCTCTTTTTTATTTTTTTTTCCCCGCTGTTCCAAGTTCTCGCTGGCAACAACAGCCGTTGTGTTTTGACGAGTTAATAAACATCTCCCCCAGGAGCGAGGGAGCTCCAGCATGCTCTGCTTCACCCGTGTTTTACATCTGGACTAACAGAGTTTGCCGAGCAAGAGGTGTTTTTCTAATCTGAGATCTCGGTGGCTCACGTTTCCCACCTCTCCCTGGAGCTGCTGCGCTTCCCTGCTGCTACCACGATGCTTCTGTTATCTCCTGGAGGGCAACCCGTGGCTGCAGCCCCCCTCTCCTTTCTGCCGCCCCCCATCCCACGTTATCACTTGGATCCCACGCCTTGGAGCTGTTTATCAGCCTCGGGAGCTGAGATACCAGGGTTCATTTTGCTCTGGGACCTGTGTGCTCCATGGCACAGGATTCCTGTGCTGACAGGATTCCCTTCATCACCAAAACCACCACCAACGAGCTGCTGCTGAATGCCAGGGCTCTGCAGGGCTGGCACACCTTGTCCTGCTCCTCCCAAGCACTTCCATCACTGCTGCACCAACACTGAGCCCCACAACCTGTGGGTTTTGCCAGCCTTGAGGAACAAAATCCAAGATTTCTTCATCATTTTCAGACCAGTATGTGGGGAAGGCCTCAGAAACCTGAAGAGGGACACTGCTCCAGACCTGCTGTTACTGGGATGCCCCTCAGGGCTGCACCCACCTGGAGGTGGCTGCTGCCTTCATGCCTTTTGGCAGGAACAATCAAGACCTTGGACGTGGCATGAGGCAGCCCTGGGAAGGCGGCGTGTGGTCCACAGAGCCAAATTGCCAATTCTGACTTGTAGAACATGATTGCTCCTGAATTATGGATGGTTATTGCACCTCCTGGATGATAAATTATTGAGCTGACACTGGATGAAGAGCGAGGAGCAGGGGCCCTGCTCATGGCAGGCAGGTCTGGAATGTGGTGTCTTACAGGGAGTGGGGGACGTTTCTGCCCCCTTTCCTTCCTGAGCAAGAGCATCTCGGCCTGAAGCTGTGCAAACAGCAGAGCCCTGCTCACCCAGCCAACTGTGAGGGCAGCCCCAGCCAAAAATCCCTGGTGAGGGATCCTGGACAATCCCTGCACTGGGACATGGACAGAAACTCCGGGGTCCCCCCTCTGCCTATCCTGCAGCGTCATCATGGGCACTTCTGAGCCCAGGAACCTCTCCTTGCCCTCAGGGGGATGTGGGACATGGTTTATTTGGCTGATTAGATGCTGTTTATCTCCCAGGCTGTGCTGGTCCAGCAATCCTGGCAAGGCACAGCGGGTCTGCTGAGCCCCTTGTCCAACACGTGCTGCTGGCAGCCTTGGGCTTTAGGGACTCCCTGAGGTGGCTGTTCCATCATGTTTAACAGACCTTGACAGACCCGTGTGCCCCGTGAGTTTGCCTAAATGCTTTCTGGGGGCCACTTAGGCTGTAGGTCTCCATAGCACCCTGTGGCAATGAGTTCCATAATTTAATCGTGGGTGGCGTGGAAAAAGCGCCGTCTTTTGTTTGTCCCTAAATCTGCTGCCTGATAACTCGATTTGGACACTCCTAGTTCCTCTCTTGGAAGAAATGGGGAATTATCACTGTCTCTGCACCTGCTCCACAACACTGTCCCGCTGTGGCTTTTCTTTCCCTCTCCCGTATTCATCCCTCCTGGCAATTTCCAACTCTCCTGCCAGCTCTGCTTCACACAGAGGATGGGGATGGGAAGGTCCCTGCTTTGCTTTGTGGCTGTGCTGATCTTCTTCTCTTCCACAGGCACCACTGACACTGGTCCAAGTGCTGACAGCTCCCTCTGGAGCAAACCCTGGTCTCAGTGAACACCCCCAAGGCATTTCCTGGTGGTTTGGGGTGCTCACTTCCTACCCCTTGGTTCCCTGTGGACATGTGGAGCTGTTCCCAGACACCCAGCCCAGCCCCTGACAGAGGAAAGGGTTCCTAACGTGGGTTATGGCCACCTTTGGAATCACCATCTCCTAACCAGCCTTTCCTGGCCCCAGGGGAGCAGCTTTCACATCCACCCTCCTGTGGGACACAGATGCTGTGAAGCACCATCCAAAGTGGAGGAGAGAGGTGACACCAGGGTCCAAGAGGACACGGGGGGAGGGTTTGTGTCTGCCTCTGCCCATGCCCAGCAGGATTTCCATCTCATCTCAAGCTGAAGCCAAGGAGACTCTGAAGTCAGGAGTGGAGCGCTTTCCCTAATCAAATCACACGCCAGCGTCACTTGTAAAGCTCTGCAAAGCAGAAAGGACTTGGGAGCCACTGAACCACAAACTCTGCTCCCTCCCCAGTGCCTCCGTGGAGATCCTGCCTCTCTTCTCCATCTCTTGCCCATGAGCTCAGTCTGGGAGGGAGCCAGGACTCAGAGACCCCACCTTGTGCCCCACACCTGCACTCCAGGTATCCCATGGGCTGGAGGATCTGGGGATATGTAAATGGTGTCTCCATTGTCTTGGTCTTCATCTCGGGGTGTTCTGCCCTCTCTGGTCATGTCCCTGACAGGGAGGGCCCCCTGGGCACACATGCTGTCCTGCTAACCAAGGGAGTCTCCTCCATCCTCACTTCCATGAAGGTGCTGCATTTTCTTCTGAACCTGGCTCAGCTCCCTCAGGAGCCCCCAGGCATGGAATGTGTCTCCCTGTTTGGAGGTGAGGGGCAGGAAAGCCCTGTGCCTTCACCTCCCTGCCCTCAGCTTAAAGGGGTAACCTGGGGAGCACCGGGGTGAAGTGGGGGAGGCCACGGAGAGGAGGAAGGAAGGGAGGGTGCTGGCTGTTTCACCCTCAGGGAGCGTGGGAGAAAATCAGCAGGGACTCAGAGAATCATGGAATGGTTTGGGTTGGAAAGGACTCTAAGGATCAGTTTGTAAACCCCCTGCCATGGTGGGGACACCTCCCACTGGACCAGGTGGCTCCAAGCCCTGTCCATCCTGGCCCTGGACACTGCCAGGGATGGGGCAGACATAGCTTCTCTGTGCCACCCTCACAGGGAAGAATTTCTATCTTACATCTCCTCGAAATCTCCCCTCTTTCAGTTTCAAACAGTTCCCCCATGTCCCATCACTGCTGGCCCATGGCAAACCGAGGGGACACGCTGGCTCCATCCAGGTGTCCCCCAGCAACCCACAACCTACCTCTCAAAATACACTGCTCCACCTGTTCTGCAGTAAAACCTGCTCTGTCCTCCTCCCAGCCTTTTTCTGCCCTGTGTAGAGAAGTAAATTCCCTGTCCTTTTCAGGCAGCATCCAGGACTTCTCCGTGGCAGGAGCAGCATCCTTGCAGCAGGTCTGTCAGCAGGAATTTCTGCAGCCTCCTTTGGTGCTCCCAAAGCTCTCAGGTGAGGAAATCGTCAGTAGTAGGGAAAAAAAAAAAGAAATTAACCACTTCTAGCTCAGTGTTTACTTTGTGCCTGGTAAAAACAAGGTACCTGTTAAAATTCCCTCTTTACAAAAAGCAGAGGGATTTCAGCCCGGCTGCATTCCCAGAGGATGGAAGAGGATTTTTAGAGGGCAAGAGGAGATGTGGCAGGGTGAGCTGGGGGGGGGCGGGGGGGAGGCAGTGCCAGGGCATCCAGGCATCCCAGGGAAATCAGAGCTCTCTGCAAGGTTTTTCCATGCTGGGGAAGACTTTCCCAGTGCCTCGACCCCACGTTATCAGCAGCTTTGCTGCCTATCCCCTCTTTTTCCCCTGTGTGCTGGTCTTCAGACACTCTCTCCTTCCTAATGCCTAATTAGGCTGGCAGGACTGTTTGTCCCGATAGCACAGCTATGGATAATGCCATGCAAATTGCCTCCAAGACCTCTGAACCCCTAAATAAAAAAGCACCTCTGGCTACCCCTGGCTGCAGCCTTTCCAGCCGACCACAGCTGCAAATAACGTCTGGGGGCTTAAAAGAAGAAGCTCTTTAAACAAAAATAAATAAAATTGTCCTTCTTCACACTGACTGAAATGTATTTTGTACCGTAAAGATGTCTTGATAAGTTGGTGCCAGCAAGCCCAGCCTTATCCCAGATCACTGAGGTATTTAGTGAGGAGCAAGGTCTGAAAGGATCAACAGAGGAGGTTTCAGCCCACCTCAGGTCTGCTCCGCCCCCGAACTTTGGGTGGGAAAAGAAACCCACCCCTCCCATGCCGGTGCGGTCAGAGCTGAAGGGCGCCGTGACCTTGAGTCCCAGACAAGTGAGTCTTTGTCTCATGTCCTGGTTAAGCTTTGGGAGTTCCCTCTGTTTCTTATTCATCCGATTGCCATCTTTTTGAACGCTTTCATGCACCCCCTTCTGCTGGCTGTGCCTCAGACCCGAATGGCCAGCCCGGCGAGGTCCCTGCTCAGGTGTGCCACCGGTGGGATGTGCTGGTCCTGCCGCACCCCTGGGCTGGGAGCAGCCCCTCCCCAGGCCTGGTGCAGAATGCCAGCCACCCCGGGTGCCAGGGGCCCTTTCCCATGTGCCATCCCCTCCCCTTGGCTGCATCCAGCCCCTCTGGAGCTGATGCCTGCCCAGCGCAGCCCCTCACACCTCGGGTCGGCTGCTGGGAGCGGTCCTGGCACGCCGGGAATTTGATTGACACGTTCACGCCTGGCCATTAGAGGGAAAACGAGGGCTAGTACGTAAATACCTGGGAGGAAAAACAGCCCTTTGCCTTAATGATAGTTTGTCATGTCATATTTTTCTCAAATTGCGCAATGGGGGTAAGTGAACCCTTCATTTGCATCGCTTTAATTCGTATTTTGAATACCAGACTGCCTTAAACGCTGCCTGGTTTAACCCACCCGCTCTTGCTCGTTTTCCACACTCTGCTTCCCAAAGCAGGCACTTTGAAACTGCACTCACATGGCCTGATCCACCTGGAAAACACCTTTTTGTCCTGCTTCATCTTCCCAGAGCTCTTGCCCCCAGTGCTGGGTTTGCATCACGGCTCTTCCCTTACAGCCTCACTCCCTCGACAGCAACTGGAAATGAGATTTTTTTTTTTCCCCCCTGCTCTTCAGCCTTTTCCGGCACGTCCCACTGCTCTGTAGACACCGGCTGAAGTGCAGCCGAGTGTGGGATGCTCGAGGTAGCACTCAAGGCAGCTGCACCACCACTGATGTGCAGGTGGCCCAAGCAGCGTGCCACGAGTTCTTCTTGGTTTTTGGGGGTGCCTCTGGCTGAGGGAGAGGGTGGGAGAAGCAGCCTGGGCAGTGGCAGGTCTGATTTTTAAATATACTGCCAAAGGGAGAAACATCCTTAACTAAAGATTGATCTTTCCTTGTGTCATTAAATTGGACACAACAGATCATGTACACAGAGCCAAGGATCTCTAATTCTTGAGCTTCAGAAGATGCCTTGGGAAGGTGAGGAACCCACTGTTCCCATGCATCCACCGGAATCCAAAGATTATTTGGGGATGATCCCATAAATGTGCCTGGTATAGGTTTTTGAGGATCTTTTGGGATTGGCCAAGCACACCGGCACACCAACCAAACAGGTGGAAAATGGTTTCTCGGGGGTTGTGTTAGACAAACATACGGTATCTAAACCTGAAGCATTAGCTGAAGTCACCCAAACATTTCTTTCAGGTTGGCTAACTGGCAAGAGCTCCTGAGAGCTCCAGAAGGTTCTCCAAGGTGGATTTTCATTTTTGGGTGACAGCGGGCATGCAGCACCCCAATGGAACAGCTTCTGCACCCTGCTGGGGTTTGCACTCTCTCTGAAGGCGAGGACCAGGCTGAGCCCCTGGAGCAAGCCCGTGGCTGGAGCAGCCCGCCAGGCCCGGAGAGCTCCGGCGCCAAACGCACGGCCCCGGTTGCAGCGGGCTGGCGGCGAGGCACCGGCTGTAATTACTGCCAGGGCGCCTTCGCCCCCACTGCCCTGCCCCGAGGAGCTGAGCAGCTGCCAGCAATTAAAACTAGTTAGCAGTTCCCATGATATTTTAACCATTTCTAGGCAGCCGTGGCAGCTCCTCCTTCCTCAGCGGAAAAGAGTGGGTCTTGTTGGCACTCTGATTGCACAGACACTGCTGCAGCATGTGGCTTTGCTGAATTTGGGGGGTCTCTCTCCCCCCTCTAAAAAGCACTGCTGAGTCCTTTTGGCCTCCCCACTTCCTCCATTGAGCCAGGGTGGGGTTTAAACCCATTCTGAGGAGGGACTCAGTGGCTGGAAAATTGCAGCTCCACCAAAGCTTCCAAAGCTGTGAGGTTGTTTACAATTCTTTACAAGGGTGGAGATATGGGCATATCATGGAACGGTTTGGGTCGGGAGGGACCATAAGGATCATTTAGTTGCAACCCCCTGCCATGGGCAGGGACAGCTTCCACTGTCCCGGGCTGCTCCCATCCCTGTTCAGCCTGGCCTTGGACACTGTCAGGGATCCAGGGGCAGCCACAGCTGCTCTGAGCACCCTTTGCCAGGGCCTGCCCACTCTTACATGGAAAAAATTCCTTCTAACATCTCTAAATCTCTCCTCTTTCAGCTGAACACCATTCTCCTCATCCTTGTGCTACCTGCCCCAGTAAAAAGTCACTCTCCATCCTTTTATTAGCCCTCCTTAAACCCAAAGCCAACATATCAGGAAGCAGTTGCAGGATACCTCCCTCAGTGTGTGAATTTTATCTTTTATTACTTGTGTGCGTCTGCATCTGTTATTTTTATGCTCCTGCAGCTACATCCTGCGGTCTGGATTTTAATGCTCATTTTTTTTGGGGGGGGGGGGGGTGAGAGGAGGGGTACGAGAAGGATGGAGAGACGTTTTAAAAGAGCGTGTAGGAACAGAACGAAGCAAGGCAGGGTTAGGTGAAGCAGGGCAGGGTTAGGTGGGGATATTACGAAGAAATTCTTCCTTGGGAGGGTGGTGACACCCTGGCACGGGTTGCCCAGAGAAGCTGTGGCTGCCCCATCCCTGGAAGTGTCCAAGGCGAGGTCGGACGGGGCTTGGAGGAAGGTGTCCCTGCCCATGGAAGGAGATGATCTCGCAGTCATCTGTGGCAAGAGCGCGGCAGGACGCTGCGTTACACAATGTCCGCGGGGGGCTCGGGGGGCCCCCTGGTGCCCGGCAGCCCCGCTGCACAGCGGCTCCCCTCCCTCCCTTCCATCGCTCCATCCACCCC